>CAEFZX010009536.1:0-334252 GCA_903066825.1 Alfaro cultratus | reverse complement strand
GCCAGTTTGGTTATATTGTTTGCCTGAGTTCAGTTTTGTTCATTTGACCTCTTTTATGAGCTCAGTTTATCTTTTGTACTTTATAATTTTTGGGTTAAAATAAAAAACCCTATTTTTCAAAATACATCCTGTGACTCCTCCTGTTTTAACTCGGTCCATCACATGATTCAATTCCTTTTCTAATGTATTTTGATTACTGAATAAGAAAGTCTAAAGTCGTTAAATTAAAAAAATGTGTAGAATATGTCAATTTCTTATCCGATTAATCAATTAAGCATCGATTAATCGATTAGTAAAACAATCGTTAGTTACTGCTCTAATTGAATGTGGCATTCAATTTAGTGTCAGTTACTTTAAAGGAATCATCAGGAGCACAAACAAGTCATCACAAACAACCAGACATCTTCCTTTATGTCGAATCGATGTTCCCAGTAAATGAATGAACTGAATTCAAAGGTTGGACGGAAAACTTTTGGAAGTGACGCTAAGCTTTTCCCATCGTTTCTCAATGAATTTTTCTCTGATGCGTCTGAGTGACCAGGGTGACATGCTGCTCTAACGTGCGACCCGGTGACAGGTGACGCTCCAGCTGTCCTCTGACCACAGGCAGCACATGGGACGGTCAAAAACATGACCGCTCAGCTGCAGGGGGTTTTCCCGTCCGACAGCTCAGCTCCACAAACGCATGCAGATTAAACCTTTGGTGACGCTCCTTAACAGCAACAAGTTGAAAGTCTTTAGTTTCAATCAGTGGAAGAGTGAAAACAATCGATCAGAGACCTCTCTTCTTGTAGATGATAAATAAATATGGGTGTTCGGTTGTTCAAATGCTTATATATGCTCATTTTGGTTTCCGTACATGAAGTTTTTCTACTTTAATAAACAAACTTTAAAATAAGGTGTGAAAAACAACATTTCTTTTGAATCCCCATAGATGTTTTCACATTTTTTTCCCCACACCACAAACTGAAATTTCCAGTATACTTCAGTGGGAGTCTATGGGACAAAGCAACAGCAAGTAGGGCATAAATGTGAAATGGAAGGAAAATAGTAAATAGTTTTCCACATTTGCTCCCAATATCTCGTAATTATGAGTTCGAAAGTCAAAATTACGACTTTGAAACTCAAAATGACGACTTGGAGTCTCGTAATTATGACTTGGAAAGCTGAAATTATAATTTTACATATAAAACTTTATGACTTTGAAAGTCAAAATTATGACTCCTTGCTGGCTTTTACCTTTTTCTTCATGGAAATGGGCTTCAATACCATATACAGTGGAAAATGTGCATTTGTCTTAAGCCTCTATTAAAACGATACCTCTAAATAAAATCCAGTGCAACCTATTTTTTTATTAGGCAATGTCTTGAGTCAATTCTTAATGTATTTCCGTTATTGTATTCTAGTAGGTCTTTCATTATCAATATTAAGAAATAATTTATTTAAATCAAGCTCCTGTATCGATCTGAAAATCTATTTGTAGTTTTATTTCAGGAGTATTGAGATATCAATACACCTGATATCTCATTTCTTTTGTCTCACAAAAGAAATGAGACAAAAAAAAACTTGGTAAGATTTTATGGTTTTGCAGTGAAAAATTTGCTACCAGTGAAAATAGACTCAGCCAAACATTTACACATCAGACTGAAAATATTTCATCATATGCATAATTTTGTTTTGTTCCCCAAAATCGACCTTCAAGCGTCTGAGGTGAACATTTGAAATGTTCAGTCAAAAAGCCGTAAAACGTGAACTGCCACAGTGCAGGTTACCAAATAAGAGTGGGCTACTTCTAGAAAACGCCAATCATCTTTAGTAGTTTGATCTTTTATCAGGAATTCGTGGGCTTTCCGGTCTCCATGAGGACTTGTGGAGACACGGAGACAAGCGGTGGGGACAACAGAGAGCTCCTGTTCACACAGGAACTCCCTTCCTGAACTCCCTTCCTGCTCTCCGCTGGGGACGCAGCGTCTGCTATCTGCCGCTGTACGAGCACAGAGGCAAACATGCAATAAACAGGGCCGCATGTAATACACGCACACAAACACCGCTAGCTTGGCCTCGTCTTATTGTCACGTAGCAAACAACAAACAAAGCCTGAGAAACAAAGACCCGTGTCCCCCGTTGGGGACTCCAACCGAGGTCCAAGTTCTCAGACAGTCTGCGACTGGAAAACCTGCATGCCCATACGCTCTGCACTGTAAACGGCTGAAATTGTTTTGCCCAAAGCTGAACCAGCCTGCCTGATTACACCGAGCATGTTGACATAAACCTGACTCACGATAAGGTGCGATATATCCAGGCACCTTTTCTGAGACGTGGCGTTACATCCAGAATAAATAGGAATCTCTTGCAAAACACTGGGGAAATTATATGCTGTGAATGTGTGTATTTCTCTTCTTTTATTTTTTTCTAACACACACACACACACACACACACACACACACACACACACACACACACACACACACACACACACACACACACACACACTGCTGTTATTTTGAGTACAACAACTCTAAGTGTGTCCACACAGATTATTCGCTTTTGCTTTTTCGACATTTAAACATTTCAGGCCACCGTACCATACAAATAGCATATATTTTGTAGGAAAAAAAGTTATCCAAACCAACTTTGGTCCATTGTTGGTAGGGTTAGGTATTGTTAGGATTAACATCAGTTAATTTATTTTATTTTATTTGTTTTCTTGGTTCCATTAATTACGTTAAGTCCTCCAGATCTTGAAGTTGCAAAGTAGTCCATGACTATCACACTGCCACCACCGTACTTGACTGTAGGTCAGTGTAGAGCCATGCTAAGACTAAAGAATAAATAAAAAAAAAAATAAAATGACCAGAATAAAGTTGAAATAATATGATAATAAAGTCATAGCGTTGCAAAAAAAAATAAATTAAGTCGAAATAATACAAGAAAAAAGTCGTAACATCCTGACTTTATTCTTGTACAATTTTACTCTCATAACACTTTGACTTTTTTCTCGTACGAGTTTATTGTCATAATTCCATTTTTTAAAATGTTCTTAGTGTGGCCCTTATACTTTTACTGAAGTGGTTTGTTAGGGACACACACCTTCCAAACAGTTCCCACTTTGACCTCTAAGTCCTAAACTTTGGGTATCATCAGGCTATTTTGCAAAATTGCAAGACACTGTATTCTTTTTTAGGTAGAGGCATTGAAACATCCAATGACCAGCTTTTTTTGTTCTTTTAATATAAACAACGTCCACCTGACCTGAAGATAGTGAACCCTGCAACACTTTCCGTGTTGTTCTGGGTCGCTTTGTGGCTTCCTGGATTAGGCGCTAATGCTCTCTTGGGATATATCTGGTAGGCCAAAACAAAAACAAATCCTGGGAAAGTCCACCATCGTTCCTTGTTTACTCTGTTTGTGGTTACTGACTCTCATTATGGTTTTGGTATTTAATTTCCTTTCACCAGAGCTTGATGCGTTGGCTTTAAAGAGCTTTCGGTCTCCTTCATGCTGTCAGTGAGGTTCTGTCTTGATTTGCTAAAATCAGACCTGGCTGTGGCTAACCAAACTGAACTCAGAGATAATTAATGTTGATAACAACAGTGGGCAAATACCTTTTTTTTTTTTTAGCATAAGGTCACATCAGCTTTATTACATTAGCAGATAAAATCAGACTTTAACAACAAATTTGTTTAATTTACTCATTTTTCCTTTACATGAAAGTAGATTTTAAAAAAATCTGTAAAGGAGGAAAAATATTTACAGGTCTATAAAACTTGTGAAGCTTGAAAAAAAAAAGAGAGATTGTTTTCTTCTCCCCTCCTCCTCCTTACTAAAGTTAAAAATCTTTGCTGAAGCGTTTCTGTATTTCCCAAGCTGACCTTTCCACATTCAGCGACTCACACTGCCATCTGTTGGAAGCTCTGAAAGCTTTGGAGAAAGGCTCAAAATCTGCAATCGCTGCATTCTTCCAGCCGTGCCAAACTCTACCATCGCATGATTCTTGACAAATGGAGACATGACACGCAAGAGGGATATGAGATCCTGGATGGAGCAGAATGAGGGAGCGTGTGGTATCACTGACAGCTGTAATTAGGTGTTGCAAAGCGGTGCGGCTCATTCGAGAAGCGAAAACAAGGCTTGGACACGGTGCACAGCGATTTCTCGACTGAATACAAAAACCTTTTTTTTTTTCTTCACGTACCACACAGGCAATAATAGAAACTGTAACTCATAATGTGATATTTGTCTCCTCCTCTTCTTGTTCTCTCTTTCTGACAGCAGTCTTGAAGGGATTCTGGGATCAACGTGGTGGGAAAAAAACAGAAAAACAAAAGGGATAAGCGTTGATAAAAACACAAAGACAGCAGAAGAGCTAAAAGAAAAGCGTACCAGCTTTAGTTTAGTGCTGCAAACTGTGCCTGTCCAGGTCACAACTTTTTTCAACAAAAACAAGATTCCCGTCACTGAAATCCTCATGGTGGCACGAGACAATAGAGCCAGAGCGGGGGAAAGAAACAGATAAGACAAGACAGAAGCCACTGTACAGATCAGTGCTGTCTCATGCTGTAATGTGTTTTCCCACCACAGTAACCTTACAAGGCCCGGGGCTTTAACCCTTTTATCACCGGACGCCTTCTCAGCAACGTAGTTTTGCTCTGCCGAACGTTACCTTTTATTCTTTTAGTCTAACAAATTAAGTGACATATTGTTGATTTCTTATGGAAATAACTTTCTTCTAAAACCAAGTCATGTATTTTTGTTTTCCTGTTAGTATATATGGTCTTCCTCCATATATCTTACTGAAACATAATGTTGATTTTTTTTTTAATGGAAATAATTAAGGAGTAAATTCCAAAGCTTTAGTTCTATGCTAGGCTGCATGAAGCCAGTATCTTATTTCTTTGTACTTTTAACACAAGCGCTTTCTTAGCTACACTTTGCTAGTACAGGTTGGACACCATTTTGCCTTCAGTATGTTTAATGGTAAGAACTGGCTCTTTGCTTCCTGGAGCATGGACTCTGATAAGGTTTGAAATTTTACCGTCACTAACATGGCCAGTTTGACGCTATGAAGCTTACCAAAACTTACCTTTTATGTAAAGAAAAACATCCTGATGTTAATTCAGTATTTGAAAGCGTGGCCAACACGGAGTGAACAGCTTTGTTCACTTCCTCCGCTGCTATCACTAAAACTACAGGCAGACTGCAGGTCTAAAACAGAGCAGAAAATAGATGCCATTGTTCACAACTTCTTCTGTTTGCTGATTGGGCTGTTAGAAAATAGGAGGAATCCAAGTGAATGGGGGAAAAGCCCAGAAGGAGCAATGAAGGGCAATGAGAATGGTGTAGAAAGGCGATGGCCAAGCTAGTTTTGTGATATTATCTGACATTACAAAATCACACAAGCTGTGTTTCCATTGACAATAAAATAGCGCAAATTGGAATTCCGAAAATAAATTTGCTAAATGGAAAGACAGCAATTTTTTTTTTTTAAAACATTCACGTTTTTCAACATGATGGTTCTTCAGCTATATCTAAATATACAACCAAAATAAAATAACTCAAAATAACAAAATAAAACAAATAAAACAAATAAAAATGAATCAAAATAAAAGAAATAAAATAAATTGAAATGAAAAACTGAATGTTGCTACTGCCAGAAAAGACAAAGAAGGCAACGGGAATGGTCCGAGGATGACGGCGCAGCATGTTTTCTAATGGCTTACTTCATGAACAAACTGTTTCACATCTGACTTTAATTGCATTTCTTATTGCGTGGGAACACCGCAATTGCAAAATTATGATTTTTCGACATCATAAGCGGATAATCAACAAAGTTTTGTACATATTTGTAATGGAAATAAAGCTGCAGTTGCTGCAGATTTGTCAGCTGTACAACCCTGAGAATCTCTCCGCATACCCAGGGTGCTCTGGTGGATTGAGATTTGACAACTGCGGAGGCAATCGGAGTCTGGTTTAAACATCGTCACACCCAAGAAATCAGCTTCGTGTTGCCTAAAAAATTCTGATCTTATCATCTTAATGTTGTGAATGTTGATGCTGGAATCCAGACTCGTTCCTCAAGGGAACATTTTCCCAGTCTGTCATCTAATTTTGGTGAGCAACGTGTGAATTCCAGCCTCGGCTTCCTGTTCTTAGCTAACCAGAGTGCCAACCCGTGTTGCCGCTTGAAGGCTTGTGAGATGGTATCTTCCGCCACTCTGGGCTGTAATGAGTAGTTATTTGCTCTATCATCTCTAATCATTCTGCACACTCTCATCTCTTATCTCTCTTCTGACATCAACAAGACATTTTCGTCCACACCTTTGGCACTCACTGGAGGTTTTCTCTGAGAACCTAAATGATGGATATAAATGACGAACAGTTTCAGCTGAATACACTGTTGAGAAAATTGAGAACAAGAAACGGAAGTGATGCCTATGAAAGCGGCCAGTGAATGCAAGTTGGTTGACTGCTTGGTTACTCTATGGAGAACATAGAGAGTAAAGGTATGTGAATAAGGTTGTTCACGCCACAAGTCGTTAAAAAAAGCATGGTGCACCATGGTCGGCCTACCACTTTCTGTCACCGTCTGTTTCGTAGTTTGAGCCAGTGGCAACATCCACTTGTTGATCATGTGACGCGAAAAAATGCTTCTGTTGAAGCTTTGAGAAATAAACCACTTTCAATATGGCCATAAATCCAAACATCCACATTTATTTTCGAAATGTCAAATTCCGCCATTAGATGGTCAATGGAAACGCATGTAGTGTAATCCTTAGCCTTAAATGTTAAGTATCCTTTTAGATTTTACTTCTACATTACATGAGTCCCTTACTAAGACATTGAACTAAATGGTAGGAAGCTGGTTCTGTTGCTTTAACATAACCAACCACAACTTTTTATTATCTTGTATTGTAACCTGTTAGATAACACGCCATTTGCAAGGAGTTCTTGCTTCCAGTATCTCTGTCATCAGTAGTTGTAATCTCCATTGCATGAGTTATAATCATCTCTTAGTAAAACTGTTAGAAAGTTAGTGTTTTTAAAAAAAATTAAAAAAAACAACTACAAATGCTGACGGATCAGTATTGAGAACAAAAGGCTGCAAACACATTTTGCTCTAAGTAGGGAACAGTTTCAGGTCATATGATGCTGGACTTAGACTACCTAGCTGCCCTTTGTGACTCAAACACACACACACACACGCATTCACACGCGCACACGCACATCCACATCCACACACATCCGCATACACACAAACATGCTGGCTTTGGCAAGCAGAAACAGTATAGGGTGTACACACTGGCCTTTCTGGTGGGCCAACAGCAGGCTAGCATTACACATAGGTCATCACTATCATTACTGCAACAGACCTGCATAAAAAGAGGATGAATATAAAGATGATAAAATGGTGAAAAAATGCTGCTTATGACTGGAGAGGATATAATATTTATTAACATCAGGCAATAAAACAAACGCCTCATAAAACGTGTGCGTATTTGCACGTCACAGCACTCCATATTTACTTTTTATGGTCAACATTGGAATTCAAGACGAGCCTTTTGTTCGTCCTGCACCGCAGGTCACCGCTCTCAGGCCCAACCATTACAAAAATGGTGTTCAGCCAGCACTTCTATTCATATCTCAGATATTATCACTTCTTGGAACAATGTGGAAACATTTTTAATAACTTCTCCAGCACTTAGGAGTGTATTGCCTATCATTTTTGTCCACTAAAAGTTTTCTGTAAATTCCACAGAAGTCACCTGTCAGAACAGATTGTGCTTTCAGCGAGAGGTGTGGCCTTGTCTAGGTTTGGGATTTTACAAGAAACAAACGGGCAGGAAAAGCAGAAGTCAATACCCTGCTGACATAAGTTTTCTAGAAGTCTGAAACAAATCAACTGTGTAGTATTATTTTTGTGTTTTTGTCACATGCACAAAAAAATCATTTGAAAAACTCACCGACTGAATCCTCACATGCTGTCAATAAAAAGTATAAAAACTATTTTAAAGTAAACTGACAGCAGAGAAAAGAGGAACCGTTTGCTTATCTAGTTCATCCAATCACTACACTATATAAAACGCTTGCTGACTTTGTGAAAATAGATAATTCCCCATTTACATGTGTATATCTGGCTTGCCTTTTAACATTTCAGGAAGTTATGATTGTCTATGTAACACTGGAGGATGCAAGTTGTGAATTCTAGACTGCCACAGATATTTTGCACAAATGGCTGTCAAAGCTTTAAAATTTAACATATCACATATAGTTCACTCTAACTGAGGCCAATGCTAATTAAATGTTCCAACAGTAACCCAACAATGACTGTATTTATGCTTCTATATTGGGGGAAATTGATAAAAATTCACTCACCTCAGCATTTCGAGTGCTTGAAGAGGCTCCTATTGACATACTTTCTCATTAGCTGAGAGATTTATTATACTTGGGAGCAACTATAGACTGTTTTTGGCTCGTCAAGGTTTCGTCAGGTGATCATAAAGTAAAAAAATAAAATCTAAAAAAAATAACTGAGCTGTTTACATCACCTCAAAAAGAATGTGACAATGTAGAACTGCTATTTTCTGAAGCGATTTTGTTGTGTTGGACCGTGAAGGAATGAAATCGTGAAATGCTGCTTAGGACTCCACAAAAAATTCTCCTGACTGTCTTTGGGATCACCGAGATGTTTTCTTGGAGCGGGAAATGTGCGATGTACCTTTCTGAGTTTTTTGAATAGCAGTGGTCTTAACCTTTTAACCTCTACCATGAACTTAACTGAAGCAAGAGACGCCTGCAGTGTTTGGCTCCGTCAAAAACTGGTTTACTGGAGTCCCAAACCCTTTTCCAAACAGTTTGGTGTCAGTTATCTTCTTTCTCATCTGCTTTTGGGGCATAATGTGTTGCTGCAGGTCTGGCAATAATCAAGCCGAAATGTGGCGAGAGATATGTAAATGTGTTTAAACATGGTTGATTTGTAATTGACCAAAGGGGAGGATATGGTTATCTTCACCCAGGTTATGTAATGAAACATTTAAATGTGACAACAAAAAATCCAAAGAAAAAACAAAACACTTTTTCACTACACTTAATATAAATAAGAAATCATCCAAATTTACAGCAGAGTTGGGACAGTTCTGATGCAGCAGGTTTGATAATAATAAAAACAAAATGTTGAGAGGTGAGTATTTCACAAAAGGATTATTGGGTATCATACTCAATCACAAAAATATTGTACAGTAATCTGTTTGACTGATGCAGGCTTTCATGTTTTAATTTTCAACCTCAAACATGGAGCTTTTCAACCAGAACAGCAGGAAAGGTCAAGAAGCTCATATGAAAAATAAATAAACTTAGGTCAGAAATGAAAAGCGGTGCAAAAATCCAAACATCAAAACTTAAGTTTATTTTTGCTGATTTGCAAGTCAGTTGACTCTGTTTTTTTTACTTCTGTGTTCAGTTCTAGGCCTAAACTGTGATTATGAAACGCGATAGCGTCTCATTACAAGCTGGGTTTCCTTTGTGTCCAACAGCACAGACTTTCATGTAAAAACCTTGGCAGTGTGTTGGGTTTTGAGTTTTCTTGAAAGTGTTTGAAAAGAAAGCTGAGAGTCTGCCTTCAGACTCAACGGTTTCAGTCTAAAGCATTGTTTAGCACAGACAAATTTGTTTGCATGCTTGTGTGCTTTTTATGTGCATGAATTCAGGTTCCTAAAGACTCGAGACTCTAGCTTGCATTTGGAAAAAAGAAAAGAAAAAAAACAAAACAGAACACACCTAAAAATCACCAGTTAGATGTAAAAATGTTTACTTGATATACTCCTGTAATTTGGCTAATGCCAACAAAGAGGCAATTTGCAAGACGTGTGGAAAAAAATCCCCTTATTGATGCAAAGTTAAATTGATAGAGTTCATGAATGAATCCCAAACCAACATCTCGGCTGTCCTCAAAGTGACCGACCCGGACGTGCGAACCAAGCTGCTCCACTGGCCGCCTCTGTGCCAGCTGGAGAACAGAGCTAGCCAGGCTCAGATTCACGGCGGGCCAGCGTGCTGCCAGCGAGACCGGCTTCCCTTCACTTCAGCATCACAACGTACAAAGCGCTCTTTGTGTTTGCGAGAGCAGGAGGAAAAGATGGACGGAGAGAGGAGAGGGGTGGAGGCAGGAAGGTGGAGGCCTGAGGGCGGTTTTGCAAGGAGAGGAGAGAGAGGGAGAAGAGAGAAAGAAATGGGACGACAGTGGGGGCGTTCCTCTTAAAACAACAGGAAACTGAGCGAGAGCACCTGACGCTGACGGTGAGCATCAAGGGCCGAGCCACGTGCCGCTAAACTGCAGCCAAAGCTCATTTCTGCGGCGGCGGTGCTGCTAGCGATGTGCGGAGGGGTGTGTGAGCGCCAGCTAATCTCTCTTTAAAGTGGATATGCTGCTCAATGCTGCTTTTGTTTCTGAGGTCTGCTTTCACAAGGACATGCAATCCCTTGTGTCCATTCCTCCCTCCCTCCTCTCTTTGTCCTACTTGGCGTTTTATCTCCGTTGTTCACTGCACACGCCTCCTTTCATGAAACCCCTATTAGGGTTTTATGGGGTTTTAGTAACTTTGTTTTGACGTGCTTGTGTGACGCAAGTGCGTTGAAAGGACACAGAAATGTACGTACATCTCGCTTGGAAGTTTAAGTCAACTGTAAATTAAAGCACTATGAGGATGTCGGAGAACGGCTTTGATGCTCAACTTTGAAGAATATTCATATTTTTCTCCCATAAATATGTGGCGTTAAGGGGTTGGTTACTCAAGCAGGGTCAGTTTGGTCCTTCACAAAATTAAAAATAAATCAGAAAATTACAAATAAGACATGAGCAATATTAATAACATAATGGCAACAAGAGAGGCTTTGCTGTCCCAGAATTGACAGAAGGATAAATTTGGCTTAAACGACGTGCTTTATTTCTTAAAGTGAGGTACTTTTGCTTAATGGGGGAGTATAAAATTATCATCTCGTGGCAACCTTGAGTAAAAATAACAGTTTCAGCCTTACTTTGTCATTTACAAAATGGTGAACAACATCAGCTAATATGTTTTTAATCACAAAAGCAGTAGTTTTCCCAACTTCTGCCAAAAAAACATCAATATTACAGTTCTAATAATATTATTTTATTTATTTTAATTAAGAATGTGATACTAAGTTTTAAATGGGCAATATTTTATATTTTCCAGGCACTTTGTGACATTTTATAGCACAATCAAGTAACTATGTGACCCTCACAAATGCTGAACATATCCAATATCCACTTTTGGAAATGTGTGGGAAGAAACATTTACATGTAACCAACAAAATATTTACAATATTCAAGTATTTTTGAGCATTTTTAATACTTTTCAGTGTTACACATAAAAATCTGCAACCAGCTGCAGCTTCCACCTTTTTACTTATTGCTTCACAAACATGTAAACAAGCGTGTGCGATATAATTGCTACTGCAAAACAAAATGGAGAAAGAGAAGAAAAAATAGTTCTATTTCCAATATTAGATTTATCCACCGAAAGCATAAAAATCAGGTGGGTTATGCAACAATGAGCTGTTAAAGACTGATTATCTGGGCCTTAAAAAAAATAATTTAAGGCAAACAACTTTTTTCCCTCCCAACACTCAAAAAGAATCTGCAACTTTAAAGAGCTGAGAATTATGAAACTCAAAGTGTTTGTTATCTTGCGGTCTTAGTGAAGTATTGCTAAGAAAGGCTGGAATGAGGCCAAGGCTCAAACAAATGGGAAGAAAAATACAAAAACAAACTCCGCTACCCATTACCATCCATTATAGATGAAAGGCGTAAACCAAAATGCCATCAATCCATAAACACTTTAACCTCCTCCAACCGTTTTCTAGGAAGCTGTTACCACACGTAGCTCCTCTGGTCCCGTTACCGAAGCGCTTGGAGCACTTAAGATGGTTTTTAGTATGTAAAGCCAAGTAAACACACTGGGGGTAAGAGGGGAATGGTGTGTGTGTGTGTGGGGAGGGGGAATGGTGTGTGTGTGTGTGTGTGTGTGTAGGGGGGTGAACGAGTGAGAAGAATAAGCAGTTGCCTGAAGTAGCATTTGTCCTCAAAGAGACAGCTGGGCGAGTCCTGCTCCTGTAACTGGTCCCCGGTGCGACGGGCCTCGCTAGCAGTCGCGTTTAACGCGTCTATTTATGCTCTCGTAAACAGTCTGTCGCTGCGTGACACTTGAGAATGTCTCTGGGTATCAGCAGACTCCAAAATTTAACATAAACATCCAAACAAACATCTGGGAGCTTGTGCGCATACAGACGTTTTGAGTTACCTAGAGCCTGAGCTCATTTTCAGGGAAGCTATTTCAGTGCAGCCAGTGACGCAAACACTAATATTTCTTTGGAGGCTCTAATGTGGGAACACAAACGACCATGACATGACTCAGCTGAGACGTTCTGCTTGCAAACCCTAGCTACTTGAAACTAATAAACAGCTCAGGAAACGTGACTTTGGCTAGCATGGCAGCAGCTAACCAACATCAGTGACTCACACAGCTGCAGATCAAACACTGGCATGCATGGAAACAAAGGTAAAATGACCAGAGTGCACCTCTTGGTGTGTGTAAAGGTGAACATACAAGGGTTCATGCTACTGCACGCATCCAGGGTGTGGCGTCGCATTGGCTCCACACAGGAGATTCTTTATAAAAGTGGAATTCCCTGCCCCCCAACTTTGCTTTCTTACCGCCAGCTGCCACAACCACCAAATGCCCACCCAACCCCTCAAACTCCAACACCCACACCCACACTCACACAAACACACACCCGGCCACCGCCCCTCTTGTGCCAGGCTGTGGTTGCAGCCAGCGTGGCATCGTCAGTCACCAGGGACGCGCCATGTTTCTACGGCCACCACAGTACGCCGGCCACACTGAGGCTTTGTTCTCACCATCAATAGGCCAGTCAGCCTGATATTATAAATGACAAGGGGCGTGCCAGCACTTTGCCCGAGGTTGAGAGTGACCATTGAAATGGATACTGTTGGCACTGTGGCGTATGCGCAGAAAAAACTTTTTGTCTGACACAGACAAGTCACTTCGTTTTAAAGGTCTGGAGTTGGGATAGGATGGGTTTTTGTTAAAGGTATGAGATTGTGGTGTTGATTGGAATTAAATGCCGAGGCAAGAAAAATCCATACCGATATTCAAACTAAAAATGAAAAGTGGTTCAAATTGTGCATCTCTAAGCTTTCTCACCCATTCCATTCAAACAAGGAGTGAATAGGTAGGTTATCAAAGAAAGCAGAAGTTGCTCATTTTTTTCTAGCGGAAAACGAAACAACACAGCAGCCCAAAGAAGTCAAATAATTAGAAATGCGGCATTTTTTTTTTTTGTTTGATTTTCAGCTTGATCAGAGTTGGAAACTAACTGATCTAAATCTGACTTTTTTTTTTTTCAAATTCTGAACAGCCCATGTCTGAACTCAACCCGGGCACAGTACAGGGTTTCTGCTGGTTTCACCAACTCAAATTTAAGAGTGCTTAAGAAATTATATTAATTGTAGATGTCACATTTTTTTCAATTAAATACATTGATTACAGTCCCTTTTGATCTCTTCCTATTCTTCATCATGGCTGCATCTGTTCTCTATTCTCCTTTTCCTATGTTTCTGTGTTCTCAGCTGTATTTAGTAGCAGCTTTGTTGAAATAAAGTTTTTTCACAGGTCAGACTGGTGCATGACCGCCGTGTTTAAAATCCAAAAAACTTCGGATTTCTGCGTTTTGTCGCACCAAATCCTGCTTTCAGATCAGTGCTGATAGTAGCAGCGCTGACCGTTTTCTGAGGCGCTTTAGCCACACCAGGAGAACAGAACTGACATTTCTAGGGTCTGTTTGTGGCTCTTGGCAGCCGCTTTGTGCTTCTCACACTGCACATGGCTCTCTACAGTGTTGTCCCCCGGAGTGCCAAGCGTTGTTGCACAGAATGCATCTAGCCAGTGGCGAAGACAAAACAGACAGTCATCCAGCCAACGAGCAATAAATTTGCACTTACCCATGATAGATGCAAAAAGCCAGCCAGCTAATTAGCAAGCACATTTTAGCAGCTAGTTAGCGGTAGAACACATGACTCAAACTTTTTCCTGACAGAAAAGTCCCATGAGAAATAAACCCCAACAAACTACGTAGTACACGTGAGGTTAAATAGTCATGCCACAATGACTTAAGCCCTGTGATTAACATATCTAAGACAAAAAAAAAACAACTAATAAAAACTTTTATTTCAGATGTTGCAGAAAGCGTAGTGAAAAATAAAGCAGATAACCCAGGGCCACAACAATAAGTTGTCGTTTCTGTTCACCAAAACCATTCATGCATATCAACAAAAGTCTTCTATTTCCATATTGTTCTGGTGTTACAATAAAGCACTCTACTGTAACATGTTTTGACCGGGATAAGGAATAATTTCCTCTACTAATGAACATGTAAACGTTCAACAAAGACTCGACTTGGTACAGTGGAGGCAATAAAAGATGATGTGTGTGTTTGTGTGTATCCCAGACAGAGAACCCTCCCCACCCCCCTCCAGCTGTCCGTCCAGCCCAGACACCGGCCCGTGCCTGGTGCTGTGGCCTCAAGTGTGCCAGCTGATCTTAAGGGCTGTGAGCCAGCTTGACCTCGGCTGAAGTCCATTCCTATTTAACCGGGATTAGTCGCCATTAACAATGGAAAGCCATATCACACATCTGTTTTTTGTGTATTGACTGTTTACTGTTTAGTATTTAAATTAGGGTGTTGCTTACTTTTTCCAGCTTCTGTTTCTTTGTAGTTTTCAGAGTGCGTTGTAAGTTTATTCTGTGCAATTGCCTCATTTTTCAGGTTCTCACACCTGTTCTGCATCAGCTAATGAGTACACCTGCCAGTCAGTCAGTAATCTCACCCTCCAGTGTTTATCCCCTCTGGTTCCTTTGGGTTATCACCTCCTTTGAGGGTGTGAGGGGCTTCTGGCCGATGCCTGTGGTGATATTAGACATAAATGGATATCGTTATTTTCCAATTACTAGTATTTACATTAAGCTATTGATGCTGCTTATACTAAACAGGGCTTTACATTTTTATTTGCTTTTGTCTGGTCAGTGGCCTTTTTGATTTTAAATAATTTGATACAGACGAGGCAGGGGCAATTTTTGACTCCGATCTTTCCCTTACGTCAATCTTAGAACTTTCAGAGTTCAATCTTAGAACTTTCCGAGTTCTAAGATTGACGTTGGCGATAATCATAACCGATCATCCTGTCTGTGTGGTGTGTTACGTAGAACCTCGGACCGCTCCGATCTAAAATCGTCCGACAATCCTTAAATCGTGCCGTGTAATCCATACCTAAAACTCAGAAGCTCTACTCCTCTCATCTCGTCTTGACCACTGCCCTAACGCTCTCTGACTCTGGTCGCTATGGTAACGTTTACATATCCCTTCAAAATAAGATACAGATGCACAACAAAAACGAACATTTTACTTCCATGAACATTTTAATTCAGGATAAAGACAAATCAA
This sequence comes from Alfaro cultratus, assembly GCA_903066825.1. Classification (NCBI taxonomy): domain Eukaryota; kingdom Metazoa; phylum Chordata; class Actinopteri; order Cyprinodontiformes; family Poeciliidae; genus Alfaro; species Alfaro cultratus. The sequence continues at coordinate 318,715 of CAEFZX010009536.1, read as the reverse complement.
TGGGAGCCTCAGCTGGTTTCTCTGCAACAGATGGTCGCATCTGGGAGTGATGGGAGACAATGACGCCCGAAGTGATGATTATGCACAGAGTGTTTGGTCTCTACTTGGAGAAGCCGTTTGAAGCTTCGTTGTCTCATCAGCAAGCCGGTCAAAGTGGGCTTGAAATGTGGGAATCCCCTACCGGGATAAATCCATTCTCCCATCTCTTCTCTGGGCCTTTTCCAAAGACATCTGATCTGTTTCTTACTCATTTTGTGGGCTCAGTGTTGGCGCAAGACGTAACTGAGAGAATCCCTTTAAAGGATTTTCAAATTAAAAGATCCTCCAGACTCAGATAATACATAACGGAAATATTTAATTATTTCTTGTGCGGCCCGGTACCAATTGCTTCACGGACCGGTACTGGTCCGCGGACTGGGGTTTGGGGACGACTGCCCTAAATCACTTCCTGCTGCAACGGCTCTAACAACGCCGTCACTGTGCAGCCCATTCTCATCAATCCACACGGCAAATCCATCATCAATAAATGCTTGTAAACCGTGGGTGGTCACCTACCCAATAAAAGGTGCTGTCAGAAACTGTAGATAGGATACGCCCTTACATAGTGCGACATGTTGAAAAGTAGCGTATCAAACAAGAAAGTACTGAAAACCGGTCCAAAATTACAGATCGAGTTTCAAAACTGTTATCAGTGGCTGGACAAGAAGCAAGGCAAGAGGACAATTTGTATTTAATCAGATGATAACGCAGCAGGAAGTAAGAGAAAGGTTTACTGTCATCACGGCTCTCCGGAGGCGATACAACCAGTCAGATGACTGCTGAAGAAACTTTGGTAACACTTCATTTGAAGGGGTGTGCATAATGATGACACTGTCACAAACATGAAGGAGTCTTCATGAATGTTTTTGTCTGTTTTCATGAAGTGTCATTCTGTAAATAATGACACTTATAATACAAAGCTGCATTAAAAATGTTAACTTAGCATTATTTGGCAAATAATGACATGTTTATGAAATGTTGCATTAAAACTTACATTAAAAGTCCCTTAAAAGAGCCAACGTTACAGCAATACGAACCAACAATATCTTCACAAGATTATAATAATATGAAGGAAGCAAATAAAAAAAAAAAAGCATAAGTAATAGCAACGGCTTTTTGCGAAGTATTGACTGCAACTTCTGTATGGACGTTAGTCTGAATGTGCAGTCGGCGCCAGCCGTTTTTCATAATTTCAACATGTTCACTTTCAGCCATTGTTTACATCCTGATTTGCAATGCCTGGCTTTTTCTGGTGAAGAATTATGACTCATGTCTCACATCAATGACATGAAAGCAGGATAAAATGCGACATGACCGTTGAGACAGCGGATGCTTTGTTAATAATCGGATACATATGCAAATTAGCACCGCATACGGAGGTGTCACTGATCGCATGTTTCATTGGGTGAAAAGATCGGAATCAGTGTGTTCAGACTGTGGTGAGAAAGTCGGATATAAGTTAAACACGGGCAATAAAAAGCGGATTTGGGTTGCAGTTGCCTGCTGTGTGAACGCAAACCGATTGGACTTTTTAGTGTCTTCTGGATTTTGTAATTCCCATCAGGCAGAAGACACAGAAGGCTTTTTTTATTTCTTTAGAAAAAAGTTTAATATAATTGAATTTACCCTAAGCTGGTAAAAATGACCTATAACTGAACAGATATTTTCTTTTGGGTTGAACTAAGTAGAGGAATAAGAACTTAAAACATAGTTTTTTTGTGTTTCATTCAAGTAAGAGGAAATCTCAATGGACCTGCTGCTCTGCAGCAATGCAGAGAACTGCTGGGATGGCAGCTGGGCTGCTCCCTTCCCATTCACAGCGAGAAGGGATGCTTAGTGCTACTTCAGTACCAAATCTCAAAATAACTCTGCCGGCTTTGCTTGATGACCCTACATTCCTTCCCGAAGACCAACTCTGGGCCTGCAGGGCCAGGCAGACATAACAAAAAGCATGAAACTGATAAAGTCGGAAAGTATTTCACTCACGCAGGACCCTTGCTGGAGTCTGTGTGCACTCCCCCTGAAAAACTGTGCTGAAATACCGCTGCTCTGTTTGGTCTGCCTAAAACTAATAAATCACGCATTTTTTGAAGGAGAACACAAAGCAACGCAATTAAAGTAATTTATTTTATCATAACCGACGTTGGCTTCTGGAGAGACTGCAGGGACACTGGTCAGAGCGCCTGGCTTATTTAGTGTGGAAACAGAAAGTCGACAATCCCCCACCCCCAGGATCAGATGTCGGGTTTTTGCGATGTAAAAACATTGAATTTATTGTGGCATAAATCCTGCAAAATGTAACTGAAAAACAAACTTGTTAGTAGGAAACTTATGACAAATAAAAATCTTAACGTTTCTGAAGGTTTGGGGTCAAACCTGACTGGTACTTTGCCCTGTTCGCTGTGGGTTACGTGTTCTTTAGGTGATATGCAATGAGTCAAACCAGTATCCATGTTTCTGTGAAATTTGGGAGGATCTTAGCCAGGACTAGATGTTTTGTTTGGAAGCATATGCGTTTGTTTTTTTTAAAACAAACGCATATGCTACTTCTTAGTCCAGATATAGAGAATACATGTAGACCAGAAACCATACCAACCAGAAACTCCTGCAACCTCTCTGGTGTTACGGTCAGCCTCCCCGACAAGTCCGAGTTGTATTTATATCAGCTTTTGAGAAATATCCACTTTCACAATATTCCACTAGTGTAAAAAAACCCCAACAACACAATTTCGCAATCGCGGTGTTTCCACTAAATAAGAAGTGGAATTAAAATCACGCAGGAATCAGATTGTCATTTTTTTAATTGTCATTAAAAAAATGACGCGGCATCACCATCAAACTACTTCCTGTTGATAATGATAATTAAGCAGACATCATAATTGTTAAAGCTTTTCACTTTAAATCAGTTTTAAATTTGACGACAGAATCAATAAAAGGAGATTTATTAAAGATATAAAGAGAGTTCTACTGTTAGATGAAAACTGATCAGATCCAGATGAAATTACATTCAGAATGTCCTATTGCAAGTAAAACCAGCAGCTTAAATCACACAACTACGTTGGGGTAAAAGGTTCAATACTTCTGTAGTCATTACAGTGATTTTAGAGGAAATGTGACTGACTAATGCATATGTAAAAATAAATAAAATAATGAAAACTTTCTGGATTAAAAACATGACGACACCGACGGGCGGTGGTCACATGTGCAGCTGTCTGTCCTCTAACCTCGTCTCATTAAACAACAGATATTTCCTGGCTTTGGGTTTCAAGTGTTTTGGCTCATTATCTATAAAAATTACTCTCCAAAACTCACTGTCAAGTCATAAAACACTCAGTAAGTGAATCGTCTTACGGTTCTCTCCACTCCCAGCCAAACAGATAAGGAGCACAACGTATCTCGTGGATCAATCTGTGATGAATTCATTTGCGATCAGATAGCTGGTATTTCCTCAGTCAAGCAGCAGTTCAGACAGCATATGTGTTTGCATTTCACAGTCTAATGAAATGCGATATTATTTTCTGTAATTAAATAAACAAATTAAACACGTTAACTCTACTGCTATGCCATAAGGAGTGGCATAGCAGTAGAATTGGTGTCTGATGGAAGGCAGTTTACTGATAAACATAAAAATTACTGATAGACATGATAATTACTGATAAGCATCACAATTACTGATAAACACTTACTGAGTAATGGTTGAGTCAATAACTCGTAAACATAAATTTTTAGACCTTTAGTTCTTTATTAATGGATTATCTTGGACACGAGACTTTATGTAAATACAGTAAACAGTTAAGCAATCGTTATCTGGTAACTATTGCCAATTTGCGCTTACAGTGTTTATGCTTCCCGTTGTTTTTACTAAAATCCTGTATGAGCCCTTCCCTTACAGAAACGCTTCTAATCAAGAAATCTGTCGTTTTAGTTTCATTTTGGATCCACTCGACAGAATGCAAAGGGGGAGGGGACCCACAGCTGCCGTGGTGCAGTCAGTCTCATAGCACCTAGTCTCTGTCATTTGAGAAGTCCAATTGCCTCTTGTACTGAGGGCAAAAACAAGCAGTGGGAAAAGACACGCATGTTAGCTGCCCAACGCACACACCCATAAAAATAGAGGCCTGTTAAACAAGCCAACGCACTGCCCATACCAGAGCCTCAACATCAGTACCAACAACACAGTCATTAATTTTGATTCATAGCACTGCTGCAGTCGGAGATTTAAATAGATTACAGAGCATGAATAAGACAATTCAGGCTCCAGTTTAGCTTTAGACACAGCCTCTATGTGACACCAGGGTTTTTTTCTTCTTCTTCTTTTTTTTTTTTTTACAAGGCTACTAGTGTGTGAAACTCTTGTGGGTACATGTAAGGAAGGAGTTGTGCGCACGCCGGCCCTGTCATGCACACTCATGTCCTCGAGCCATTAGGCATACTCAAACATATTTACAGTACAAGCACAAAGCCACCTACCCTCCCCACCTGTTGTTGCCCCAGCAGCAGCATGGGACCCTGTAGCCTCCAGCTGTTGGGTTTGACACTCACACACACACACGCCCGCACACACAAATATTCACGCAACTCCCCACATGCCACAAACCACACTGGCTATTATTTTTAGCTTGTAGTAAACAGAGAGATTGGTTTTCACGAAGCAGAGCACCCCCTTCCCCTTCTTCTTCTTCATTTTGCAGGACCTTTCAGTGTTTGTGCCCCTTCAGAGGAAGCAGTCTGTTCAAAGACCACATACCAGAACCTCACAGCACCTTGGTACGCTGTGTTCTTTTTTAAACAACTAATGGACAAAGGAGATTTCATGCAGGCGCCTTATAAAAGCACTCATGCTGCTCGGACTCTTTTTTTTTTTCCTTACCATTTGTCAAGTTACTATTAAAAAGGTATTTTGTTTGCTTTGACTTTATTTGACATACCTGAAGTGGAGGGAAAATTATATTAAATATTATCGTGCCTTTGGATTCACACTAAGTGGACAAGTGTTTTGGGGTATGTCTGTACCAGCCTTGCACATCCAACATTTTGTCTCAAGCTAATGGTGCGTTCCATTTGTACTCAAAACTCAGGAATTTTCACTTCACAGTCGGGGAAAAAAAATAAAAAATCAACCGGATCGCCCAAGCAGAGGTAGATCTTCCCACTTGTGTTCCTAAGGCTGATTTTGTGTTTCGATGTGGCCGAGCCTCGCACCCACAGTCGGGAGTTGTGGTGAAAACATGTTTACACTTCAAAGAGCATGTCTAAAATCATTGTTACATGTAGTGCCTGTAACTAAGCTGAACAAATTGAAAGTGGTGTTTGTTTATGGAAAATAGCAGCTTATAAAGATGTTTGTAGGAGGTACTGTGAACAATGTCTGATTGGGCGTCGCCATATTGGCATCCCAACTTCTACGACTGTTGACTGGAGCCGTGTTCATTCGGGTGTGAATTCAAACCCAGCTCTCACGTCTGACTTTGCACCTTAAAACTACGTTCACAAACCAATATCTGACTTTTACATAGCACTTGGCCCAATTCCGATCTTCATGGAAGATTTGTGGCTCTTTCATATGTGGTAGATTGGACTCATATCCATCAGTTTTCAAAGCATCTGCAGTCTGAACGGTCATGTCGGTGTTTACGTCACCAGAAGTGCATGTTAAACTAACATGCAAATTGGACGTCTTTGGCTTTCTTCCTGCCACTCTTCCCTAAGTTGAGCAAATGTGACTGCTTTTCTTGACAGATTTGTAGTTTGTAACAGACAGACAAGCTCAGGTCACATGTCATCCCTATTGAGGTCATGTTATCGAGTGACCTGAGGCTAAACGACTGAGGCAGAAACGGCAGTGCAACACTGTTGCTTTACACGGTTGATCCTGGACAGAATGAACCAGTTCCCACAACATTTTGGCAAAATTTTGTGCGTAAAAAAAAAAAAAAGAAAGAAAGAAAGAAAGAAAGAAAAGGGAAAAAAAGCACCCCAAGATCGACAATTCAAATTAGGAAAAAACGGTAGAACGCCACCTAATGGTTTTATTGAACATAGTCGCCCACATGGTGCCATCTAATGTGACAAATACAACCTCTGAGGAATTCAGTTTGTGTGTCATGTTTGAGGACTGTAGGTTTATGCTGGAAGCCATTTTGAGTATTTTGCTGCATGCGTCAGCTTGTTTTTTTTGTTCCCCTGTTCTTCTATTTAATAGCTCCATTTAAGGCCACTTTTTTATGGATACATCCATGTAAGACACTGGAATAAATGTGATCTAACCCTATAATTTAATAATGTCAAACTGTAGGGTTCTTAGGCTGCTGGGGACTTCCAATATTGCATATCCAGATGAGAAAGTCTTTTAATAATCCCCACAATCTTAGATAAAAGTCCACAAAGTGACTCCTCCAGTGTGTCTTGTGAGGATCTCATGCTTTCTCACCTCTCAGCATGGACAAGCGGTGATCCACCAACCCAGACTTCCTGAAAATACACCCTGAGTCAGGAGGTGGCTAATGAGACTTTACCAGAGAAAAACTGCATGTGAGGGGATTCATGTGACTGAGTGCTTGTGTGTCTTCCTGATTTCTGGAACCAGCAACTCTGACTGTCACGCACTCCAGGCCTCATCTGGTGACACCGCCGTAATGACAGTGAGGATGTATTGTGAAAACATGAAGCAGGATGCTTTGCTAGTCCTGAACAACAACAGAGGGTCTTGGATGTGATCCTGATTAACCTCTCTGCAGCGAACCCCAAACATCCGGACCACTCCTCCCAACACACGACTGAACCACCGGTTGATGCCGGAGGGTTGTGGATGCTCCCGTTTAAGACGACAGCAAAAACAGTACCTCCTTAGAGGAGAAAAGCTCATTTGAGAAACAGGTTAATTGTACTTCCAGGGCATTTACAATGCCTTGTAAACGTATTCATATCAACTTTTATTCATTTTACCATGTTACTGCAACAAATTTCAATGTTTTTAAGAAGATTAAATGGACAGACCAATGGAAAGTCTTTAACTTTGAGGTGGAAAGTGGTTTACAGTTTGTTAGCTTTTAACAAGTCTGAAAAGTGGGCCCACTTTTCAGTGAAGGTCTTTGTGAAAACATTAGTGAAGAAACAAACTGGTACAAGGCCAGAAAAACCAAGAGAAGAGATTTTATCAAAACATATTTCTAAGGTAGAATGGCGTAGTTAAGGTCCAGGCCTAAATTTGTTTGAAAATCTACAGCAACACCTAGAAATAGACGTTCGCAGATGCTCGCTCAACTAACCTGTTTGAGTTAGAGTCATTTTGCATTCAAAAGAACGGGGAAATGTTCCTGCTTGCAATGTCGTACCCAAGAAAATTTGCAGTTGTAAACACAGTGAAAGATGGTTCTACAAAGCATTGATTGGACAGGATGGAGCACAAAAGCATAGAAGCTGAATGCTGCCTCTCTGTGTGTGGTTCTGGTTCTGGGGACGCAGAGCAAAACGAGAACCAAGAGACGCCTTTCAAAGGTGTGATGTCTGATTGTTCTGTAAAAATGTTTGAAGAAGTCCCAAAGTGACATCAATTATAATTTTAGGATGAAGTCCAAAACGATACACCAGTTGTCACCAAAAGAAGCACTGCTGTGATCTAAAGAAATGCCTTCTACTCCCCAGTCTGCCGACCAATGGCTTCCTTTAGCCAAATGGTTTACATCCAAAGAGGGGAAGGATGTCTATCCGGCTGCCGGGTCAGAAATATTTATAGGTCAAGAAACAAACTAGCATTGTCCAAATATGCACGAGGCTAAAAACAGAATATCATTTTCTTCTGTAAAATAGCACGAAACAATCTAGATCAGCAGAGTAAACAAACTATGGCACTGGTGAGAGGTGAAGAGTAAATAAACTCCTCAGGAAGGAAGACGCAGCAAAGCTTTTCCGTGACAAATCCGTACCTACGCAGAAATACTCATGAAGTTTGTTTGTCCCACTGACCTCTTGACCTGTGTATTCTGTGGAAACTCTGAGATTTGTCATGGATTTAGTGCGTTGGCAAACAGTGGCAATGGCATGACAGTGATGGCTTTCTTGAACATTTCCGGAGAAATGTTCAATCTAACCAATATCGTCTTCTTCTGCTTTCAGTATTATCCATTTCAGGCCTTTCAGGGAACTGATATGGAAGAAAACACCCACCAAAAGAATCACCAAACAAATAGCGTCTGATTTAAGTGACTTGAAACCTAGTGGTTTAAAGCATTTCATGCTAAAAAAAAAAAAAAAAAAAAAAACACAAGGGAAAAATAAATATTTCTTTTCAGATCCAACTGGAAGGAAATGCAACCAACCAAACAATTCAGGGGAAGCTCCAGCAGAGCAGCAAATATCACAGATTTGTCTGTCACTTCCATTTACCAACTCCACAAAGGAAAGACAATGCAACTGTCTGCTGACAGTTTACACTACTGCAGTTTTTCTCATTATAAAAGGCAGTGGACCTTGGAAAACTTTGCTTTGGTTATCAAAGATGTGGCCCAATGACTAATATAAAATAGAGCCTTGCTTCATTAATTCGCGTTGAACCTTTTGACATTTTGTCACATTTCAACTTCATGGTTGAATTAATTTCATCAGGATTTTATGTGACAGACCAACACAAAGTAATTCTGGTGTAGAATCATCATTTTATAGAAATAAGAGCCTGAAGAGCTGAAATATGAATATATCTCATGTACGCGTTTATCTGTCACTGACATGATTGTTAATGATTTATCATGTGAACAAGCTTATTCACATGCAATTTTAATTGCATTTCCCATCTCATGGAAACACCACAATGGCAAAATTGTGTTTTTTTGACATTGGCAGAATATTACAAAAAGATTTGAGCACACGACTTGAAATCATTTCCATTTTCAAAACTAAAACAAAAAAGATTAGCCGTTGTGAACATTTCTTAAAAGAGAACTGATTGTTTAATAGGAAGTACTTTTTTTTTTATCACTGCAGATGCTGCACACAGTCTAAAATTAGACAAAAATATACAACAGTGATAAGTCAAAAACAAAAAACTGACAAAATAATCCACAGTAACTCATCTGATTCTTAAACTAAGTGATTTAGGTTGAAAAGAGATTAAAGTGATCTAATTCGCCCGGATAAACTCTTAAAACAGTTAGTAGTAAGATTTAAGATGTTTCTCTAAATCATCTTTCTGTTCCCCAGCTTGAGAAGCCATCAGGAAAACTCTCCCTGGTTTGTACTGAGGCGCAGGGCTACTGAAATCCACACACACACATAGAGGTGGTGTTTCACTTTCACTCCAGGAGGAAAGTGACTGACTGGCCTGATATGAGGCGCCCTCTGTCCCTGCACATCTGGAGCGAGCTAAGCAGAGGGATGGTGAAAATGCAGAGGCACGGTACGTACATCTGTTGGTGGAGGCAGGCGTCACGTGAGAATTGTGGTGCTTAACTCTTTGTTTTTTGAGGGAATTAGAGGTTCCTTGTGTATTTATGGAGGGGGAAGACATAGACAAAGCCTCAAAAGGAGTGTTTTCCATGAACATTTAAAGTATTTTGTTAGCCTAGTCCTTAAAAAAAAAGTTTAACAAAAGGCAGTCATGTCTGTCTCACGATACTATACATCTGGCTTGTAGGTACAAATCAATTATTGTCATTTTGAAAAAGTAATTGAAATAAAAAAAAAAGAAATGACCACGTTCCACAGTAAAAAACACCAATATACAGTTTAAACCAGATACATAGTATGTTAAGATGCTAAGATTACTAAAATTATTTCTGTTTGAAAACAATTGGAAAAAGCAGAGATAGCTAAGTCGATGTTTTGAAATAAATGAACACTAATCTCGTTCTCGTTATTGTGACTTAGCAGAATAATAACACTCATATGTCAAATCACAGGAGAATATTGATATGTGTCTTTTTATACCTCTATAAATATCTGATTCCAATTGTACTTGTATCGAATGCCGAACTTTTCCTGCTGGTTCTGAACCAAATGAAGCTGTAGAAGAAAAGTAATTTTACTGAAGCTTAAAATTAACATTTTTAAAAACTCCTATTACTGTGTGCAAATTTTTAGGACAACAGTGATGTTGCTAATGAGTTTGAGGATGTCTGTTGTTACTTTGTTTACTAAGCATGTGCTAGAAACCTCCACTACAGTTGCTATCTTGTCTGGCTAGCTTTAATATTTTCAGAATGAAGTTAGCCAAGAAGGAAGTTTGTAAGAGCTGACAATGTAGGAATCACATTTGCAATTTAAAAAATTAAATGCAATTTATGGCATTGAAGAAATGTTGCTTTGTTTGTGAATCTTGGGCTAGAAGCATTAGCTTGTAGCTATGTCTGACTAGCTTTGTTCAGATACTTTCAGAACAAACACAGTCAGAAACCTAGCCAATACATGTCAATACGGTGTTTGTATCATTTCAGTGTGGCTCATTTAAATTATTTAAATCAGTAATATTGCTCAAAATATTTGTGAAATGTATCATTTTATGCGCTGCGCACACAAACGTTGGTATATGTTGAAAACCAAACTTCTTCTGATTGATTTAATCTTGCCAACCACATTAGCTAGCAACATTTAGCTAGCTGGTAGCAACTAGCGAACTCCCTCCAAAGCTAGGCAGTGCAGCTCAACTTTGCTCAATATTCTTTGTTTCTGACACCTTCTTAATGTTAACACTGCCACTGCCTAATGCGCTGGCATGGATATTTTGACGTTTTATTTGAAATGGTGAAGAAAAATATCTCTTTGAAAAGCAATCTGTAGAATTGTAAATATTTTCCTTTGTTTTAATTACGCTGCTGGAACGAGTCCCAGAGGAGGAGATAAAATAAACAAAGTAATTATTGACAAAACTCAAATGACCCAAATTCATCTGAAATTGTGACAGGAAAAGAAAAAAAAAAAAAAAACAAGACTGACTCACGACAGACATGCTCCCATGCTGCTGTACCTCCCAGCAAGATGGGACACAGCTGCGGCTCTTGATGACAAATCAAACTCCATCTAAAAATGAGCGAGATATTTCCACTTACCTCATATTTCGTGAGCTGATCACCTGCGTGAGCAGCAGCGTCTCCATCTGTGACTCCGTAACTGAGTCAAATGTTTTTGCGGACCTCACGCACACACAGACGAGTTTAGAAACATTGACAGAGGAACGCATGCTTTCATGACTACAGAATAACACTGACGTACGCAGGCATCATCCTATGGGATAAATGGGATACCAAAATAAACCAGAGTGAATGAGCAAGATGTATCTGGTGACTCTTTTTTTGTGGTAGACGAATAAGCACAAAAAATTAATTAATGCAAGAGGGAGGCAAGTCAAGCCTTTCAGATATATTTTTCTTGTAGAGGTTCACGGTTGGTTTCCTGATATTTTCTTGAACTATTTGGATTTTCCCACTAAGTCACGCAAGGAAACAGTGTGTTTTGGGGCAATGTTATGTATTTTCCAGACACGTAGTGCCATTTTATAGAACAGTTAAGTCATCTGTTGTCATAAAAATACTGCATGTATCAAATATGACTTCAAAGAATTTTGACTTTGTAATATAGCGCCTTGAAATTGGGCCTCTGTAGCTTTAAAAACTCCTGTTCCTCCTGAAACTCCCTTTTCATGAAGTCATCGCAACGACACTCCTCTATTAACCCTTTAACAACGTTTTTACCGGCTTGGCAAATCTCTAGGTGAAGTACTGGAACTTTTACAAAATATTCAAGTTTAATATGAGCCAACAAAGAGCTGGATGGATGTTGTGACTTTTACCAGAAGCATACTTCTGGTATGCATCTCCAGATGCTGCATCTCCTCATGCAGCATCTGGAGATGCATACCAGATCTGCTCATCACTGCATCTCCTCATGCTATTCATGCATTTTGATGTTTACATGTTTCAACATATACCAACATTTGTGTCAAGTGAACAGGATCAAAACTACAAATTTTCAAAAATCCAGTTTTTTTTATTCAAGCAACTAACACAGTTTCTTTTTGTACAATTGCATTATTTTGAACAAATAAGTTCATCAGATAATTTTATTTTACTTTACAGCCGGGGTAAGTAATTTATTTATATTCCGCTAAGCATTTACAGCTCTGATCAGGAAATGACGAACAAGTCATGAGACGTTTTGGCACATCGGGTTCCCCGTGGAGGAATTTCACATATTCGAAAATCAGACATTGCGAGATGCTTGCGCAGTGACATGACCTCATAAAAGAAGAAGATGATTTGTGGAAACCTTCGTCCGGAGGAATGTCTGAACACCTAGGCTGAATGGCTCCATGGGAATGTTCTATTTCAGTGTCAGGCCTGTTCTGGGAATAGAAAGAATGCTAGACATAACAATGGCCCATTCGCAAGGTGGCTGATAAGATGCCAATTAGATGAGCTCAGTCTTGGATGCGCACGCGTGTGTGTGTGTGGTTAGATGATAGAAAAGGAAGAACGCAGAGAGACAAAAAAAAAACACACACAGATGAGAGGAACAGAAAAAAAGCTGTTGCAAATGAAAGGTTTCCAGGAGGAAATGAAACAGCGACACTGCTGACGTAGAAAGAGGTACTGGGAGCAGGTTAAGTGAGTGAAGCTGATAGCAAGCGAAGCCCCCTGACCCACTGTAATGAGCTGAGTACTAGATCCAGTCTTAATGCTTTCTGCTCCACACAAAGAAGAGCAACACTGACGATGCTCAGCAGGGTTCAGGGTGCACCTCTTAGCTTCATAGTTCTTATCACACACACTCATGAATGTGAGAAAGTAAGAGGAAAAGCTACGTCCTAAAAAGATGAGTGGTTCTTAGTGACAAAGTGCAGAGCCACTAACATCTTCCTGTACTGATAATTAAAACAAGTGGGAAAGGAAAGGTCCTAATCAGGAAGTAGATGTGTGGCCCGAGTGCCATTTGTGGCTCTAGAAATGATTTTGTTTGGCCCTTGACCACAAGTGAAGAATGGTAAAAAAAAATAAAAAATTGGCCAACAAAATAGAAAACAGCTGATAACACAAAAAAAGAGAAAATGGTCTGTTCTTTCTTTTCTTTAAATAAGGCTACAGAAGCTCTTAATGACACATGGATTTTCTAAAAATTGTGTTCACTGTTGAGTAAAATAAAAAATCACAAACTACAATTCTGCATAAAGTCAACTAACTTTGTGCTTTTATTTATTTGTTTTGCTTTGTTTCTATATTTATATAGTAGATGTGTGGATTTGAGGTGGGATTTGAATGTAATGGTAGGGGATTTATTTTGCTGAAAATTCAATAAAAATATCAAAACAAACTAAAGCCACAAACTAATTTTAAAAATTTTTAATTTCATGAATTTTGCATCCCACCAGTAAATGCAAGATAGGATTTTTCCCTCCCCTAATCTGATCTACAGCCTCAGGGACCCGTCTACCCAGGTCCGTTGTGCCTGTTTTTGTTTGGGGTTTTTTAATTTGAAGGTGTTGTACTAAAATGTGAAATTCTCCTTTCGGGATTAATAAAGTGTATTCATTAACTCATTCAACTTTAATTATGAAAATTCATCTGTAATTCTCAATTCCTCCTTTTCAGGGCTAAAACAAGCTGAATTCATCTGAAAGCAGAAGAGTCCTGGTACCGTCCGGTTAGGAATCTCCAGACGTTCTTTACCTCATTTCATTCCTCCCATCTATCCTTTCTTTCTTTGTTCTCCTTTTTTTTCATTGCAGATGTAACAAAACTATTCCTACAGTGAGCCATTCATCTGTTTCGTGTTGTACAGGGACATAAATCAGGGGACTGAAATGTCCTATAAACCTTGGAAACAATCTAGTGCCATAAACGGGTCCCCTTAAAAATTTGAGAATTTAATATAGGAGACTGCTTTGTCTCTTTGCAGCACTAAAACCCCCCCAAAAAATCATAATGTTAAGTCCACCTGGCAGATGGAAAAAATATGAAAGAGTAAAGCAAACATGGAGGAAAAAGCTCCAGGGAAATCTTCTCTGTTATTCCTTCATATTGTGGTCAAATATAACTCCACGTTTTCTTTATGACTAGTTTTTATGGCTGGAGAATCTCGCATGAGGAGCAGGATACAATGCTCACTTAAGGGAAAATCTCATGCCTGGGTTGGGTTAGTGTTAACACGAAGCTACTCCATCATGAGAAAACAGACATTTGAATCGTGGAAGGAATGACCCGTTCAAACCGAGTGGCCGCCCTCCTGACATCACGCCTTCCCGTCGCCCGGCTGGTCCGTGTCAAGCCCTGCCTGTCGCTCCAAACATGGCGTCAGTCAGCGGCCGTGTCTTCACGCCTCCATGCCAAGGAGGTGTCCAAACACTCGGTGGGACAAAAGACACAAGAGGGGACTTCATGGGCCCCATTTACACCTGCCAAGCTGAAAGAAGTGATGGACCACAGAGCGAGAGCCAAGAAACAGAGTGACGGGGTTTCTAAAACAAGAGAGTGAAAGTCTTCAGAAGTCAGGTTGTAGTTGGTTTCATCAGAGATGAATATTCACAGGAGGACGAGGAAAGCAGCTGTGGAACTGTTCGAAATGAAGAAGACTGTTTTGAGTTTTCTAGAACTATTTGTAGCGACTTGCAATTTATTCACTCCCCCAGTTGTTTTGGATTTCTTCCATCTTTTTGATTCTTACTTTCCCTTGTGTTGTGATACAGGATTAATAACTCACAAGTAAGTTGGAAAAGGAGTTTGATTTTGAAAGCTGAAGCAAATTTTAGGATACAAAACTGCGTGTGAGAATGAAATGAACTGATAATAATAATGTACAGGAATAGTTGAAGGCTAAAAAAAAATGATGTTAGATTGAGGCAAAGTTTCACTTTTATGCACAATAACAGCCCCAAACAAACACCCAGACCTGCATGAAAAAGCTCAGATCGTCCAGTGGAACAATTGTCAAAATCCAAACCTGACATGTAGGATCTGTGGGAGGAGCTAAAGATGAAGCTCAGAGAAGATCTCAATCAAATCTGACTGACAGTTCTCCACTCCAGGAGGCCAAAATACAAAAGCATGGCAAACTGTTCAGAGTTTTACTTGTAGAAACATTTTAAAACTCAATATCCTTTTCCTTCCCCTTCACAGTCGAGCTTTACTTTGTGTTGGTTTAACACGTAAAATGCTAATTAATTTTGTGGTTGCAACATGGCAGCAGTGTGGACATTTAGAAAGGCCCTGTAAGTTGGAGGAAGGACATTTGTTAAATTTAATTGCCAGTCTCCATGAGTGAAAAAAATCAACACCCTAGCATCACGTAATATGCAACAGGTGACTCTAAACCCCTGAATTAGAGTTTATGAATTAATCTTTTAAACAAGAATGTGTTAATCTTCTTATAAACTAAATAGAGGAGTAGGCAGTTTAAACATTTGAGGAAACAAAGTAAGTAGGGTGCCGTAGTTAAGCACAGCAGCACTGCATCCCAGTCACACATCCCAGATGATTTGCACTTGACTCACCCTGCAGTTACAACAAGCGACAAGATGGAGCTGGAAGATTTTAAACTAAAGCTGAAAATGGGAGAAGTTACACTGTTTACTCATGAGCCATAGGCTCTTAATTAAAATAATATGTCTGGTTTACTTTGTGCTCGGCCGTATAATTAAAGTTAATTAGTCAGATCGGACACAATGACCGACCTAAAACTCTGCTCTGAGTACAGATTTTTGTTGATGATGGAACAGACAGGAAGTTGGTGCGTTGTTTTCAGGCGATTAAACAAATTTTACATGAAAGCAGCTCTTTATGCTGGAAAAAGGAGCTCTTATATGGAAATGAAATTTCTATGTAAAATTTAAATGTGTAGAATAAAATAAAAACTGCCAGTTTGCCTAACAATCAAAGATACAGTTTGTACAAAATGAAAGTGGACATTCGCAGCAAACTCGCAACGACAATGTCCACCCTTGACCTCGGTCGAATATACCGAGGTCAAGCCCCATTCAAGCCCCCGCGTCGTTGCCCCTTTCACCCCCCTCCATCACGCAGAATTATGATAAAGACATTACCAGACACTGCGACACATTCTGAGCAAGGACACATGCGCGGGAGCATTGTCCCCGCTGCTACCTTGAAAGCTAGCCTGTGGCGAGATCTGCTCATTCATCACGGGGGGCCCTTCTTCTGCTGCTGCGTTTTCATGCTTTCACTTCACATTAAACCTACAAAAAAGGGGAACTGGAAAGGCCCCTCGGAGCCCGGCCATAGGAGACGTCGCTATTTTCAACCACAAACAAACCCAAGGCGTGGAGGGATTGAGGGGGGAAGAAGGGGTCTTTGGCTGCCGTGTAATAAGTCCTGGCGTGCTAACCTTGTAATTGGCCATAATTAAAAGGAGGCAGAAGGAGACGAGGATCTTCCTCTCAGCTTCAGCTGCCAGGCTGCAGGAAGCAGTAAAGACACGCGGTCTCTTCCTTTACAAGGTGGCACACTGTCTCTCCCTTTCTTCTTGTCACTCATAATCTTTGCGAGGGGTATTTCTGGATCTCTTTTTAGAAGTGCCTCTAGATAGCAGAGGATGAGCACGAGTGTGTAAAGTCTATGCCCCCCTTTATCCTCAAATCCCTACCGCGGTTAGCGTACAATGGTGGTGTGTGCATGTTTGTGGGCGCACACACCATTTTACCATCTTTTTTTTATTATTATTTTCTGTTTGGTCTGTAATTACCACGTCTGGAGATGCGCCCCGTGTGTTTGTTGTTGTCTGTTCCCTGATTGCAGCCTCGTCAGTGACGGCTTCACTCAGCGGGGCCGATTACAAACACGATGAGGGGAATTCGGTTCCTTCTCTTTCCATGAGATCTCCACATTTCACCATGATTTTTTCTTTTTTTTTTTTTTTTAAATAAAAGGGCTGGTAATTTATTTGTCTAGATCAGTGACTTTTTAAAATCTGCATTATGAGCTGAGTCAAGACGGAGACCCAGCTCATAGGGTGAGCTACAGCTTGAATCAGGATTCAAGCTAGAGCTTATTTTCAGGGCGTCCTCAGTTTATTAACAGCAGTGTTAAATGATCAAAGAGTCATATGAAAACATAGTGAATTATATCTCAAATCAAAGATCCTCAGGAGAGTGAGTGCATACTTACTTTAGACTTTTGTGTAGCTGTATGTGCCAAGTCAGATTGTTCTTTAGAAATAAAGAACAACTTTTATGAGATGCTGTTAGAACATCACAGCAGCTTTCTGAAGTTAAGCAAACGCTGCAGCAGAGACAACAGTCGACAAAAAAAGAAAAAGAAAGAAGCATCATGACCTTAATAACTGTTCACTGATGTAGATCCAGTGAAATCCCAATGCAGTTATATTCCATAAGTTACAATGAATGTCATTTGTTAGATTAAAGGTACGTTTTGAAAATAACAACTGTTAAGCGGGTATTAAATATTGTTCTTATTAAGCCCACATTTCTGTTTTAAAGAATAGTTTTTAATTGATTAGAAGTAATGTAATGTATGTGTATATATATATATATATATATATATATATATATAAATAAATGTCCTGTTTTCATTAGCAGTTAGTGGAAAATCATCAAAATTAACAGAAGTAAAGGCATTCAAACAGCCATCTGAGTGTAATTAATCTACATAATGTGTCTAACATGGTGGAAAGTTTGTAAGATAAATGGGCTTTTCAATTATGTTGAATAAGTTTGTACGTCTGCAGATCAGATATGTTATACTAAAGACGTAACTTAAGTTTTGTACGTTTTTTTTATGCATAAAAGGAAAGTAAGCTAAACCAGTAAATCAGCTGGCTAAGTTTAGCCTTGGGTTTTACTTGTTACAGATTCCTACTGACCTTTAGATCCAGTTCTTTTATTTCCTTTATCATTTGTGAAGAAAGGCAATTAATTTGCTGAGGCTTTGTAATTTGAAAATTACTAAGGGTTATACTTATGCTACCACAGTTTCAGAATATTTGTCAATTTCCTGTTTTCCAGATGTCACTAAGGTATCCAATCATCTCCTAAAAGCTCTTGATTTCCACAATCATCTCTAATTCACGACTGTTTTTGTTTTGCTACAAAGGCTCCGTCTCTAAACCACGAAGGCCTCGGTGCCGTGTGCATATGGCCCGAGCACGGCGTCGCTATCCGAGCCGCAGCTAGCATCTGCTTCGGGGCTCCGCTGACAGACGGGAGAGTGCTGACGGGGCAGCGCTGAGCTTTTGTCACCTGAGCGTCACTCGCTGTAACCCAAAACCAGACAGCTGCTTGACTTACCATCAAGCTGAAAGGAAACACCAATGGGGAGAGGAGCAGGGGGATCAGGAGGAAGGTTGAGAAAGGAGGAGGAGGTGGGACACCAAGTTCATCTGGGTGCCAAGTTCATACCGGAGATGCATTTTATGTCGTAAGCTTAGCTTTGAGAAGAAATTATGATAGGGTTGATTTAAGGGGGAAAAAAAATCCCAGTGTATTTTTCTTTAAAATGGATAATATTTATCCAAACAAAGAGGAACAAAGCAAATAACTTTCCCTATCAATCCTGAAGGACCCTAAATAACCCCACGTTCCACTAATCTGTGTCCATATAAATCTTTAACCTTTGCTGAACTTTGTTTTGAACTTCAGTTTCATCTTTCTTCTTCTCCTCTCCGCTGTCAATTGATGACAAAATGAGCCGAGGTCATTCCTCGCCCACTGGCGGCCATATTTCCTCAGGCTCCGCCTGTGGTCCCCACAGCAGAAAACACACAGAGACAGACAGTGGGAGGACTCGGACCATGACCTTTCAACCCAGCTGGGCTCCCTCCGGGTTAACAGAGGCCATGTTGCCATCTCTGCAGAGGCCAGCACCTGGATGTCTGGACCTACATGGACAAGTGTGTGTTGTGCATGTGAGCGAAGGGGGGAAGGAGGATCCCTGGGGAAATGAATTAACCACTTAGTTGAGCCACCCGCCCCCTCACTTACAGAGACCGTCTCTGCTAGACCTAAAGGTCAACCCTCACCCTCGCTCGCATTTCGTGCTCATTTTTACTTATATATATATATATATATACAGCTTTGAAAAACCCCACTGACCCTCATTGAAAACCTTGTGGTTATTCCACCAAATATTGATTTCTGAACTCTTCCTGACTTAAAACATTAGTATTGTTGTTTCTACATTAATATGAACTTGTTTTCTTTGCATTATTTGAAGTCTGAAAACACTGCATCTTTTTTGTTATTTTGACCATTGCTCATTTTCTGCGAATAAATACTACATTTTTGTTTGGACTTGCGGAGACATGTTGTCAGTAGTTCATAGAATAAAAGAACAATGTTCATTTTACTCAAAGAAACTGATCATTTTAAATGGTCTCTTAATTGTTTTCCAGAACTGTATGTCTACTTTGCTGAGACTCACCACGCCTCTTTCAGGTTTAATCAATGAGAAGTGGAATCAGAAACATGTAAGTATGAAGGAAATAAGTCTGCAGGTTGAGTGAGATGCTAAGTAAATCACAACTGATCACCTAGAAAAGTTTCAGAATATTTTATTTTATACAAAATTTGTTTTCCCACCTTGTTTTTATGCCTTTCGAAAATCAAAAAAACTGACATAAAGGATCATAATTCATGAATGAAAGCGATATAGCATTCCCCCTTGTAAGTTGACAAAATGTGAAAAACTTCAAATGGCCAAAATACTTTTGGAAGGAATCGCAAAAGAAGTAGTCGTTGGTATGTGTGTGCAGATGACCGAAATGCTTTGGCTTGCTTCTGAGATGCCTGTGTGTGTGTGTGTGTGTGTGTGTGGGTGTGTGTGTGCTCCAAATGTCAGAGCAGAGTAATGAGCCTTTGTGTGCAGAGCCTCCACAAGCAGCAGCCGGGGCTATCTCTTACCTCGTCGCCCATTAAGAAAGCGACGTTCGCTAAAGGCAAGAGAGTGGCGTTTCGTTTCCACGTTTTGAGACACTCGCGCCAGATGCGCTCTGACGGAAAGTCTGGGTTGGCCAAACATGTCGACACAGCCTGAATAACCTCAGACACACACGCAGAGGGAAACTGGAGGCTGACACACTGGAGGGCAGATGGGAGTGAAAGGAGACTGGTGGAGGTGAGAGAGACAGAGAGAAGATGATAAGTGAGTGCAGCGGGGCGGGTTGTTGTGGCTGACATCTGGCTGTAAGAGAATCTGCAGCAGCTTTGGATGCCCGGAGGCTGGATGCTGATGACAGCTCCCCTCCTGCACCTCCTTCTGCCTGGTGACAAAGCTGGTAGCAACAGGGCCGAAGTGGCTCCGTGACTTGATGACGGCACTGTGGCATGCGCTGCTGTGAAAATACACATCAAAAATCCTGAAACCCTTGTAACAATGGGGTTGTGTCCTTTTAACATTTTGTCAAATAACTTTAGTTTCACTTATTGGGATTTTGTTTGATGGACCAAAACAAACTATGACATAATTCTTCAGCAGCAGGTTAAAGGACTCTGAAGCAACTAATTACCCTCAGAAGTTATTTATTGTGTGGTTTGTCTTTTATCGTGATAAGAATTTTGATTTATTGCCGTCAAAATAAAATCCAATCAGTTTTATTTTAGAAGCTCCCACAACTGTCCACAGGATTGTTAGTTTTACTATTTTGTTTACTGTTATTTTTTTAAGTATAAGTAAGTATCAATAAATATCAGTAAATTTTAAAATGTGCGAGGAGTTCAAGGATACAAATCACACTTCTTTATGAGATTGGTTTCCTAAAGACGCATGTCACAAACGGGAAAGTTTTTCATGAGCAGTAATTGTGTTTGTCGGGCTGATTGCTATACAGCTACCTAAAAAAATTAATAATAGTTCTTATTGTCACTTTTATTGTTATCGTAATTGTACCAAAAAATATCATGCTAAAAGTTTACTCAGAAGTCTGGATATTTTCTTTCTAAACAATTCCACTTTGATTCTCATCTCCCTTCACTGGTCCATCTGGGTTTTCTCCCACTGAAGTGGATTCTCTCCAGTAGAATTTCATCCGGGCCAATCAGCAAACAGAAGGAGTTGTGAGCAATGACATCGATTTTCTGCATTGTTTTAAAATTGTAGCTTTAGCAATTGTAGTAGAGGAAGTGAACAAAGTAATTCAGTCCGTGTTGGCCACGCCTCCAAATATTGACGGTAACAACAGCATTTCTCTGTACACAGTGGGGGACGGTTGTTTACAGTGCAGGCAGTTTTAGGTAAGCTTCATAGCATACGACTTGGCCAAACCATGACAAATTTGATTTGGTTAATTTTACAAACTTTAATCTTCAATCACAGAGAGTCCAGAAGCAAAGCAAAGTGTGGGACAATCAGCTGGTTTTTACCGGCTATTTACAGTATTTTATTGTAAAAGTCAAACTATGTGTTGTTTAAAATCCATTTAAATTAAATTTGAAGGCAGACATACTTTTTATACCCAGAACAGACTGTGCAAACTTTTATATCCCATTTTATTTTTCTTTATATTAATTTATTTTGCAAATGTTAGTTCTTACTGACATCACAGGCCATGTTCCCTTCCAATATCTCAACACTCATGCACAAAAACAAGCAAGAGAAGGGAGGATACAGCACATTAACAAGTGAATCCATTTTGCAGAGCGCACACCGAGGTGGAAGGAGATCTGTTGCATTACACAACAGAAAACCTTTAACTGGAGATTTCATTGTGTGGCTTCGTGGCATTTGGTTACCAACCCCTTCCATCGCCTTAGAGCCGTATGCCTGTGCAACCGGATCTGTCAGCCTGGTCCATCAGATAGGCACGCTGACTGTGTGTAGCTCTGTCTACCTGTCAGTGCTGTGTGGCTGTCATCCAGCCAGTCAGGCAGCCATTGCCTGGCCACCGCCCCTGCCTTATCAGGATAATGAGCTGCATTTAGGTCCATTATGAGCTGACCCCAAGGACTTTCTCTGCTGCTAAGCAGAGGCCTTGTGCCAGTGATGGACAGGCCAGCGGGAACCCGATACTTGGCTGGTTTGTGCCGCGAGAAGCGGAAAAATGAAGACAGGCTTCGCCTAGTGAGAGTTTGCAGGTTTAAAAGCAAAAGCTGATCGGAAAGGTGCATTTCAATACAAACTCTGAATGTGGATATGCACATCGATTTTCTGCACTTGTGGCCCAGAAAAGTTCTGTTGTGGTTATTTGGCTACAAGCTAACTTAAGAATATGCAGCTTGTTTCTTAGACCACAAATGAAATGCTTGACAACATCAACCCTTTGAGTTTCTAGCATTTTATACTGTCTTGTAGAAAAATGTCATTTCTCCAGGTTCATAAAATGAAAGCAGAAAATCAGATAAAAAAAAACCCCCTGAAAAAACACATAGAGTAGCTTTTTTGTTTAGTGAACACTAATTATTGGGCCGAGCTGTAATGAACCAGGGATTTAAAAGTGTGAAGTTGGCTTCACCTCGACTTTGAACATCCCTACAAGCTGGGAAGCATCTGAACTTTTACTGTCCCTCCAGGCTCTGAGAAGAATCAGGTGCAAAGCTTTCTGTGGAAGAAACATAACCTTAGGCTAATCCTTGTCTTCCATACCGTCTATCAGAAGAGTCGGGCAGAAGATATGTCCAGCCTTCTGCATTTAGTGGCATGCAAAAGCCTCGCAACTAATTCATCTTTTATTGCAGCAGCAAAAAAAACCAACAACCATCACTTTCATTACATTTAATTCAGAGGAAACTACTTTTTTTTTCTTTTTACCAAGATAAGTTATCAAATGTATGCAACCTTGCTTTGCTAATAGGGTAATACTTATTCAGTCCACACCACTCTGGCAATAATATCTACTGTAATCAATTGTCTTGAAAAATTCCCTTGGGTGCAAATTAATGTCAGCAGTGGAGTGCATAGATAATTTAGGAGGCTCAAATGTAAAAGAAAAAAAGGCAACCACCTTTTACTGTTAGTAGTGTGAGATTTATTACTGGCACAGCTTAAATATATATATTAGATTTTAAATATATACCAATTTAAAATCAATAGACATTTGAGGTTTGAGGCAGATGTTTAATAATAATGTTCAACACTCTACAGGTTGGTTTTTTTAACAATCAAATTGTCAACAACAGAGGACAGCAGAGCAATGCAACAGCACAGAATATGGCCATTTTTTATTTAAAAACTTAAAATGCAGGGCACTGGTGAGAAAGGCTTTTAAATCCAGAAGTACTACCTTGTGGATTTTATGAACCTGGTTCACAGCGGACAGATCAAGTTGACAGATTTTGGGGATTAACCGGAGAAATTGCACAGAGGCCAACGACAGCGCTAAAGGATCTATGCTGGGAAACAGTAGATAAGGGAAACAGAGATTTCCAGATCACTAATTAGAAGTTTATAGAAAGCATGACCAACGTGAAAAACATAGGAAAAAAAAGAACCTTTACGTTAGAACTGACTTTTAGGGGTACCAATAAATGTGACACAACTGATTATGTCTTAACATGGGATGTTCCCGCACTAAATGCACTTCAATAAAATCTTGAGAAATTTTAAGAGTAAGATTTTACTCGTCACTACCAACAAATTTGACCTTATATGTGGAACCCAATTACAAAAAAAAGCAGAATTTTGTATGTGTGCATATTTACACACACACAGATAGCAAATATTCGCTTATATATAAAGATACACAGGCAAAAAAAAGAGAAAAAAAAACACCCACAGACATACAATCTAACCCTGAATTTCTTGTTATCTTCGCCTCTCTGTTTCTCCCCCTTTGTCTTTCATAGTCAACAGGACTCTAATCTACTGATTGTGAATGTCTAACAAGCTCTTCTTTGTTTTTGCACCAGTAAATTCCACCACAGCAAGAAAAAAAAAAAGATAACCCGCCAGTGGGTTTGGGGAAACCAACAAAGCCTTGGCTAAAATGACGCACACTCATTACCATCATTACAGAGGATAATTAGTAAAAGAGGGTGAAAATAATGTTGCCATCAATCAAAACAAAGGCCGTGGGGGGAGATGCAACTGGTGAAAGGATGGAGGGGAGCAAAAGTGTCAGGACTCAGCAGAATAGGGGCCATGGGAACTCTGAGTCAGGCATAGTCATGCTCCGAGTGCAGCAATGTGTTTGGCTGCCTGGTGAGATATCTGAATGCATGTAGGCACATTTCCCCCATTGTACTTGAATGTTTAAGCAAGCTAAGCAGGTAAAAGTTCATACTCATGAGACTCGGACTATTTTGAGTCAACGGAAACCCCAAGATTGGCTAAGTTTTGCTGTGGCTTTACACTTTCTGAAGATAAGAGAAAAACAAACATGATTGGGGTAAGTTGGTTAGATTTAAAACGCATATTACCACAGTTGTAAATATATATATCTTTTTTTCCCCTGTGTAAACAGTCTAGAGACAATCAGATGTTAACACTAATGCCTGAAATGACGACTGTTTGTTTGTTAGTCTGAACTCATTTGGCTTGAACAGTGCACTCACTGGTCGGTTTCTTGGCTTTGTCTGCTGGAAAGAGTAATTGTACCAGCCTTGAGTGTTTTTACGAGGTGTATTGGTGTTTTCCATCAAGCCGCAATTACTGGGCTTTGTTGCCCTCGGCAAATCCTCCTGAGAGAGCCGTGAATGGACCGAGGCCGCGTCGCTCGATACTGGCAGAAACGGGCAATGTATTGATATGCAAAGCACATACGTGTTGGTATGCAAACATAGGTGGAGTCAACATCTATACAGGCTGGTCCAAAGGAAAAATAAAAGCCTGCAGATCTCATGCAAATAAGGGCCAGACTGTTGCAGCAAACGAGCAAAGTGAGATCAGGTCCCGTGAGAACGTTTCTGCGTGGCTTGCTGGTGTAGAGCTGGACACTCAAAACGGTCGGGTCATGAAGACGGACTTGAAAGGGAGCTAGAAGTTAATTATTTTAGCGCCTGCTGGATAAGTGTCTGCAATGCTTATGGTTGTTAATCTCCTTACAAACCTACTAATTCTTCCCAAAACCTTTACCAGGCTAGTTGGTTTTATACTATCCACAAAATAATTCCAGTTATTTATTTTTTTTATCTTACTATGACCTCCATTCTTCAATGTGTTACATGAAAAAACGCTAGAGGAAGTTTACTACACCTTGCAGAATTATTCTTCTGAAAGTCAACAAAGTTCAATGTCTTTTCTTTGGATTTTTTTTTAAAGATACAAACAGAGAAGAGTTTCAAAATGGAAGCAAAAGCATACCTTGGTTTCCATAAAATGTCTTTCAAATGAAACTGAGAAAGTGTATTTTATTGTTTGGTTAGCTAATGTCAATACATATAACAAACAAGCCAAAAGTGTAAAATCGCTGTTTCCTGTGAAAAGTCTATGTGGAGGCGCCTTTCGAGTATCTAGCGCAGCACGATTTGAACCGTTTTGAGCGTTGAATGCGTCGAACATGTCCAACGTGTCCAACATGTCCAACGTGTCCAAGGCTCCACATAGACTTTAAATGTAAACCAGACGAGAATGAGGCTCAAAATGCATTTGGTGTGAACGCACCAAAAGAGCGGTTTTAAACGGCTTCACGAGAAGCGTTGTTGTGATGACGTGCTGAAGGTGGAGTGTCGGAAAGAGTAGAAGCTTCTTAAAGAGACAAGGACGTTAAATCCTTAAATAAAATTTCTTTTAAATTATGTTTGATATATACAGCATTTAAGGTAACAAAGTTACTTGATTGTGCTATAAAAATTCAAATAACACAACCTTCATTAAATATGTTATCTTTATTAGGCTTTGAAGTTGATTAGATGATTTGGAAAACATAAATGCATCAGAAAAGAGAAAAAATAGAAGAAATCTACAGGTTGGGAAATGCTTTTTCGCATAAAAAAAATGCTTTTTTTACCACTCAACCCCCTTCGACTCTATCGACGAGGCATAAATTACTTTGCTTTGATCGGCTGTTGTGAGAAAGTGGAAGTAAAAAATGACAAACTGCTGAAGAAACAGAAAAACACCAAACAAATCTGAGAACGTGTTCAAATTGTTTGGATGTAAGAAGTACACAAACACAGTGTCTTTCGCTTTGCACACAAACTCAGACCGACTGAAAGAAGACTGCCAGATGGGAAGAGAGCAGACAGAAACATTCAGCAGAGACAGCTGAGTCTTGGCTTCAGCCATTTAGAACTAAACCTTTCCAGTCACTTTAGATTTGGGACATTTGGCCCCAAGAAGATGGGCTGAACTATGGGAAAATCTTCACATACGAGGGCAAAAGCGTGGGAAAATGCAGTCCCGTGTTCCCACACTATTAATCTCCAATTTCATGGCGGTGGTTTAAAATGTCTTTAACTTTGATGCAGCATCTCAAGCAGCTTTAATTTCTGCTACAGAAGACTGAACACTGAAGGTAGACAGGCCCGAGAATTAAAGTCTTGCTCAATGAAGCAGACTTATAAGGAAATTGATTCACAGCATAGATTTTTAAAAAGTTGCTCTAATTAGCAGAACTTGACTTAAATATTAACAACTTTTTTTTTTTTTTGTAAATCTTTATGTGGAAATTGTGTGACAACTTCCCCAAAATGTGGGAAAACCCCCCCCAAACCAAAGTCTGTTACCAGACTACTATTGTGACATAAAGTTGTTCCTGTCTCTGCACGAGTCGTGCAAGAGACTGCATTTGATATCTTTCCTCTTCGAGGTCAGTCAAACAGTATCTTGTGATGCAAAACACACGTGTGTGATTGCACGTCCAAATATAACAATGACTCATCTTTTGACAGAGATTTTGCAGATCTGCTCCAACTGTGCTGCATGTGGATTCAATTTTAGGTTCCTAACATAGCACGCATTAAACACCATACTGTGAACTGGATGAGTGGGTTTACATGAAGGCGTGCGTGTGTGTGTGTGTGTGCGTGTGTGTGTGCGTGACTGTGTGTATGTATACAGAAATTTGTGCATGTCTAGCACAGGAGACCACTAATAAGAGATTGGGAGAGTGACCCTGAGGGTTGTTGAGAGAGCCAATGCGCTGTGCCTTGAAAGACACATGCATACACACATATGGGTGTATGATTATTCAGTCACGGGTCTGTTTGAGTCCGTGAGTGTATCTTAGTGTGTAAGTGCGTATCATGATAACCACCACCCCCTCATTAACTCCATCATGGCTGGAAACAATCAGCCACTCTGCCCGAGTTGTAGGCCAGACTCAGGAATTGCAGACCTACAGAACTAAAATTAGAGAAGCCTCGATCACCACAGCCTGACTGGCCACAGATTATACCCAGCTTTCCAAACATGCAACATAATCTCAGAAACCAAAAACAAAATAGCTTTTGCACCACTTAAGCCATAATTGTTTAATGCCTGGACGTAAAGTTTGTTGATTGGCATATAGGTTCCTATCGCAGAAGGGTGTCCACCAAATACCTATCTTTGGATTTATGCAAATACTGTCAGGAGAGTACCAGCTACCATAGAGCCTCTGGTTGGCCTTAATGGCGCTCTGACAATTGGTCAGGTGTCTCAGGCAGAGGAGGATGGAGTAACACTGCGTAGGAATGCTGCCAACATCATCCGAGACTGTCTTCCAGTGAATTACTCCGACCCAGGACTTGTTAGAGTGAAATATGTCTCTTGATCGACCTGTGGTTGCATCTGTGTTTCACCTGAAAAGGTGAAGGAGGTAACTAGGAAGAGGCAAATCTGGTAACTGCGGATTCTTCAGGTTATGCTTCGGTATGTTTTTGCAACAAATGTTTGCAGTTTCTGTAATTCTTTGCCAACTGTGAGTCAGAAATTAACTCATCATGACTTTGATTGGGTTACAAAGGTAACAGGATGAAATGTCAACACCCAGGAAGGCTCCTCCTTCCTAACAACACACTCCAGGTCCTCTCAGTACGATCTGGATATGTAGAGCGAGGTTGAAGATGTCTAAGATTAGATGGATTGTGATCAGATACCTAAACCGATTCAAGGAACTCTTTTCAGTGTGGATGAGTTTGAACTTTATTCTTGGCTCTCCTTGAGGTTAATTTTAACCAACTGAATCCAGGATCTTGGTCTCTTGGACATAATCCATGCTATGTGACATAATCCAGGGTCAAAACGTAGATGGATTAGTGAAACAAGTTCTTCGGCTTTTTTGATTGCTGATCACCTGAGCTACTTGACGACTTCAGACCGGAACCAGTCCTGTTGTGATTCTCAAAGAAGACATCAAGATGCATGGCCTTTTCTACTTTAGACACCAACTCCTATTTTATACAAATTAATACAATGAGTATTTCATTCATTTATTAATTAGCTTCATTAATTTCATTACATGATGAAAAGCACTTTGAACTGCCTTGTTGCTGAAATGTGTTACACAAATAAACTTCAATGATTGATCAATTAATTCAACAAAGTGTGTTTTGCAGAAATTTTTGAGTACAATTTATGACAATTATTATCATTACTTAAAAACAATGTTTAAGTAACACACAGAGCCAGTAACTATTATGGGGTTAGTTTTCCATTTCTTCCTAACAATTCTCTGAACAATTTAATAAGTACTAAGTTTGTTATGGATAGTCAAACTGGCTAATTTCAATTCAGTTCAGCTAGTGTATTTAGTTTCAAGTTACTATAAAGTCATATAAAGGCACTGGATATACAAACGAAAAGATCCAATTTAAACCTAGTTTCGTATTAGCCACTTCATTCCACAAGTCCAACAAATTAATCGCAGTCAGATAAAGATTGTTAGTGAGACCTGAGACCCAAACATAGATAAGTTGAGTCAAGACTGAGTCTAAGTCAATTCTAGTTAAAGTTCTGATCTTTAATTTTAAAATCTTCTCATACAAAATAAATTAAAAAGGCAGAGAAAATACACGTGTGTATTTGGGAAACAGATTATGAAACAGTGGCTATGATAGAAACGAGGTGGTTTTAAAATACACAGCTTTCATTTGAACAGCTGGTAACTATTTGTTTATAAGACCTTATGAAATATCCGGTCTGCAACCTCCGAGAAGCAGAGACGTACAAAGAACATGAACACAGATACAGAGACATACAGTGAGTATTGTGAGATGTGACTAGTGCTGGCTAAATTACCATTTTAACTCCAGGGTGAAGTCCATGCTGGGTTTCTAGGCAATTAATTGTTTTAGGAAAGGTAGTTAAAAGATTTTAATTGAGAACATTAAAAGAGAACAACTGTGAGTTTTCTCTTATTCTGTTAGGCGTACTGCTTCGAAAGCAGTTTAAAAAAAATACAATGCATAATCTTCACCTCTAAGGGGAGAGTCAGTAAAAAAGAAAAAAAGAAGAGGGTGAAAAGGGCCTGAAGAGAGAGCAACTGAAACCAGAAGACAAAATTGTTTGTTAGGTCCATGCCTGCAGGGCATTGTATTTACTTTTAGAACAGAATGTGCTTTGAGGGAGTAGGGCTCATTGTATGTGATGACATAATGACTTCTGACATGCAACAAATACTATCTGTCATCATGGGACTGGGAAGATAAGTACGCAAAGCAGGCAAGCCGGAAAGTTGCCATCACATCCATCGACAGCCAAGCAAGTCTCGATTAGTCCAACGTTAGAGAACACAAAGTGTTCAAGCCATCAATTGAAGACATAGGTGATTATTGACATAACAGATGTGGTGGTGTGTTGATGTGAATAACTGAACTAAACCAGAAGTTAATTTTGAAGACAATTTCTTGTCAAGATACCTGTGTTGAGGTATCCTGGCTGCAAATATTTTTCTTGTAATAATACTGCCAAGATGATATTTTAGGTATAGCATTAGCGTCGACCACTTCTTCAACCATACAACTCAAGGAAGGGGTTGATACTGAGCAACGTTGAGTTTCACGGAAGAGTGCCAGACTCAAGGTCATCACAAACACATTAATCATGGTATCGCCAAAACTGGTGCTTAGCCCAAGAGCCACAATTGCCAGGGTCTACCACACTAGAAAGGACCCAAGATTCAGACTGTGAAAAGATGGTCCAGAAACATTTCTGCACATAATAGCAGGGTGTAAGACACAGGCAGCTTACATGGGACACCATGACAAAGTGGCTGCAAAAGTGAATGTGAGGATTGGTCTGAGATTGAACTGGAATTCCCCTAGTCAAAGTTGGACCGGGCCATGGAGAATGACAGGACACAAACGCTGTGGAGTGTGGAGATCGGTGGCCTCAAACTGCAGTCCTCGAGGATGAGAGTCCTTCAGCTTTTAGATGTGTCACTTCTACACTCTTGAATTAAATGGGGAAACTGCCTCGCTATCATGCATCATGCAGAGCTATAGAGCTAATGAGCCAATATTGGAGCCAGGTGTGCTGAAGCAGAGAAAGATCTCAAAGTTGCAGGGAAATCGGCCCTTGGGGACTGGAGTTTAAGACTACGGGTGTGGCTCCAGACAGACAATCTGGACATTTTTGTTTTGAGTAAAAGCTACAGAAGAAGATGGTAGTGACTGACATCTGACTTAAATGACGGTGCTATTGAGTCCGTGCATTGACATCACATTGAGTGCTAATGAAACCAAGCTGCATAGACGGCAATAATACAAGTAGCATTAGTACACATACTTGGTAATGATCATCTGAACCATAAAACAAAATAGAACGTCCAGGAAGGTTGACGTAGATTCTCAATTAAACAAGACATGGCGACTTCGAGTGGACTTCTTCTCTGGATAATTCACCTCACAACGAAAACAAATTAATCAATGCTGATCGTGGGTTGGGAGTTCCCATCTAATAGTACAAACTATCACACTAATAGGACTGTTAATCTTTTGTAAATCCAATAAATTGTTGAGTAGATATTTATTCTAAGCTAGAAATTCCCAATCCATGACCAGAAGTGAAGAAGCCCATTGGATGATTGGTGAAAAGTCTTTAAGACACTTGAGAAGACATAAAGTTTCCTTAAGGAGTTAGATAGATCTAGAGAGGTTTCTAAAAATGCCCTACATCTAAAAGGTAATGTCAGTCATTGATATATTGAAAAATGTTTGCTTTCTGTGGGAAAGACTCAGACAATCTGATATAAAAGTTATTTAGAGATTCAACCAAACACCCCAGAGTACCTCAAAATTAAGGTTTTGTCCATTCTCACTGTAAATTTATACAGGCCCAAGAAGCTACTAAACTAACAAAGCTGAAGTTGAAGCATTTAAGCTTGAGACACTTCATCCTGCAGATGAATAATTAAATATTGTCCTTTAGAAGATTGTTGCCATCTGAAGGTGATTTGAGGGTGTGTGTGATCTGACTTGGGTAGGCCCAACAGGTTTATTAGAGAACCGGTTTTGAAGAGATGAGTCAAAATGAGGAGCGTGTTTTTTTACTCAACTTCCTTCGTTTTGAGTGTAAAATTTTGCAATTGACTAAAGAAATTTTTGTTTGTGATGTAAAAAGCAGTCCCATCTAAACACAGAGGGAAACAAGCAAACCTTAGTGCTATTGCCTTAGCATTTTTTTTTTTTACATGCAAACAGAGATTTGTGAGACAAATTCCACTTATCTTCCTGGATCCCAATTTCCTCTTATTTCACTTCGATCCATGTAGCCCTTTGTTTACAATCATAACCCTAAACCTTCAATGTAATTTCCATCAAATCAGAAATGACTAATCAGTTTGGAGAGAAGAGAGTCTGTCATTTCTTTGTGTACTCGTATCACTTGTGTTGCTGGGATAAGAAAAACATTAGCTGATTCAAGAAAGAGAACAGAGTAATTTGTTAGATTATTAACCTACAAACCTTTACGTTTACTATGGCAATACTAGTTCTGAAATCTGCCTTGTTAGCAAGGTGAAGCAAAGGCTCATGTTGTGATGATCACTGTTGATAGATCCGCGTTCTTTAGACACAATAGTTCACGCACTCAGCTTATTGTCTTAACACCTATAAAACACTTCCTTTCACTTATGAGGTTTCCACACTGTTCCAAAGAGACCATTGTTAAGACTTTAAACAGATGATCAAATATGATAGCTTGCCTCCTTTATCTTCGTGTTTGCTCAGATTCCGGTTTCAGTGCTGTAAAAGTTATATGTCAGTAGAAATTGCTGTGAATTTATGGTGTCTGTACGTTTTAGTGTGACGCTGTAAAAACTCAGGGCAGAATCTCAGAGGTTAGTGCTGCATACGACAGACTATATTCTAGCTGACTGGATGGGGTTGGACAATCCCAAGGGCACCAATACACGCACACACACGTGCACACAGATGTAACCTCATTTAACACCTGCATTCCCACAGTAGTCAAAAGCAGCAGTCAAAACCCAACCCCCCTCGACTCAATCTGAAAAGGGAGGAAAGGAGTAAAGTTTGTGTAGGAGGTGGGGCGGGGAGAGAGAAGCTAGTGATTTAAACTCCTCTCCCGTGGCGGGGAATGAGCTGGAAGGGCCTGGAAAGGAGACGGAAATCCAGAGCAAGCTGGGGGTTGAGTGATGGAGAAACAGGGGAGGCAGAAAAAAAAGGAGCAGAATAATCTAGTTGAGGCAGTAGATGAGCTAGGTGAGCAAGAACGCACACAGCTACACACACCGAGTTCAACATGTTCTTGAATGCCTCTCCTGCCCTCTTCTGTCCACGATGCTCTTCATCTTTCTTCCTGTTGCAACATCCTGCCGGGCGAAGCGGGCCGTCGAGTAGTGACACACGATGACTAAACTGATCCCTTTGTGACCTAATGATGAAGCCAACTGGGACGATCTTAGACATCAAGACAACGGATTCTCTGTCCAGAAGTGACTTGAAAGAATGACCTCTTGGTCACGGATGAATGCGTCTCAACATTTAACTGCTGTGTGTCTTCTACCCTGCTGCGCTTCAAAAGTTTGCATTTGTTGGCTTTGCATGCACAAGCTGAAGTTGTGAAACTTCATATCATCATAATTTTTGCTTCATTTCAGACTAGGCATAGAGACTAATGCAGCACAAAAAAACTGCATGAATACAGAACGAGTGAAAGGAAGCTATGAGTAGGTAATTCCTCCTGACAGGATAGTGACAGACAATAACATAAACAAAGCTGATGTTGAGAGAGAGAGAGAGAGAGAGAGAGAGAGAGACAGAGAGAGCTTTGGGGGACAAAATGGGAGATAACAAGAATAAAAGTCAGCAAAAAGCATAGTTGTTTAGTCATAATGTCAAAGCTTAAAAGCTCTCCAGTTGAAATCTGCTAACACATTCAACATGAGGTCATCAGTGAGCAATATGGGAACAATGTTCATTGCTTGGCCAAGAATCATTCTTCTCACCTTCCTAAAATAATGACCTAATTTTTGGTCAAAAGTGATTTTGTCAAAAAATCACCACCTCTTTTTTTCCACAAGTTGCTTTAGGTAAAAACAAACAAACAAACAAAAAAAAACAGGCCATGATTTTAGGAATGTGACGATCTTTAACTGGATTTAACTGGACTATCACAAAATAGATGTGTCATAACACAGCCAAACATTTGCACCCCTCACTACACTCCCTCTAGAAATTGATGAATCTCCACTCGAGCCGTCTGTGTCCGGTACTCAGGTGTGCTCTCAAAAGTGAAAGTGACATCGAAGCCACAAAAGAAGAGTGGAGTGACAGGGGTCAATCCAGAACACTGAGCACAAAGTGTGTCAAACAGAAACCATCCTGCAGGGTAAAATGTGTAAATGGCATGTAAAGCCTTCTCAATTTACCTGCTTTTCAAACATCCGTGCTACTAAAGAAAATCCAGACATCTGTTCTGCCTCTGCGATGCCTATAACTGTGGCAAAACAAACAAACAAAAACATCATGAAGGCATGCGAGTTGAAACGTGCTGGGAGGTAAAGCAATGACTTTACCTTAAAATGACCCGACAGAGTACGTTCATGTGTGAATTACGTAATTGCAGTTTCATAATGTTGCGGCCATTCTGATGAGGAACATCAGTGATGGTTCCTCTTACTCTTAGAGCTCCTACTCTGAGGTTAAAGCCGAGTTTTGCTTGTGAGGTAAACAAATAAGACAAAGAGTATTCACTATGTCTGGGGAAACAAAAATAAAGGATTTTACCATCTGTTTTGTTGCTATCTTTCGACATACGAGTTAAGATTTCTACTCGGGGGTGATGATTTAGCCATCTAACTCGTGAATAAGTGTTTTAAAGAGTACCATCTGTGCTTCTTAGATATTATTTGGGATGAATCCTAACCAGATAGGTCCCAATATTTAGGTAATTCATGCAAGTTGCTTTTGAAACTCGGGTGCACAGGTGAGTAATAGAGCTTTCTGGCCCTACAAATTTAAATTTCTTGAAATTTTATGACATGTTCAAACAAAAAACCTAAATTCCATGAGGATTTTTAAAGTTTAAAGAATTATACTTTTAAACCAGCCATTACCAAGCACAGAATAACAGTGGCATATGTCAAGGTATGTAGCAGGCTTGATAAATTGATTCAAAGGCCTAACGTATTTATTTTCATGTGAATTTTTGACAACTGATGGCACTGGGAACATGGTAACCACCACATCTCCTGACTTCAAATCAAGTTCCAGTTTGTCTTTGTGATGTAATGTGATATTTGCTGTGGTAAACATGAGTGTAGAAAAGAAGTTTTGGCCTTAGTTAATTAACCTTATTCATTATGAATTCAATTCTGTGTACCTCTGTGTAAACTTATCCCACAGCATGGTATCATATCGTTTTGTTATCTCCCTGGCTTTGGTCGAGTTTGAGTCTCCTTTTGGTCTTTCGTTCTGGGTGTAAATGAAAAGAAATAGCCTTAGTCAGCTTGGCCTTCTCCTTCATTCTTGTCCCTGTCTGAAGTTCACTGCAACCTTTTATCTCCTCTTCTTCTTATCAGGCCAGCTTTAGCTTGGAGTCTTTCAGCCTCCCTTATCCTTCTCAGTAACCATGGAGACATACAGTATCATATCGAGACCTCCAGACTTTCATCTGTCTCTCATCCTATCGTTGTCTGCTTGTCTTTATCTATCTTTGTCTAACAGAGTTCTGACCTGCCTTGGGAACGAGAGTTAGTGCATCATCGCAACTGACCTTCTGGAATGATGGATGTGTTTTGGATACTGCTGTTGTATTTTTCTTCCATAAAAATTTATTAGATTTTTTTTTCCCTTGCATGTGAAACTTGCAATTTTCAGTGAAAAGGTGACATAAATGTCATTTCTTCCCCCATAGCAAGGCTGAAATTGATTGTGGATGGACAAAAATTCAGTAGATTGTGGGGAAATATCCTAGTAGAGATTCCTGTGTCTGTAGGTGCGTTTCCATTAACCATAAAACTGCGCAACTTGAAATTACAAAAAAATAAATTAGCTTAATGGTAGCACGGCAATTAAAAAAAAAATCACGTTCCTTGAGAAAAAAAAAAGAGCTTTTGCGCTGAGATGAGGTGGTTTTTTCACCACTACTAAATCGACCTACCACTTCCTGTTGTCATGAGGAAGACAACAGGAAGTGGTAGGAGGATGATGGTTTCTTTTTGGTCTTTTTGGCTCCACCACTGCTCTCACAGCAGTAAATAAAACGTTATGCGTCATTCAAACGTGTTGAATCCTGAGCTCTTCGAATTTTTCCAAAGCGCTGCATACGTGGCCACTTCCAAGCATAATGGGTTTGTCCGCTCCACCACCTGAATAAGACGCTGACGCCTCCTCTGATGAACGCTAGCGCCATTGCTGACGTATGAACACATTTCATGTAACAGCTTACATCCGTCACTGCCATGATTTTTAATGACTTATTGTGTGAACAAGCTTATTCATATGTGACCTTAATTTCATTTCGCTTTTAATGGAAGCACTGCAAATGCGAGTTTTGTCAACATTAGCAGAATATCAACAAATATTTGCATTTACATTTGAATTGAAAACGCAGTTGGTGCAACTGTGCTAGAATGATTGTGAACATCTGTAGGAGAAGTACAAAAAGGACAGGAAAGGGCTACTCTGCTGTAACAAAGGTGCTTTAGTGTATCAGTCATGAGTAATCAAACCCAATAATAAATTCCCTCCTCCACAGGAGCCAATTGGAATAACTCAAACTTTTGTACAGCAGTTGCTTTGCCACAGAAGATATGTGACCGTACAAACAGGAGTAACTTAACCCCTGGTGGAGGCCCTCTGCTTTCTGGCACTTTATTTATGGCACGGGTAAATGATATCCCCATAAAGACACCACTTGGGTGACCTTGTTCTTAATAGCTACCGTTCAATACAACTGTAAATATCCAGCTCCCCCGAGTGCAACGTCCATTCACAAATTAAGAACCAAACAGCAGCTCTCTGATTGCATGCGTTGCACCAACCTCGACTAGGCAAGCCTTGTGCTCTGTTTGGATCAAAAAGTTAATTACCTACAACTGAAAGGTGTGCCGCTTTAATTGTACTTCAGGGAAACACAAAGCCCACAGATTTAGAAAAGCACACATTTCCATAAAATGATTAGTCATTTACCAAGAATAAAAGCCCACTATGGAATACAGATAAGCCTATTAAATATCCTGCAAAACGCTCAGGGTATTTAAGCAAACAGAAACTTGGCCCGGACAGATCAAGTTGGGTGAACGCACATAACATGATTTACCTTGGGTGCCTTTAACCTCCACCGCTGACTGAGGGATGTGTCTGGGCATGGATTATCACAGGACCAATATCTAAACCCTAAGATGCCCAATCAAATATTTACACAGTCATAAACACGCCTGCATTAGTAACAGTTAGCTCAAATAATAATAAATCTAGGAGCTCGTCTGCTATATCTTGACACCCTCAGCCCTAATAAAGTCTACAACGTTTTCTTTCTTTGGTCTCAATATAAAGGGAGTCAGTTCAACACAGAGAGGCCTGAGGTTCGAGAATAAGCCAACATTTTCTGCTGATGCATCAAGAAAAAGTGAATCCAGTGGACTTTGGTGATCCATTGACCTCTCTTTGACAACTAATAAGGTTACATTTTCTTTCCCCTGTCAAAACTGAAGGCCGAGACTTTTACTACCACCAAAACATAAAAAAAAACCTCTTAGTGAAATAACATGTTCTTTGTGTATGTAGAACAAACCTTTACACATGACAAGGTTTGTCAAGGGCAACACTTTGAAAGGTTTCAAAACAATAAAAAAAAAAAAAGTTACATACCCCGGCTTTAACCAGCAGCTGCCTTTTAACACGTGATTGTGTAATCAGACACCTTTATGCAGATGTTTTTCACCTTTTACTTGTCAAACACATTTACACGTACTTAGACGTCAATCGTCGTTTCTTTCAAAAACTAGCCCAGAGGTTTGTGGTCGATCGTAGTTTATCATATCGTTTTCTTTAAATAAAAAAAATAAAAGTGCAAGTAGACCATTTGGACTTCAACAAGGATTAACCTTGAAGGGCCTTGTGTTATGCGTAAACAAACCTGATATCCAGCTCTTACAAAAACAACCGTATGTAAGAGCACGTGCACACACCTTTACACACACACACACACACCTTTACACACACACACACACACACACACACCTACACACACACACGCGCACACACTACCCATTACGAGTTCCCCAGGTACCAGCTTGGTTTAACAGTGGTGACATTTGCACTTGAGGCCCCGGGGGTAATTTAAACATGTTGGCATTGTTCACAGCTCTTTTATTGTTTCACGCAGTAGACTGAGATTGAGTAACACTTAAAAGTAAGGTGGCACCAGAGCCTTTTAGCACTGTGTAATAGCAAGAATGTGGGTCCCAATAAAACACGGGCTCCGGTTCCGTGAACTATACGCTGACCCTTGCGTAACCTGTTTAAGCACGCTTACGCCTCAGCATTGATAATGAACTGGTTGATGAAGTAGAATATTAGTGGTGAGATCCAACTAAAAGTGGCTCGGGCATTTGGCCAAGACGGTAAAATATATGACCTGAAATATCTCACAGGGCCCTGTGAAAGTTGAGCAATTAAATAAAAATGTAGAGGGGGCATTTACAGCCAAAGAGCTGGCCCACTGTAGGAATTAGAGAGATGCCAGCAGAAACCAGGAGCGGGACTGACGACAAGAGACGGTGACAAGGAGCTGGATGATTTAGATACTGCGAGTGAGACTACAGGCCTGTAATCCTGCAGGCAGAGAAACAAAAAGACACAGGGGAAAAAAGAAGGGCACCCTCGAAGAACGACAGACCAACAGCCACAGAAGAAGAAAAAGAGAGAATAGCATAGCAGGCCAACGAAGAGAGAGAGAAAGAGA
The DNA here is from genome assembly GCA_903066825.1 of Alfaro cultratus. Classification (NCBI taxonomy): domain Eukaryota; kingdom Metazoa; phylum Chordata; class Actinopteri; order Cyprinodontiformes; family Poeciliidae; genus Alfaro; species Alfaro cultratus. The sequence goes on along the minus strand of CAEFZX010009536.1, from coordinate 280,499 downwards.
GAGAGAGAGAAAAAAACACGAAAGAAGAAAAGCTAAGACCGAGGGATGGAAAGCGAGCAGCCAGACATGCAGGCAGACTGTCCGTCTCTGGTTTGTGGGAATGCGGTAAAGACACAGTAGTAAGCAGGGTCCCGGCTCTGAAATTAGAGAGTGGCGCTAAGAGAGGGGAGCCAGAGCCAAAGGCCGTCTGGGAGCTGCCAGGGGCTGCATCCCCAGCGCACTGCCGAAACATGATTTACTGCCGGGCTCCACTACAAACGGCGCCCTACTTGTGGGCGCGCTATCTAGCTCGTAGCGGCACGCCACGGCCCCGTTTTGCAGCTATCTGGCTCGCAAAGCTCCAAAGGCACCACATCAACGGTGGGAAGTGTCGATGTGAGGAAGACCGAGTTCAGCCAAAAATAGTGCCTTAAGGTAACCACGAAGGGGATTGTGGCATTGGCATGTTTATGTAGCGACATTGAAAAGATCAAATACAAACATTAGGTGTCCGCCGGGCTGTAAATCACACAACACAGATGGAAATCATTTTTACTGCTGTGGAAATATGTCAACTTGCCTTTTCTTGTCTTAGCAAGGTAACATTTAATATGGCAATATGCATGAAGCTGTGTGTATGAATAAGTAACCTTTTTAAACACCTTAGTTGTTTTAAAGATGACCTGTTATGTTTCCTTGGACAGATATATCTCTGAGCTATACAAAACAAGTTTGTTACATTTTTTCCACAAAATAATTTTTAGAAAATAAGCTTTTAGTCAGTCTGAGCTGTTTTGGGGCCTCTTGTCACTTTAAATCTAAATAAATTGCAAGTGGCCAAGACCCCCATTTCAACGTTTACACTCACACATGAAAATGGCTGCAAACAGATGTGCAATTGTACAACTGTACATCTTTGAAGAGCAGGAGTGGAGCCTCCTGAACAACCAACAAGGATGCAGGAAGTGGTTTCTGGATGGTAAGTCAACGACAAAACACTTGAATTTTCCAGCAGCCATTGTACAGCTGTTACAGCAGGAAAACCAAACCCGCTGGAGCTCCGCTGGAGTTTTTAGGAGATGGGTTGGGCTTAACTGAGGTTGCTAGGTAACGGCACAGTGCCCGTTGAATATGTCATAACAATCTAGAGGTTTTTGAAACGCCCCAAAAAATATGAACTCATTATCAAAAATTGAGCTGGGTGGTTTTTAATCACATGGAGTGTTTTTTTTTGTTTGCTTGTTTTTTAAGAAGCAGTTGAGACAAAAATGGAGGCATAAAAATGTGCAATATGTAAATTTTGCATAATAGGTCTCATTTAAGTTGATACTAATTGTGAAAACAAATGTGTCTGTAACCGTTTGTCGTCTGATCCCATAATGACTCAATAATGTAAAGGAATATTTCAAGACTGTATTTTTTTTGGAGATGCTACATTCCAAAACATGATGAGGATTAATTTCCAGTTGAGTGACTAGGATCAAAAACTAAGGCTAAAATATGCAAACCTTACGTAACATTTCAGTTTTTCTATCTTTACACTTTTAAACCAAAATTTCACAATGATGCCGAAGCATGTGCCGCTTGTATTCACAGTATTCAGCCCTTGCAACGAGATCACTGTTGCAAAAAAAAAAATTTAAAAAAAAATCAAAAAAAAAAATCGAAGAAATAAACTTAATCAGCAAATGAGAACAGAACCAGCTGCATGCTGGGTTACTGTGTCATTCAGCTTCTTCTGAGCCAGGCACAGAAATCCAGAGAGTTGTTTTCTCAACTGCAAGTAAGAATATAGCCAAACCAGCCAAAGCATGGATAATCTGTGTTCCAGGATTTCTCTTTGTGAATGTGTGCATGTGTGAGCTTCCTTTGCCAAGTTTCCTCTCTTTGTTTAGACCAGTCTGGTTAGTCCAGCTCCCTGCTGAGCTCCTATTGGCCAAACACACATATCTCAAAACACTGGAAAACAACAGAAAGGATTCTCTCAGGGACGAGGAGTGCTGGGAAGAGGAGTAAATGGGAGTTCAGGAAAGGACAAACAAGTGTCCAGACACAAAAGCAAGCACAGAGAAAGGCAGGTGATGACATAATGATTACTGGAGGAGCATCTATCACCCAAAGCAGGGTTGCATTAGGGCAAATGATGAAATTGGTAGTTTTCCTGTGAATTCTTGTCCTTTGCAAGTTGCTTTGAGAACACACACAAAAAAATTAGCTTAATTTGTCAAGCAGTGACTCTTAAACAGCTACTTTTCTGACTTCCTATTTCAGGTAGCTGTCCTGAGATGCTAATGCTAGATTGTTTGTAAACAGGAAGTGACAGGGTTGCAGTAAATTTCAGACTTTATAAGTCAAGTCGAGTTTTAATGCCTTAAATATGTTACACATGACTTTGGTCATTTGTGATTTTTGGAGCTGGTAAAGAAGTCTATGGTTATCACATGCAAGTTACCAAACCATAATTGCTTTAGACGACATAATCAGTGAGCTTTACAATTGTGATTAATTATAACCCGGTACTGAAAGGAAAAAAGAAAGAAAACTCCAGTAAATATAAACTCTACCATGACATGAAAGCTGGCAGATTTGATTTCGGTTCAACTGCAATAAACTGGTTTCACGACCAGAATCTTTTTTTTTTCTTCTTCTTTTTATCAGATTATATTCAGGGCTGAATCTCAAGTGATAAATCACTTCTAATATGGCTTTGGTCACCTGAATCATGGGCCATGTAGTGTTGTTACAGCCTAACAAAACATGAAAACCTGAACCAGAACTTAAACACAAAGACGTCATTTCTCAAAAACATGAAAAAACTGATGTCACCGATGGTCTCTCTCCAATCTGACTGAGCTGGGGTTATTTTTCATAGATGAATGGGTTAATATTTCAGCCTCTAGATATGCAACACGGGTGAACGGGTGATTTGCAGAAGTCTGAAAGACTTATAAATACGGCAGTTTCCACATTAACCAAGGGCTCAAACTCATTTTATTGTTTCATCTGATCAAGATTATGAATGTGCCGGCAGTAAGAGGATTAATTGATAAAACCCATTAATGAGCCATTTAAAATATTAACGTTGAACATCTTTTCACAATAAAATATTTAAACGCATAACTGCTGTCTTGAAAGTTGTCTTTATGTGTCTCTGTAAAGTTTAGCAGGCCACATGCAAAGTTATGATGGGGGTTAGAAATAGAAATATTCTAAAGTAGAAATATTCTGACTAGTTTTTTTTATTCCAGTGCATCAATTATTTCATTCTCTTTATGAAGAATTAACTTTATGGACGTATTAAGGATTAGTCATTTATTTGCGCTGATCTCGCTGCAGCTAGCATTCAAACTAAAATTAAAAACAGAACTTATTTGGAGGCATTAAATCCCCATGCATGCTCCTAAACAGATTTCAAGGACAAAATTACACATTAGTTCATTTTACACCAGCTTGAGAAAGAAATGAGGAGCAGCCGGTCGGGAAGGTTAATGTTTGTGTGTGACGCCGTTTCTGCTCTTGTGCGAGCCTGGACATCCAGTTGTAAATCTTTATGCGTTCTTACGTCTGAACGTGTGTGTGTGCCTGGCTGTTTACAACACCAGACCCTTGTCTCGAAAGCTCTGCGCTGGCGCTACATCGGACCAGTCTAAACACACACATACGCACGCGCACACACACTGCCCCCCTCGGAGCCATGCTTTCAGAGACGAGGGGCCCTAAACGCCTTACAGACTCCTAACAAACACAACTCTCAATGTCGGCCCGCAAGTATTTGCAGTATTTGGCCTTGCTGTAATTTACAACATACTTACCTAATTGAGATGCTATTAAGGTCAGAGCGTGGATTGTTCTGCGTCTGCCTCATGGCTAATTCACATGATATAAGTGTGACATACGCAGCGCAGCATAAATGTCCTAATACAGCAGAGTGGAGTTAACCACATAGTGAGAGTGATCTATGGTCAGCGCAGTGTACTTAGAGAAACATAAATAATGACTGATGTCTTGAGCGGAGACGTGCCTGCGCCGGCCTGGAGGGCAAGTTGCCGAATGTTTTTGCTGAAAGCTGCTGACAGTGTCACACACGCACGCACGCACACACGCACGCACGCACGCACGCACACACGCACGCACACACGCACGCACACACGCACGCGCGCGCGCACACACACACACACACGCACGCGCGCGCACACACACACACACACAAATGTATAGGATCTTGATGAGGTAATCATGAAAACAAATACTGCAATAAATATAGATGAATTAATTTTGTCCGTATTTGTTTTTAAGGACATCATTTTCACACACACTTTTCAAATTTGCATACGCTGAAGTCTGCAGGAGGACAAGAAAGCGACTAGAAGCTACAGAGTCATCCACCCAAACATCCCTCCTCCCAAGTCTGAAGTTTTTAATCGGCAAGTCCAAGTCAGGTCTCTCATCACTGAAATATAATAATCTATGCACTTTTGGTAAAAATGTGGCTGTTAAATAAGCGGATTTGTACTCACTATTGACGAGGGCAAAGAAATTCTTTTGTGAATTGTCTGTCTGTTGGTTTGCTTGGTTATTAGTGAGATCTGATAAACGACTTATCAAACATTTCTGCAATTAATTCCTAAACTGGCTTTTTACCAAGTCATTATCTGCCAAATCATAGTTTATTATATCAACTTGTCCAGGGACTGCAGGTGGAAATTAGCTCTTTATTTCTTTTGCATATCTCCTTTTAAATGATTAATCAAATGTTGTACATTATCTCTGTATAAATAAACAGTATAATACCAGATTCATCCTTTTCAGTTTGAACAATGCTGACTTATGAATTCAAACCTTGAATTGTTTTATCTGTATGCCTAACATGTTAAAATTACATTGAAAAGTTTGGTTTATCTTAAACTGAGGTATGACATTCCACCCCATGGAACCATAAACGTGCATCGCTGTTCAATGTTCAAGAAAAATTTGTAGATCAAGGGTTAAAAGATGTTATGTTCAAATCTCTAAAAGAAATAAAAACAGATAAAACCAGGAAAATATTTTAATTGAAAGATCCTTAAGTGTCTTTCTATTGACTTAGTAGAAGCATTGTTAAAAAACAACAACAAAAAAAACAAACAATGGGTCTAAAACAAAAAGGTTTATGAGTTGTAGTTGTTCGAAAAATCTGATTCTGATCAGTGTACTGATCTTGAAACATCATTGAACTAGTCCATCAACTACAGTTCAATAAGTCAAATGCCATACACTAACAAATTTCTACTTTTAATTTGGATAATAATAGATCAAAATGTTACGGTTATGTTTCCTTTTTTGCTTGTTGAAAACATAAATAATGTTAATCTCTATAATGCAAATGTTCCCATTGTGGTAAAATATTTAAAAGTCCACAATGTTTGATCTTTGCTATACTTTGTCCCAGTTAAATTAATAGTAACGTCAAACATAATTTCCACTTTAAACATTGAAAAAGAGTCACTACAGTTTCAGGGGGCAAAGTGTGAAAGAGGACAATTTGTTAAGGGTCAGATTAGTAAGAAAAGATGTTCTGCACTATATAACCCCCAGTATTAGTAAAGTTGTCAGGGACGTCATCATTTGGAATCTGCTGTGATTAGTTCATATGGATATGTTTGAGTAATGCTGTTTGTATTGCTGTTTTTATGTTCTTCTACTTTGTCTGCTGCTATGTATAACCTCAGCGACCGCAAAAATGTGACACGTTCACATGTAAATGTTTTTGAAGGTGCTTTTCTAACTTCCAGCTGCAGCTGGCTGTGCAGCATCATCGGCGCTAGCTCGTACATCGAAGAGCAGAGATTTAATTTTAGCTGTGCCATTTTTTATTCCTGTGCTCCTCTATAACAACCTTTATAGAGGTTCATCTCCGCTTACAAAATAATAGTCTGCTGGGAATTTTTTATTTTTTCAAATATTTGTTGAGTTGTTATATCTGCTGTCTACCACAAGGGGGGAGCAGCGCCGCCGACCGATACTAACAGATACAAATTTTAATCAATACAGGTTTCAGCATATTTCAACACAGTTTGAACTGGACCATAACCACAAAAACAAGTGAATTATTGCTAAATATTAATATGTTCACATTTTACAACTTGAACTTGATGTTTAATCCAAGCGGCGGACTGATTTCGCCCCCGGGCAAATAAAATCGCCTCCCTGAAAGGCGGCGCTGATGCCCAGGCTGCACTGGCCAGTGTTTGAGCTCGTCATTGGGGTATTTTTCATCGAGTGGACCTGACAGAAAGATAAGAAGCTGTCGCGGGGCGTCATCCATCTTTGTTTCCAAGTTACTCTCGGAGAATTCAATCTCAAGAGTGTGGGGTTAGACACACTGGTGATTAATCAACTCCGTGTTCATGTGGGTGTGAGTGTGTGTGTGCAGATCTTCACGGGTCTTTGTCTGCGAGCGATAAATCAATGTCCGAGCCCGTACAGGAGGCAGAATGCCTTAACCCCTATCAGCCCATACAAGATGAATTCATCTAGAATTGTCTCGCGGACAATACTTTGACAGCATAGTTATGCTATCTCCCTCAGCTGGAGCGGTATGGCGATGGCGAACCTGCAGGGTTATGAAGCAGAGGGAGCAGAGAGTGAGTATTTATCCTGAAGGAGGGAGGGGAAACAAAAAAAAAAAAAGAAAAGAAGAAAAAAGCTGGCGGCTGACCAGGAACGAGACAGGCATGGGAACACGACTTGTGTGCACAGAGACGTCAGCTCACAGTTTATGAATAATTCCTCGGACCTCTGGGAGAAATCCTATTCAAAAGCGAATCAACTGTGACACTAAGGTTTTTCGCCTGGTGAGTGATTAGATTTACGTCTACGGGCAACTCGCTGAAGACGGTGTAGCTAAGAAAAGTGCAGGGCCATTTAAAGAATGCGCAGTCACAAGACGACAAAAGTGTTCCCCTGCGGGAGATTCTGGTGCAAACAGCGAGGGATAAAAGATGAAGATTAATGACATAACACGGCTCTGCTTTCACTATATCACTGTAGTTGTAATCAAATCACTTTTAAATGAATTTAATTTCCTTATAATTTATCACCCTGTTTAGTTCATGCAATTTAGCTTTTGATCGTTGTTGTTTTGACTGTTTGAAAAAGTGCTGCATCTGAAGGCTGGGATTTTAAACAAACAGGATTTTAAGAGTAACACAAACAGCGAGTAAAACGAAATTCTTTCTACAAGACAACGCTCCAGTCCTCTGGCCGACGCAAAACGATGTTTGAAACTTTACGCCGTTTCAGCTTTTCTGCGTTTTGAAATTTAATTCGACCAGGATTGTGGTTGAATGACACACAAAGATAGGCTGCTGGATGTAAATATTATCGTAGCGTCAACCTTTTAGTGCGTCTGTAAAACACACCTATCAAACAAGATAGTGGGCTTTGGGTGGAACTATGGAAACAAGATGAGTTGGTACATAAAAAAAACCCCTCCAGATTTTCCAAAAATGTAATCTTCAAAAACCAAAGTTAAAGAATGAGATCAATCTTTGTGTTTCTTGTAGAATTACAAGGATGACTAAATGGCTAAATGACTTCCAGTTGTTTCAAATAAAATTTTTTTTATGTAGCTTACCTCTGAAGCACCATTACAAAAACGTATTTGGTCGTCCAAATTAAAAGCACTTGCAAGTAGCATATAAAACATTTTTGATATTCTGCCAACAAGAAATACTTTTAATTTGAGCAATCAAATCCAATATTACTCCTTTGGCCGAGCAGAATGATGGAGGAAACATGAGATCCCACAGGGTGTGGCTAGTCAGTCCTGCTGAACAGAGATTTCACAAGCTAAAAACACTTGAAGCTTGAAGTTTCAAGACTGGCCTATTAACAACATGCTGGTTTTGTCCACTTCTTTTTTACAGTGTAGATGGAAACATGGGTCAATAGGTTCGTACACCTGCTGCCCACAGGGGAAAAGGAAGCCCCTGCCCTCCCCCTGGTCTGTGTAACAGGTGTCCCTCCGCCCCAATAGGACCATCAAAACAAGAAATTCACATGAGCAGAAACGAAAGACGGGCAGTGGGTGGGCACTCCAGAGGAAAACAGTAATTATGAAGGATTTATGGCTGACACAGATTCTTGCAGCTGTTTTAGCACTACACCTTGTGAAAGCTGGTTGTGGCACCAAAACAAATGAAGCTCTAATTAGAAGTAAAGTCTATTTTAAAAAAAGAAAATGTTCCTAAATTTACCCGTTTGTTTTGAAATTATACTGGCTTCATGTCCGGATTGAAGGCGAGGATGAAGGAGGTGAAACGGGAGGTGCCGTGTCTTAGGGAGCTTCTAAACACAGGTTTGTGTTCCCAATAGGGAGACCGTGATTACAACATGACGGCCAATGCCAGTGGGCCGTGGCACAGTCTGAGGGAGGTCTTCAGGGCTTTCAATGTACATCGGTTCAAGATCGTTACTCCTCTCTCCAAAACAAAGACGTCTGGGAATGACTAATGCATGCAAACAGCCGTGGTAATGGGCGCATAGAGACGGTAAGGTAAATACCCAGGAAAGTGAGGGAAATCCTGAGCTGGTCGACTTGAATGGCTGCAGAATGCATTGTTCTATTGTATAGGAATTGTTTTCACCTCAGAATAACCTCATATTGAGGTGAGTCTTACATTCAAAACATCAGAACAAAAAAAATCAGAAAGTTGGGATATGGGCAGATTTAATTTAAATTCAAGTTTAAAGGCTCTACATTTATAGGAGGACAATGGCGGCCTTAGTCTGGAGAGTCGGCTTAAAAGTAAGGACAGTTCGCCTTTTTATGTTCCAAGAAGTAAAACTCCTCAATAGTAATAAAAAAAGCTAAAACATTGTTGTTTCTTTAGTGAGCAAACAGTCATACTTTATGTATACCTCCTCTCCTAATGTCACTCCTTCTGTGTTGCGATATAGTTTCATGAAAACTGATGCATGGTGTTCTCAAGAGCAGCTCGAAGCCCCAATATTGATATCTGATATCCAAAACAAAGTTGGGCTGGGCAACTTCCTCCTTTATTAATGGGCGGTTAATATCTTTTGCTTAGACTACTTGCTACAATCCAGACAAGATCTAATCTTCCTACTTGGCTGGTTTTTCAGTCAAGTAGTAGGATGAAGTCCAGGACATTTTGCCTCGTCCTTCCTGAGTTCCTCTCATCCACTATCAGGTTCACTATAGAAGTCTTACTTTATAACCTAATGTTATCAACCCACATATTCCCTCCACCTCGGTTAGTATTCTTCAGGTTTGCCATAGAGAAACCATCATCCACTTAACAGGTCATCTCATGCAGCGTTGACATCACAATTCACTCTCTTCCTGTAAAAGCAGCCGCTGTGTTTTGGTTAGGCCTCGCTGAAAAAACTCCTCGCTCTTTAGCTTCAGTTAAGATCTGGTCATCTATGTAGCAAAATTAAGCATTTAATTCTTACAACAGCAGAATGGGTGGACCAATGTAACACAATAAGTTAAGAAAAATAATGAGTGACAAATGCCTGTAAGGTCACGACAAAAAACTCCACCACACTCACTCGTCCGACAGCATCGACAAGATGGCAAAATCAAATCAGTTCTGAACACCCAAAGTCATCTGATCAGTCTCGCTTAAAGCCAAAACACACACACTGTGGCGTGCCTACCTTATCTTCCATTCTGATCAAGCGTGCTCCAATGGTTGGGTACTCTTTATCTTCTCCCTTTCCTAGTGAATTGGAAGAAAAGGGGGGAAAAAACATTCAGAAAACACTTGGTAGCTTAACTAACGTTACTTGATGACAAATTCCAAGGTAAACCTTGGCATTTATCCATAAGAGATGAAAACAGATGTGGAGGCAGAATGCATCAGTGATTGAACATATCATTTGTTTTTATGGAGCTGGGAAGGCTCCAAACTGTAATTACCATCATCCGTTTGGCACCAGTGAATGACAGGTAAGGGCATGCGAAATGAGTAGGAGGACAGTAGGAGGAAGTACATTAAATAATTGATTGCTTACATGGGCTGTAACGACAGCTCGTTATTTGTGAAAAAATTAGGAACTGTAGAAATCAGTGAATTACATTCACTCATACTGCCAAGGTATTTTTGCCTCACTGTTATATCAGTTACTCTGACAGGAAAGATTTTGCATCTTCCCTTCTTGATACACGTTTGCACTGGCTTCCATCTCCATTTTCCATGTCAATACTCAATAAGACCCCAGTATGAGCGTGTCAGTGGGGTCCCCCATATTCCTGGCAGTTCTGCTGCAAGATTGAATATGTCATATAAATATTTTAGGTAAATTCTAGCTAATGTTCTTTTTCATTTGGTGCTATAATTTCACATTTACAAACATCTTTTCAAATCTCAGATTTTTGGTTTTAGAAATAAAGCCAAACTGGTAACACTTCATTTGACGGAGTCATAAACGTGACATGACACTATTATGAAGATGAAGGAGTCTATGAATGTTTGACTGTTGTCATGACATGTCATTTGGTAAATAACGACACTTTTAATGCAAAGTTAAATTAAAACTCGTATTAAAAGTCCAATAAAATTGTCAACCTTGCGTTAAAAGTGTCGTTATTTACTGAATGACTCTACATGACAACAGTCGTAAAAATCCCGAAAGACTTCTTCATATTTATGACAGTGTGATGTCAGTCTTATGCACACACCATCAAATAAAGTGCTACTGAAACAATTAATGATATTGTTAAGACAAAGACTAGTCATTTGTTTAGCTAATTTCGATTTATACAAAACGAAGACCAAGCAAGAGTTCGGCCACACAGGTAACATACTAACCTCACTTTAAAATTCTGAACTCTCTCTTTAATTTTTTAAACTTTATTAGCATTGCATGTTTGGTCATATCAACACATTTCGTGTTGGAACAAGAAGCTACCGTTTCGTCTTTAGCTTTGCTCCTGTTCAGTTTAGGTTTTGTTTTTCTCTGATCAGCAGCGACGTTAGTCGACAAAGAAGCTCCAGTAGCAGTCGATGCAACCGATGGGACCGCTTAGACAGTTTGAAAGTAATGTAACAAACGAGTGTTTGTAAATCGTCTGACAGGAATTTACGCAAAGGTGCCAATAAATGGCGGCACACGGTCCAATGAGCCGCGGTGAACAAATTCAAGCGCTTATAAACACAAAAACACACATCCAAACAGAGCCGTGAGCGCAAACATTACGGTCCTGTCATTCTCTTGTATTTAGTCTGGTGGGACTTGAGCATGTGTGAGTTATAAACACAGAGGTGGAGTGAGGAGTGATGGTTGTCTGTCAGGTCCAGCCTGTTTCCTTGGTGTTTACCTGGCAAAAACATTCCTGGCTTCCCGAGGGTGCCATCCAGCCTGACGGAGAACAGATAAAAACAGAGAAAAGTTAAAAACAGATACAGCAGAGATTAATCTGGCCGGACAGCTTGTTATGGTAACTGTTAAACAAGGAAGAAACACAAGACAAACTGATTCATCTTTGCACAAAAATACAGTAATGAAGTGCAGAAGAAATCCTCCCTGCCCTACAGGGGAGATCTGAAAATTGAAGTGAGTAAATAACATATTATTTAACAACTTTATTATTTGAATTGATCCAAAACAAACTTGCTCCACTGTTTCTTTTAAACTAATTATTTTAAGAATAGGCAACTGTGGTGAAATCAGTCGTAGTTTTTTATGTATGTTTAAGACCATTTAGAGTCGGTTTGGCTAATGTTTTACACTAAATGTAAAACATTAAAATAATTATTTTGAACTCTACTCCAAGTATCAACAACCTTCTGCCTTAATTATCAATGCTTTCTATTTGAAACTTAACATTTATGGGATCACTAACAAAGATTGTCAGTGACATTGTCATTTACCAAAACATTAAAAATACAACAAAATATGCCAAAAACTATGAAGACATATTCAGTAACAGTTTTACATTTCTTACTACTCATGTCATTGTTTCTTTTATATCTCATCTGTGTTGTTTTCCAAATGTATTTTGGGATTTTTTTGTCTTAAATTGATATTATTATTGCATCTCTTAATATTACGCTGAAACATTCTTCATCTTACAAATAAGTGTGGAAAAAATAAAACTTTAATTGATGTTTATTAATTCAGACATGGTTAAAGATAACATAAGAAATAACATTGCCATTATTATTGATCTCAAACCACACTAAGAATTTTTTCACTTTAAAGCTGCAGTATGTAACTTTTATTTTTAAAAGTTTTTTTTTACATATTTGTCAAAATTTCACAGTGTGGTGTCAGTACAGTATGAGACAATTAATCTGTGAAAATATGGAGCTTCTCCATCTCCTCCCACTGCTCCCAGCGCTATCTGCAGAAATACTCCACTCAGTCAGAAACAACCAATCAGAGTCAGAAGGAGGGTCTTAGGACTGTCAATCATGCTTGAGTACATGCTTTCCAAAACGTCTCTGTAGAAAAATAATGATTGATGATTTTAATGATTGCATTCAACAAAATGTAATGTTTATTGCTTGTTTCATAATTGCAAAACACTTTGACCTGCCTTGTTGATTAAATGTGCTTTAAAAATAAACTTGACTAAGTTCCCATAGCAACCAATTTTTTTAAATGTGTTTTTTTTTTTTTTTTTTTTACATTTTCATCATGAGTGCCAATATTGTGATGCTTCCTGTAAATAAATTTTACATTTTTCTTCCCAAAAATGAGAACTTTACTGTTTCTATTGGATATATTTACGAGAGCGACAGCAAGCTGTACTCGCAACATATATTTTTTAATTGTTTACATGACTTTAAACATTTTTTTACTATAAAATATCGAGGAAACATGCTAAAAATCCATGCAAAGATCTATAGGGTATCAGAATAAGAAACAGGACAAAACAAAGTCGAGGCGTCCACCTTCTCTGCAGCTCCTTGATGCGAACCATCATGTTAAGGTGACCCTGGGAATACTGCTCGATCACGTCTCGCACATCATAGGGCTTCCGAGCTTGCTGCGGATCCACACACACACACGCACGCACAAGAAAAACACACGCGCACACACACACACACGGTGGGACACAAAGCCATTGTCAATCACAACCTCTTGTTGCTCGGTCCCCTGAAAACATCCCCCAACTCCCATGGGTGCAAAGAGTTCATTGTGAGCTCAATGTGTGTTTTGTGTGAGTGTGAGCATGCATGTGTGTGCACATATATGCTTGCGTGCATGTGTGTGTGTGTGTGTGTGCACACCCAGAGGTGCATGGTCATGTACAGAGCAATCGTGTCAAGGTCCTTTCACAGCTTTGTGTGGTGTGACGTTGACACAGGGGGTATCAGAATGAACTCAGTGAACCCTTTAGGTTATCCCTGCTAGACACATTATAGTCTGTACAGCTGAGATCACTTAGCCCGTAATTGGAAACATGCAGAACACCTGAAAAAAACAAGGCCATAGAAACTGTGATAGGGAACTTTTACTAACTTTTACTACAGATAAATATGTTACTGCAGGTTTTTCTTAAAGATTTGAAAAAGATAACACATGCACTGCTGTAGTTTCATAGGTTCGTATGATAAATGCTTTATGATTATAAACACAGACAGGCTAATTTTTCACAAATTAGAACTTTATGCTGAATTACTGAACCCTACAAGAGACAAAACAGAAAAAAAGACACTTCTACAACATCTCTGGAAAAGTTTACAAGATCCCCAAGTTACTTTAGCAAGTTCCAGTGAAATTTGTGCAAGTAAATTTTGTGAGATCAACTAAAGGTTTTTGCAAGTTTCTTCGGCGAATTTAGGCAAGAGTTTTACAAAATTCCAAGTTACTTCACCAAGTTCCAGCAAAGACTTTGTGAGAGCCTATAAACGTTTAGCAAGATTCCAAGTTTCTTCTGCAAATTCAAGGAAGGATATTTGTAAGATCCCAAGTTATTTTTGTGAGATCCTGCAAAGGTTTTGCAAGAGTCCAAGTCACTGTAGCAAGTTCCAGTGAATGTTTTCTGGGAACCCAACTTGCTTATGTGAGCTCCTGTATAAGTTGTGCTAAAGTCCAAGATGCATTTGCAAGATCTTATGAAGGGTTTGCTAGACCAGTGAAGCTTCTGGAGAGTCTGAGTTACTTTTACAAGGTAGAGCACAAATTTAGCAAAACCTCAGGTTACTTTAGCAACTCCCCCCAATTTTCTGCAAAGGTTTTTAAGAGACATTTTTGCGAGACCCCCTAGTGAATTCTGCAAAGGTTTAGGAAAACCCTGAGTGACTTTTGTGAAATTCAGGAAAAGCTTTACAATGTCACACAAATGTTTTTGCTTTTTTGTTTTTTGCAAGAGTATCTAGCTGGAGACCATTTGGAAATCCTACACTGTAAATACTGTAAGTGCCTCCTTTAAAGGAAGTTGAAAGGTTAGAGAAAATCCTGTAGTTTCCTGTTATTATCTTAACTCCATTGCTGTCAAAATAACAAAAATTAAAACTAAAATTTTGGAAATTGGAGATGATTTATGTAATTTATAAGTTAACTACCGATTTACACATGATGATTTTATGTAATACAGTTAATTAGATATTTATATCATATTGAGATTTTTGTGCATGTTTCATTTATTTGGACATCAAAAGAGTGGCGTCATTGAATAGTTTTCATAAAGTGACGATCACATTTTTCAGAAGAAGATTCTCTGTTCTTGCAAGAAAAAAGCTTTTGCTGGATCTTTTTTTTATTATTATTATTTCTCAAACGTCTCTAGTGAGGCTCAGTATTTGGACACAAACAAACTCCTCTTCCTCTTCATGCATAACATACTGCTTCCACTCAGAATCTGACCTTCTCATCTGCCATTCCTCTAACTCAGTTTCTCCCTCTCAGGATTTCTTTTTCATATTACCTGAAATTTCCTCCTGGCCACAAAGTACTGCATTCTGCGCAGGACTTTCACAGCAGACCTCTGGGCATGGGATAACCTGGGATAAAAAATGAGACAAAATAAGGTTACAAAACAAGAGACTGTCGCTCAGGAAGAGCTCAGGTGTAAAATTAAGATGAAAAATAAATGCACACTTGGGTTCGATTTGAATGTATCTTGCTGCGATTTAAGCGTCTGCAGGTATTGCATGAACTGTCCAACGGTGAGACGCATTAAATGTGGGTCTAACACGTGACAAAGCAACATAAGGATAAAAATACTGTGTGCACTGCATATCCCGCCTCCTCATCCCTCTAATTGAACCTGACCTTTAGGTCACGGCATTAAATCTGCAACCTTATGCAGAGTGAAAGAGAAGCAAAACAGATTCCATCTGCACCGCAAAGGGTCCAAAAAACATAAGTCCCTCAGGTCAGAGCCGCACATCTGTGTCAACACGAAAGACAGCCCAATGCTGGGGTTCTGTGGAACACTGAAATTAAAACTAGTGGATGTAAACAGCACACACACAGTCATACTTGCATGCCACGATGGCTTTCTTGCATGCAATTCAGTTTGTTTTTTCAGCAGAGGGCCGTTTGGCTTACTTGTACTGAATCACCTGAACGTGCAATAAGCCGCATGCTGAACAGAAGGGGAACAAGTAAAATGTGATGTAAAAGACAGTAAAACACATCAGGTGTTACAAAAGCTGCACAGAGCTTCATAATTGGGCGAATTCCAGTTTGATTTGCCCTGAAACTCAAATATAAAATCTCTTTCAGGTCAGTCAGAACCAATGAGCAGTGACTATACATCCGGTCATTATGCAAACTGATGACATTGCTCTTCAGTGTTGACACAATTACTGAGTGAAGATTTTAAAGTTAGCGAGTCGAGATGGTTCATTTATATTGTGACAGGCAAGAAGCAGTGTTGCCAATTTTGAGATGACGTTGCTACAGTTAGCGCCAACAAAATCATCCTTGGTCAAAAATGCACAACTGTTTTGCTGCTGTTATGAAAGACATTTGGAGACACTGGTGTGAAAGTCTTGTCACTGTAACAAATTTTACTGAATAATGAATTTTCCAAGAAATCACTGCTTTAATACTGCCATATTGTGACCGTTTTCAAGTAACATACTGGCATAATAACTCAAGTTCGCCCTCTCAAAGACTAAGAAAGCTTTCATTCTGAACAGAACACTCCACACTGGAACTGGAAATAATTTTGAGGTTTTAAACTGTGTCATGGAACATGCTAGAGTTACAGAAAAATATACAATCTCTAGGTTAAACACACAGACAGTGCTGTTTCAGTAATGCTAACCATGCTAAATCCTAACATAAGATGCTAAAGCCCTTTTCTCACAGCTATAGCACTGAGAACGGAAAATAGCATGACATATTAAATATATATATATATTAATACACCTATTAAATGAGCGGGCAAGTGTGTTTGAGGTGCTCGTAGGTTTTCCTTGTGTCTGCAGGTGGAGTGACGTTCCGCTGCATTGAAAAGCACCTCCAGCTGTAAATGAATAACCTCATTCTTGTGTTAAAGCCTGTGCTTTGTATACATGTGTGTCTCCGCGCTGTCGTGCACACCTCTCACGCAACGTGCCGGTCACAGCAGACACACACACGCACATGCACGCCAAGCTGACACAAGGAAACACATGGCTTCCACCCTCCTCCCCAAATAAGGTCTTCTGTGGAGCCATCAAGTCGCTTTGAGGTCTTAATTAGGGCAAAGGGGACGACAAAAAGACTCGAGAGACAATATGTTGACAGCAGACCATAAAACGTGAACATCAAAGAGCGATGGGTCGCACGGGTTTTGTTTTTTTTTTAAGGAAAATACACTCAAACAATACCAAACATAAAGAGGGGGAGGCCCTAATTTGGAAAAAAAAAGAAAGAAAAAAAAGATGCTGACCACCCACTCCTCGCTCTTTTCTGTGTCGACAGTGAGAGATATGTGTGTTGTCTTTCTTGCGTTCTGTGTGACTTGGACATTCTGGTGTTATTTGAGGGGGAGTGGGGGGGGGGGGCAGGAGGAGGGAAAGAGAACATGTGTAGGAAACAAAAAACATGTGGGGCTCTGATGCTTGTACAACTCCCTCCTCGCCCTCCTCCCATTTCCTGAAAATCAAACAAATGCACACACATGTTTGGAGGACAAGTGTGATAAAATGAGAATGCTGAGCGGGTCTGGTCTACCGCGCCGACTCCAGCACACATTTGGCGCGCAGAGAAACCAAACAAGTCCCGCGTCTCTGTGCTGCAACAACTGCTGACTCGCCATCTTTAGCCATCGCCCCGAGCCTCGGTGTTTGTTCGTTCGGGTTGCAGAAGGTTCGATCCGCAGACATGGGTTGGGGATTCCTCTTGAGCCGGCGGAGCTCAGACTCCCCCCCCCCAACAATGACTCCAATATACCTTCCACTGTTCTGGTTCAGGGTAGCGGCCTGTATTTTAATACACAGAATTAAACCACCTTCCTCAGCTCCCGTCTCCGTAGACACACTATTTTTCATCTGGTCCAACGCGGAAGTCATCTCTAAGCTAGGTAGCTGCTACAGCTCTTAATTATCCCCCAAAAAACTGTGACTGATTTACCCCCATGGCTTCTTCTTGACCCCCCGTTTTTAATAAGTTTTCTCCTTTTTCATTTTCAGATGGTCACTTTGGAGATCTCCGAGTTGTCAGTGGCAACTCTCTCCATTCCCTCACCCCCTCCAAAACCCCCGGGCTCTCATTTTGGCAGGGGACTGTCAAATATCCTGTGCTTCCATGGTGCACAGCAATAACCTTAAAAACAAGCAGCCTCAGACATCAGTGTGCAACAGTCAGGGCCCAGAAAGACTGCAGTAGAGTGTTTGTCTCTGCGCTGATGTGTCTGTGACAGACACATCAGCGTCTGTCACAGACAGACAGACGCTGTCTGATAGCTGGTGCTTTGGTCTGTCAGATAGATGTGCTTTTTTCTCTGTTCTTCACAAAATTAGGCAGCTTTCCATCACATCTTTGGGAGATAAGAACTGTTTGCTTTAAGTAAAGAAATGCCACAGGGTGACGTGGCAAGCACAAAAGCTGGAGACATATCCTAACAGATTAATGGCAACGTGGATCTGAAATAAGTAAGATAGATGATATTATAGCCTGAAGGTGAATAATAACAATAAAGTGGAAAAAACAGCTTTGCACATCTAGAGACTTTGTTTAGTTTTATTTTTTGACCGTTTGTCTTTGCAATATAGCTCACGTTTGGTCAGATTTGATGGAGAGAATTTGCATATAGCGTTTCAAGTTGAGCCAAAATTCTTAACTGGACTTGGGTGTGTACTTTGACTGGTCCATTTAAATATGCTTTGATCTCGGGCTGGTGGAGTAAGTAACAGATGGAAGCACTCCTTTGTACACACCGCAATCGGATCTCCACATTTGTGAGTTTTTAAAGTCCATCTTATATATTTATGAATTGCTGCTTGTGTGCTTTGTATGTTTGTAATGTTGTCTGTGAGTTTTTTGTTGTTTTTGTATGTTCGAAATGCCTGGATGCAAAACCAATTTCCTCCCTGAAAGTGAATAAAGACACTGAAAGATGCTGGACTAACAAAATCAATACCTGTTGTGATAGATACATGATCAACATCAATAGAAAATACTCTAAATGTGTGAGTAGTGGGGTCCTTTGGACTTGATAAAACGCTACACAATTACAGGCCAATTACCATCCTCAGCTCATTCACTCTTTTTGGTTACCTAGCAACAATCTGTTGTGTAACATGCGCAGTAGCAGTTTCATGTTGTAGAAGACAATTTTAATATGACAAAAGGTAAAATAAAAGTTACAGATATACAATGTATTCACAGGTCTTTTTCTCTGCTTTTTAATTATTTCATTTGGATTGTAAAAAACTAAACTTAACAGAAAAAAAACCCTTCCATACAGGGTGATGCTGCTGTTTAACAAAAGGCTTTCATTCAGTATCCACTATTCAGCCATGAATAGCGTGATCGGGACATACGTGGAGCATTAGGAGTCACCAAGCCACATCAAAGTCCAGCGCCCCCGTTTGATGTACGCGACCGCAAACACACAAAAGACGGGAAATATTGTAAGCTCGGGATTAAATGTGCTGCATTTTACTCTCAAACTTGCAAAAGAACGACAGCAAATAAAATGGAATCTTATAAAATATCAACATCCAAAAAACAAAAAATAAAGAAAAAAAAAACAGTACAAATCCTGTTGTTTTAATGAGACAGAAAATCAGAGGAGGTCAAAACTCTGTCCTAACACATAGACAAAACACTGCAGAGAGGTGCACAACTAACAAAAGAGCTAATTACTGCTGAATTCCTGTCGACTCTGTGCTCCACATTGTGTGAAGACAAGAGAGATGATGAGAGATCCAGATCTAAAACTCTGAAGTCTCTGTTTCCACTCATGTTTTACTAGAAGTACCTGTTTTAATCAGAATAAAAATGACGCTAAAATAAGAAGAAATATATGCTGTTGAGGGATTTGTTTGCATTAAAAAAGTAAAAGATCAGTGTGTGACAGTGGTTTCCATGGAGATAAAACTAGTAAAATATGAGGTTTAGTGTTACAGAGCGGAGACGGAGACAGAGCTTAAACAGAAGGGCGTGGAGTTAAGTTATCCTCTAAGTGGGACCTAATTAGAGAGATGGAGTGCTGGATAATTTGGTGGTTATTACCCCCATGTTAGACTTTCTGGTCTAAATGTTATGCCTAGTCTGTTCCAGTAACTTTTTTCTTTTTACTACTTGGTGAAAATATCACGTGTTATCCCCATTAATTTAGCTCCTTTTTATTCAGGTTGCTAAGTTGGTGGTCTGACGTTCCCTTCAGTCCTGATGTAAGGACTTAAGATGCAGGTAGCCATTAGACCACATCAAGGATTTAAAACCAGTCAGACCCATCAACTGCAAATGTACTCCCACACCTGTCTCTTATTACAGATTAGAGATAATTAAGGCTCTGGAAGTATTTCATCTGGACTGAAAAGAAGAAAAACTGAAGTGGAATAATGAAGTTAATGATCGCAACAACTAGAATGTGTCTCTTTAACTTAATCTGTCTCATTATTCAGATGGACTACGTTGACATTTGTGTGTTTAAGTAGTATTGAGGAGAAATTTAACAGTTGCAAACTGGAAAAAAGACAGAAATTTTACATTTTAGGATGCCAATTATCTGATTCCAGTTGTAAAAAAAAAATGGTCGCCACGGTTATGCATCGTAAAAACTATCCTAAAGTAAAAAACAGTAAGGCCAGCTGCAGAGCATCCAAAACCGCAGGGGATAATTGTCCAAAACAAAACAAAGTCAATAAAAAAAAGGACAAAAACTGCCACGCACAGTTTTTGTAGAACCAATAGAGATATATATTAACTTTTATACTGTAAACATTTCTTCACAGTTTCCCACTTTGCATTTCACATTTTGAAAATCTATTTGCTTAATGGAAACACTGCAATAATAAAAAAAACAACAACTTTGTTTAGTTTTGTGTGCTAGAATGAGGCGGTTTTTTGGCTTGGTTTATTTTGCATAATTGAACTGGAAACTTTTTTTTTCCCCATCACGAGTCACAAGAGCAACAACGGGATGTTTCCACTGGTGCACACCACAAAGAAGACGACAGGAAGCGGATGGAGGATCACGTTGTGGCATGTTTTTTAATGACTTATCATGCAAACAAACTAAATAATTAAGAAATGCATAACCGCTACTGCGACATTAGCGGAATATCGACAAAGTTTTGCGCACATTCGTAATGGAAACCCAGCTAATGTAAAACAGATTTCCAACACGTTCAGTCAATCCACATTCGGCTCAAATGTGTTACGATATGAGCGAACATGTGGCTGAATCTTTATAAGATTTGGAGGGAAACCGGCTTCCAGAGCTGGAGGAGGGGGTAAGGTGGCAAGGAAGGATTTATGATTCATGGCCTAATAGGATTTGTTGCAATTTAGCTGGATTAGACATGTTAGAGAAAGAATCTATTTATTGCCGCCTATCGGGGGGTCCCCCACGCCTCGGTGGGGCAGGGGAAGTCTTCGGAGGTTAGGAAAAGCGAGGTGAGGTCAGGTGGTTTGCAAGGACCCTTGTTCTCATTTCCCTCCCCCCCCTCCTTTCATCCGAGTGTTTTCGGGGATAACCCCTGGCATTAATGCCTCGGGAGCACCGAAGCCCTTCCCCCCACCGCCTCCATTTTCAGTTCCACTACAACCACCGTGTTTGGATTAAACAGGTTTTCTTTCACAGTGTTCTGGTAATCCAAGCACATGAGCCCAGCGGTTGGTCATGCCAACACACATGGCTGTTCATGAGCGGTTTTGTGCGCGTCTGCATGTCAAGGCACAATTAGCACCACCTTGGACTTCTCGGAGCAAGGGCCAGCGAGAGGCGATGGTCCCGGCTCTGCTTGCCTTAATCCTGCCAGTGGGAAGACTGGAAAGAAGAAGAGGAAGGAGAAAACAGAGCAAGAAAGGAAGACATGAAGGGTGACCTTAAGCAAACGGGCTTCCCCTTCATAAGCCAATGGCTTTAGATTATAAAACTGAGCTCCTTGACAAAAGAGCATTATTCTCTCATTCATGTGTGGCATATGGGGCTACAGTGGGGAGGGACTGGCGCTAAAAACTGACATTTAATTGGGTTTTTCTACTGCAGTTTGTCTTTTGAAGACAGGCAAATGTATAAAGGGAGAGGAAAAAATAGTAAAATGAACAATATAATCAGTCAAACAGAGTTTGAGTGAGTGAGGTCCGGAGGAGAAGTGACAGATTTACGGGTTGGAGGGATGCAAATGTTTGCTCTGTTTTTGATAAGAGTCGTCCTTAAAAGCAGATGTGTTTTTGAACTAGAGGCAGACTCAGATAGGAGAAACATCCAAACGTGGGCACACATGGTGTGGTGCGTCTTGTTTACAATGACAATAATATTCTATTCTATTACCTAACACATAAGTAATGGTTCAACATGTATTCCAAGTGTATCAGTCAAGAGAAGCAAGAGGCACTCTGCAGATGTGGGCTACTGGGATACAAATTATGCAAAACAAATATCTTGGATACAACATGTGCTTAAAATGTCCATTTTCTTCCCTTTTGCTATAAGAATGCATAAAAATAATAATAAAATACACCAAGACAACATCTCTATGTTATGCTGAATAGTATGTGTGAGAGAAAGAGTTGGGGTGGTGGAGAGATTATAAATAGTAAGCAGATTTATGGTCACATAAGAGGCTGTGAATAACTTGGCAAAGTTGCTTTAATATCGCCTTGTTCAACGCTTCACTTTGAGGGTCTTGTCCCTCGGCTTCTGAGAAACGATTGGTTCCTGGAGTCGTGGACTCTGCTAAGTTTTTAAATTTTACCCAATCGCTAATATTTGGCAATGCGCTAATTGGACGCTATGAAGCTTACCAGAAATTGCCAGGGCTGTAAACAACCATCTTCCACTGCAAAGAGAAAAGTGTCGAGCCAAACAATATGGCTGTTAATATTCATTCAATATTTGGAGGTGTGGTCAACATGGACTAAACAGCTTCGTTCACTTCCTCCACTGCCATTGCTAAAACTATAGGCAGACTACATTTCTAAAAATGGGAGAAATTCCAGACAGCGCACTGAAGAGAGATGAGAATCAAGTGGCATTGCGTAGCTGACAGAGAAGAAGTAAAGCGAAGACACAGGAAGGTCAAAAAAGTCCAGAGGAGGCTTCATAGCTAAATTTCAGAATAGATTATTTCTTATTGATTTTCCAGTTAAATCTCTTGAGTTATTTACTTTAAAAAAATTTTTGTTTTAACATTTGAAGATGCCCAAAACATGTTTTAGGATTAACGTATATATTTTAGGATCACCACAAACAAGATCTTACTAATCTAAGCACTTACATTAATTCTTCTGCACATTTAGCAGTAAACAGATCCATGTTAATACTTTCACATTTAGAGTAACACGCAGCTTAACTCCTCAAAAGTTCTACTTGCAAACAAATTACAATGAGTCTTTTTACCGTTGCCAGGTAGTTCCCGCGAACCGCCAGCTGAGGATTGTAAGGAAGTCATTTAAATTGCAAAATCCCATTTTCATTTTTTTCCCCCATTACGTTAACTTTTTCTTAAACACTAAAAGACCTCTTTGGAGTTTGACAATATCAGTAAAGTGACCGGTTTATCAGTTCTTATGTTTGCCCACAGAAAGAACAGCCAGACTGTTTTCGCTGACTCCAGGCTAAGATCATATTTGTTTTGACAGTGTAAACAGTCCAAGTCATTGGGGGCTGGAGGAGAGGAGATCAGCGTGCTCAGGGTCGTCTCCGTCTGGTCAGAACGACCTTCTTAACGTCAGTGGGGGAGAGTGCAGGGGGCTGGCTAAATTATAATACCTTGTCACGGCTTTAAGATCTTCTGAAAATGAAATGCGCTCGGTTTAACGCCTCTCATCTAGCACTGTGATATCTAAGTGCTATTGGGCAGCTGTGTCAACATTTGAAGTCTGTTTGAGGCCTTAGGGCAAGGCTGTTATCTAAAACCCGGTGTCACTGTAAAAGGCAAATATATCCACTTGTCCCATTAAAAGCGATCATGGCTGCAGAAGGAAGTGCATCTGTCAAAAACGCCACAGCTGATTCTGGCGCACTTCTTGTTGATTGACTTTTTTTGAGGTTGTGTTCCAAAAAGACGTGACGTTTACTGACACTGGGAGGGCAAACCATTACCAGAAAATGTGAGGAAAAAGCTGGGAAGCAACCTGGCTGCCCAACTTTAAAGCAACACGAACTCAAGTTTCCAGTTGTGAAGCTCACCGAAGTCAACGTCAAAACCGAAACAATCATAAATTACCAAAACATAAACAAGAGAACATGAAAATATTTTTACATAACTGGCAAAAAGAAAATAGAAACATACACAAGAAGTCGTCACTACAAAAGAGTGATCTATTTTGATTCATATATTGCAATATTATCATTCCTGTGATAAATTATTGTCCAACAAAATAAGTTTTGACGAATTTTGCTGGCCTCCTAACATAGCCTCGCCCCAAAGACAAAAGTCTAGCTCCGAGGACATCACATCTTTTGGAATACACTGTAAAAAAGCCATAGCTTTCTTTCTTACCTTGAATTTGTAATATTAAAACAACACTAGGGTCATTTATGAAGCTAACGGTCAAACATTGCAAACAATGCAACATTGCTACGTTATGACATAAGAAATTGTGCAACCTGTTAGCCAGACCAACAATTATGATGAAAAACGACCTCATAGCACAACTCCACACCGGCAGACAAGCAATGAAAACATGATGGCTCGTTGCCCAGAACATTAAATAACAGGCCGCAGCTCAGAGACGTTTATTCGTCACGTCCCTAAGCAGACTTCACATCAGCTGATTATCCGTCAACATGCCACAACAGCCACGTTTATGTCAAAACTGAAGAAAAATAATTAAATAATAAAAATCTTCCTGGCCAAATAACAGAGGAAGGAGTATACGGGGGATGTTTTCAAAGAGCTCGGTTATGAGGGCCGTTATCTGAGGAGAGGCGCTGGGAACAGCGTGCAAAACCATAATTGGAGGCTTGTCCTCGGCCAATTTTTTCAGGGCAAATTATCAACGCATGGGTTGGATTGCTGGAACCGAGCTGTGGGATCTCTGACGAGCCAGCGTAGTGCGCTAATAGAAATCACTTAGTTCACTGAAAACGGAGTAATAGATGGAGACCTGCTGCTGCAGCCGAGTTAAACCTGCTGACTCAGCGCAGAGGCAGGTAGCGCGGACGGAGCGTCCCGCCATCTGCACGTGAAGCGTTTGCATGTGTGTGGCTTTCGCAGGAATCTGCACAACACACCCGGCGAAATGTGGAGGGTTATTAATCTCAGGGGGAGTGCGTGACACTCTGACATCTCAGTCTGGGACCACCTCTCTGCCTAATACCCCCAACTCTTCAGAGGCAATCTTGTCACTGCGCTCCAAAGAAAGAAAAGAAAAAAGAAGGCTAAACATATATCACTCATGTGACGCTAACTTTAGAAACAAAATCATTTCAGGATTTTATTTGTTTTCATACAATGCTGCCTGAGACGCCACTTCAAAGCCAGCGACTGCGGAGGAAATTGGAATAATTACAAAGCTGTTTGTTGCCATTGTCATTTGTGCAGCGCAGCAAGAATCTGTTGTTTATATTGTGCCAGCATGCGGCTGCCCGCAACTACAGAGCTGAAACCAGGAGGGAGCTATATCAGGGATCCGTGACTCCGAAATGAAATGCTTTCTGATGAATGACTGGCATAAACACAAGACAGTCCGGCATAAATCAGAAACATGACTTCAACAAAAGAAAAATCATTTCAGCACAAGAGATTTAATTAGAGATTTTATTACCGAAAAAAAAACAAAAAAAACATTATGGTAATTAGAAAGCACCAGTCCACTTGTTTTAAAAGAGCCGAGAGATGATTTCAGTTGCGGATTTTTTTTAAGGTCCCAGTCGTTATGAACTATCACAACCCATTTGTGTCTTTTCACTCAAATGAGTTGTGTGTGTTAACTGGGCCTCAAACAGGTATTAGAAAATCAGTCCAAGGTGCGCAACACATCTTGAACCCATATGGTTCCCACTTGTAATCAATAGTTGGTTTGGATCAAACTTAAATATGCAGTTGCCACAGGGCCATAATCCATAAACAACCCAACGTGGGGTCCATTTTTTCAGCATTTGGTGATCTCCTTAAAACAGTAGGAGACATTTTTCCATTTTCCAAATGGTAAAGGACAAAGCAAAAGGAATACTTGACCTTTCCTCTTTAAGAAACTCATTTGGATTAACCAAAGTCATTCCATTAAAGGCATTTCTCTTCAGCTCACCGCGCAGCTTTTCCATAGGATTCAGGTCCACAGACTAAAATAATCATTGAAGAATCATGCTAAATTTCCCAGTGATGAAATGATTATCTATTTTCAGCTTCCTGGTACATTCTGGTTTAATATCTCCTGGAATTTTAAAGGTTGAATGGCGGCATGTACTTCAACATGCCCCCCATGACCTTAGGATGAGAAACAGATCCACAGCATCGCAGATTCTCCACAGTCAACAGTTGGGGTCTTATCTACAAAGAGTGATTCCAGCCAAATGCTCTAGGACTCATCTGACCAATGCAACGCTTAGCTAACCCTACATGTTTACATTTGTGATGGTAGGACAGGAAACACATTTGATATGCCTCCCAAACTGGCTGTCATATAGATGACGTCTTTGGGTGTTTTTGCACCTGATAGTCCGGTAGACTCAGTTCGGTTGGGGACCCAAAATTACAACATTTGTTACATTTTCAGCTGCTGCAGTTTACTTTCACACTGCACTGTGTCAAGGGTTTTTCACTCTAAAAAACCTGTTTGCTCCCTCGCCTGTGGTGGCGCTGTAGGAAATGACACAAAAACATCTGAAGAAGACATGAGCGCAACTTCTTCATAAAATGTAAACAAACAAGATTTCTCATTTGTCATTGACAAAAGACCACAAGCCGCTTCTCCCGCAAGTGCTAGACTCATGGGTTTGTTTTGGTTGCATTTACCCAGAATGCCCTGTGCCACGGTCTGCTCCCTGCTTTAAGTCCACTTGGCATTCACAATTTGACTCTGGTCAAATTGCGCCAGAGTTCACTTCGACCTAACGGGGACCAGAGTTTGCTTTTTTTTTTTGGGTCCCAATCAGAGTTTGATTGGGCGTTCACACCTCCTGAAACGGACCGGGCTTTGTAGACAAACAGACAAGAACTGGAGTCCCCAGAAAACTGGAAGCCGTTAAATCTACAAAGGGTGAGCCAACACTATGGTTAACCCTACGGATAAAGAGTGGGATGTTACTGACGACGTGTGTACTGTACAGGGAGATCACTGAACATGTTCACCAGTAAAGTATTTATATCTCTGAGAAGGAAGGAGGAAGTCATGGAGTAACAATTAAGTTAAATAAAAGATAAAATATTAATTCATCCTCAGGCTTTTGACACATCTTTACCACAGTAGTGGATTCCTGGAGTACAAAGACAGAAAATCTGAAGCTTCAGAGAAAACTCTTTGAGCAGCACAGGTTTGGAAATGTTATTTTGAACGTGACGCCCAAGTCCTCATTTGGATTTCAGCTGCTCATCAATCAGAACTCAGGGTCATTTTTGTTGTACTTTGCTGTCATGTCTTGAAAGGGGAAGGATGGTTTATACTGCTAGTTTAGCCAGAAGTTTAAAAAAAAATACAAATAATAAAAGCAGCTGCTTTTGAGGAAAGCTGATGTGTGATGTGCACACAGGGGAAAAAAGGCCTACAGCTCTCACCACATAATTACTTTGAAATTCAATAGCCCAATTACATCTGGTTTGATGTTTCCACAAACATGAAAAGTACTTTCATTCTGATTGTTTTAGTCGTTACGCCACAGTCTCAGTTTCACCGTGACTATTCAGCATAATTCAGAACCAGTCAAATCAAAACTTAAAATCAAAATGTGTATTCATTAAGCGAGTAATGAATTCAAAGCTCAGTTAAAGTAGAGATCCATGAACGGTGGAGCTGGCCAGATTCCAGTCCAGGGAGGGTGGAAATACCACAGGGAAAATCCTTTCCATGCAGGAGGTGAAGCAAGATAGAGCTGTGAAGAATTGTGGAAAATTTGCTTCATGATCAACTAAACAATGTGGGGTTGCAACCTGACATTTCATTCTCACTTTAAAGGTCCTTAAATGCTTGAACTGACAGATGACGGAGTGGGGGAAAGAGGGAGGAAAGAGCAGCGAATAAAAAAAAAGAATGAAAGAAAAGCTTCATAAACAAAAGTGAAGTCAGTTACAGAAGGTAGAGGAGGAAAAAAAAGAGTCAGAGTGCAGAGGACAGAGTGGGAAGAACCGCTTTTCAGCATTTGAGTAGGTGGAGTAGAAGAGAGAGAGAGAGAGAGAGAGAGAAAAGAAACAAGGAGAGAGAGACAGAAAAAGAAAGAGAGAGAGAGAAGGAGAGTGTCAAGGCTAAGGGTGATTAAGCCCGGGGTCTCCTCTCTGCCGAGACACGTGCGCAGACTTAATCAAGTTGACGCCAGCCAGCCACATTTCCACATTATTCCCTGGCTGCCTGCCTGACAGGTCCGAGAGAGGAGAGAAGGAAAGGGGAAGAGGAGCTGAAGGAGTTGGCCTGCCCCGCACACCCCAACCCGTTCTTCCTCCTCCTCTTCCTCCTCTCCACATCGCTCTTCAACCCGGACCTCAAAGCAATGCCAGAACACATGTGAGCAGTCACTGGGGGGAGTGGATGTGTGTCAGTAAGGTAGAGAAAAGCAAACTAACTTCACTGAATGAAGTGAAGAGGCCATAAAGAATGAAACATCATACCAACTCTCAGTGAAAAGCTAACTGAAAGCGCCTCTGTGTAAAATGTAAGATGTTCTTTTGTGTGTTTATTATAAATGGGCTCTGAATCAGATTTCGCCCGCTGACCAATGGAGTCTGCAGTGGTCATGCAGAAAGTGCTGTTAATCAATCTTAAAACTGCGGTTTTATAATGAATGTGAATATGTTGTAATTTCAGTCTGGCTCTGACTCGCATGTAAGCAAACACTCATTCTGAAATTACAAAACTAGCGTCTCCCTCTCAACCACACTTTCGTTTCCATCAGATCACTTCTGTGTTATCGTCCTTGTGTCCTGCTTCTGAGCAAATATTCAAACACTTGGTTTTTCCTGTATTTTCTTCCGTCTTCCCCCGCTATAATTCAAACTAATCTAAACACAAAAAAGGCCTTAATGCTCTGGGTGTGACAACTTCCTCGTTTCTATTGAGCTACTAAGCTAAGCTGTTGATGTGAGGACAGGAGCTGAAGTATTTTATTGTATTTTGAAGTAACATGTGAAGTAGTTACTCAGCTGCGTTATTATGAGGATGGAAAAAGAGAAAATGTTAGAAAACAATAAGAACAATTTGCTAGCGCTGTGAGATTACCATGGCTAGCTAACTGTTAGCTGCTAATGAAGCTAAAGTTACGTCCGTTTTGCAGCTTTCTGTGGTGAGTCAAATTCCACTGTTTTCTGCCAAATCTGGACTAGATTTGATTATTTCTACTTCAAAATATATGTAAAAATATGTAAACAAATATATACATCAACAAGGCTAATCAAATATGAAATAGATTATTATACGCTCTTTAAATGATTTAAATGCCCAATGTTCTCAGACCATATGGTGGCTATAGTAACACATTAAAGCTACTGTCTCACTTCTTGCTCTGGACTGCCAGTCAGCTGGCTGAAAGAAGGTTTCTGTACTAATACATACAGAAAAGACAAACATGGCTGTTTTGAAAACAACAACAAAAACAACGGTGTGAAAACTTCATATTGCGCTATTTTCGGATGGCATGTCTTCTAAGCAGCCAGCCATTAACTGGTCCAGAGCAGACAGCCTGGCTAATCAGCTAGCTAACGTCGGAAATCATCTACAGTGGGAAAAACCCCCCAACAAAAAACAGATATTAGCGTCAGGTCACGAAGGCATCGGGGATCAGAAAGCGAATCCACACACACGGCTATGAACTTGGGACAAGGAGAGCTTCCAGCTTCTCCACGCCTGGAGCCACGTCCTCCAGCAGTAAGCCAGCAGCAGTGGCAGTGCCAGCCTGTCAATATAATGACAGGTTGACACCGACTCAGGAAACAACGGCTGATTTTGACACCTCACACATCACTTAGTGACGCCTCTGACATGCCGTCGAAACATATGTGGTACGTCTTCTGCCCCTCACAGCCCAACGAAAGAACCTGAAGATTATATTGAATACAGACACATTGAACTTCATTGAGACTTATTGTACTTGTTATGTGAATGAGTTTAAACAGCAATAAGCTCCAATATTCCCTGCAATGAGCTCTTTGAACTACAACCAAATTTAGAGATTGTTTGTTCAATTGTTTTCTATTTTTTTGTTTAAGTCTAAATATTATTGGGATAACGTGACTAATTTTGAGTACTGGCAGGATGGAGCAAAGAAGTGACAGTAATGGTAAACCTTCTTCTGCTGCCTTGTCTCCTTTTAAGTCTTCCTCTAAGGAGGTACAAGACTTTGTTTGCTATTTTCACCTGAATCCGGAAGCCAACTCAGAACTGCCCTCTAGAGGCCACAATGACTAACAACCAAGCCGACTTAATTAACACACCGAACGCATTAGACCTGCTACACTCAATGTGAAAACTGGACAGAGCTATTCCATCAGCTATTATTGTTGTCTAATTATTGCTGTATTTAGTTTGCTTCTGGGATAATCAATAACATATTTTTCAATTGAATTTGAAGTGAAATAAACAATGAGGGATTAAATGACAAAGAATGAATACAAAGGATGCACTGGGATCAGTAAAGCTAGCTGAACATTAAAAACACAGTAAAGGAGACTTCTAAGAATGAACTGAAATGCAAAATAAGAGATAAAAATAATTATAAGTTCTAAGAATAAACATGCAATAGGTTCTACTATTTCAGAAAAGTTCTAATTTTTACTCAGAGTTATTGTATTACGAGAATCTCATGGTGGCCCATGCCTAGACACAAACTGAACAGGAAACAAATGAGGATTGCATGGGTACAAAAAAGCTTTTTGTGTATTTTTCTTAAAATGGGAGGGAGGCTGTGCTTCTTACTGCGCTGTGCAGCAGAGATTAGTGTCATTTCACAATAACGAGGCCTGCTTACAGCATTTCCAGTAATGGTTCAGCTTCTAATCTCTCAGGGTACAAAATCCCTGACAGGGATGGAAACAAAGAGTCATTTGGATCCCCCTGTGCTGCTTCTGAACAACTACCAAGGTGTAACTTCGACACATCAGTGAAACAATGCTCAGCCTGTGCTATTTTAATCTGCCTTGAAATTATGCACAGGTGGTTTGATGATAAGGTTAATAGGAGCGGATGGATGTGTCCTGACGCAACATCAAGCGTTAAACCATGATTGTGTGTGCACAGGCGCTCCTGCGAGGCCCTTCAGCGACTTGTGAGTGAGGGCCAAATAAGTGAGAGGAGATGACAATGAACTGGGCCTCAAAAGGCCAATCCATCACTTAAGCCTCCTGTAATGACCAGTCACCTACAGGTGTGCTGATCCCTGCACAGAACTATGCACCAACACACACACACACAAAAAAAACAAAACTGTCTGCACTACTCATAATTCAGCTGTGAGGAAAAGCAGACGCTAGATGCAAATGTCGATATTCTGTCAATGTTGAGAAAACCATTGCAATTATAGTCTTTCCATTAAATAACATGGAATTAAAATCACACGTTTGTTCATGTGATAAGTCATCAAAAATCATGGAAGCGATGGATGTGAACAGTTACATGAGATATTTGTAGTTCAGTCATGGCGCTATTCAAGCGTTGGAACGACAAGCCCCTTATATTTGGAAGCAGCTCCGTATGTGGCGTTTTGGGGAAATTATAGTCAGACCAAGTCTGTAAAAACAGAAGAGCTGTGGATTCAACACGTTTGAATGACACGTAACCTTTTACAAACAAAAACAAACCATCATTCTCATCGTCTCATGTCATCTTCTTTGTTTTGTTTTTTTTCCACCAGCAGTAACATGCTTTTGTTGATCGTGTGACTCATACGATGTGAAAAAAGTTTTCCCATTGCAGTTTTGCAACATACATCTAATTGGATATGGCGGAAAAACCACCTCGTCATAGCCCAAAAACTTTATATCGAAAAACGTGAGGTTTTCTCTTCTTTTTTTTTAGAAATTGCTGTGTTTTAAGAGAATTTATTTTTCGTAATTTCAATTTGTGCAATTTTATGCTTAATGGAAACACAGCTACAGTGCAAACAGACATGCTGAGCCATTCAAAGTGTAACTTTTCCACATTTTGTTATGATGCAACCATAAGTGTCTTATTGTCATTAAGTAAGTAAGTAAGTTGGGGTCAATGTCTTGACAGGTTTCTTTCAATGCTTGCCCTGTATTTAGATGCACTCAACTTGATTGTTTTACGCCCCCCATGGTGAAACATGATGATGTGCACTGGTACTTTTCAGGCACTAAAGACTTTTTGCGCAAAAGCGGCCAAAAGCTTCAACTTCTGCTTATTTTATTAGTATTTTATGGCCTGTAATGTGTTCTGAAACCATTTTCTGTCTGTGTTTTATGTTTGTGTGTCTTTATAAAGGCATTTGTAATGTTTCAAATGTTTTTATGTATTCTGCACAGCACTTTGGTCCCTTTGGTAATTTAAAGTGCTTCATAAATAAAGCTGGATTGGATTGGATTGGATCGAAAGCCAAAAGTTCATATTTGGTTTCATCTGATGAGAGCGCCTACTTCCACGTGTTCTTCATAATGCAAATGGTTCTCTAATATCGCCCAACAAACCTCTGAGGCCTTCACAGAACAGCTGTATTTATTCTGGTTCTACTACACGTAAGTGGACTCAATTCTTAAGATTGAACTGGATTTTATTTAAGTCTATTAAGAGTATTGGAATCTGTAAAAAGTAAAATGGTGAAAACCATTTTTCCCCCCTTCAGCTTCATAAATATGCTCTACTCTGTGTTGGTCCATCAAGTAAAATCCCCCTCAGATTCAAATACATATGAATGATTTTCAAAATGAACTGTAAACTCACCAACTGTAAGTTGGTCTTCTCCCCTTATTGAACAAGAATCTGGCATGAATACGTCCCAGCCCGGTCCAGAATATCCCAAGAACCTGTGCGACATTCTTGTGCCAAATAAAACGTGCTTTTCCCACATTAGCGAACAACTTCCTGTACCGCTGACTGCATATGTTTCACTTGTTGAGGGCTCACAGGAAACGGTAACCACATCTGCCCTTTACAGCTGACTCCTTCACTTAACATTTCAATTTGGAATAATCTGCTGCTTGAATTATGTTACCAAGGCTCCCCTTCCTTCATGGCAAAGGAGAACTTAAACATACCTTCCCTACAGATTAAAACCAGGCTTCCCTTCCTGACTCTCTTTTTCCATTTCCACAAGACTGATGAAACCTCACCATTTCATTTCCTAGAGACGTGCCAGGGAAAGTGCCGTGGCGATGCCCGAAGCCCGGTTTCTTTCTTGCGTTTTTATGGGCTTAATTAACAGACCCTAATTGCTTCTGAAAAGAAATAAATACGGTGACCAGCAGAGCACATCCTACAGTTAACGGATTATTTCCTCTATGGGAACAATAACAGAATGTTCTAGTTTTGTCCTCTGGGGCCCTGTTAACCACCCTCAGCCTCAATATTCGTTACAGAGTGGTTGCAAATCTCTCCAGTCTTCCAAAGACGTGTTTTTTGACAAATGACACCACAAATAGAGATGTAATATTTTCCCATGTCAATGAAGTCACCCATAAAATTAGCAAGAAAGTTAAGAAGAAGAAGAAAAAAAACATTACTGAAATGTGTACCTCTCCATTTCTTTGATGTGCTCGGTTTTCAAACACAATATCAACTGGCACAGTTTCTATTCTGCATGAAACAAGAGAGGCCTCTAGTCAAAACAAAGGCAGCCGATTCAAAAGAACATGTTTTTCTCTCCCCCTGCCCTGGTCTTTCTAGTACAATGACGACAGGAAATGAGTCTCGACATCAAAGTCTGAGAAGGAAGTGACTCTCTTCCCGTCCTTTCTGTGGAGCTGTCCACTGCACCTGCCACTCGGTGGGAGCACTCACACGTACATGTAAAACCCCACTGCCAGGCTGTGTTTTTCCCCCCCCCCAGTTTTCATTTACACCCTATAACACCACCCTGCGGTGTGATGACAGGTCAAGGGACACCTAGAGGTTTCTCAAAACACCGTTTCATACCGCAGGAGAGTTCGCGTTTTCAAGAGGGCGGGTTTTTTTGTCCTGTGGAGGAATGCAAATATTTAGCTTGCCTGGTATTAAGTGAAAATTACACAGTACAAAAGGAATACCTGTGTTGCTACCCAGGTGACCGCCAGCCTGGCTCCATCCAGTAAGATGTAAATATAGTAATTACCCACAGGTTTCATGGACACAAAGGCAAGCCACTAAAGGAAGCTTATTGGTTGTTACCGGACAATGATTCCTGACAAAACGTGAAGTACCGACTTGGCAGGACCAGAGGGGAATGACAGGGCGGCTATGATGTTGCTCTGCGATACAGAGAAGGAGATTTATTTGAGAGGGAGACACATCGGCCAATAGGACAGCAGTATGCCTTTAGGAAAGAGATGCACCAAAAATAGGCCAATTACCATAATCTGATGATACTTGGTTTTATCCCTGAGTGGTTAGGTTGCCCACTGTCTTACGTGCATTTCCATTCAATTTTCATCTCTCTTCTCTGCTCCATGTGGGATTTCTCCCATTGAGCTGAATTCCTTTGTTAGAATTTCCACCGGGCCAATCAGTGAACAGAAGAAGATGTGAACAATGACTCAGATTTTCTGCGCTGTTTTAGAATTGTAGTCTGCCTGTAGTTTTAGTGGAGGAAACGGAGGAAGCGAACAAAGCTGTTCAGTCTGTGCTGGCCACTCTTCCAAATGTTGAATTAACATCGACGGCCATCTTGTTTGGCTTGGAACTTCTCTCTTTGCAGTGGGGGGTGGTTGTTTACAGCACAGGCAATTTCTGGTAAGCTTCATAGCGTTACCCATGTCACAGGCAAACATTGGGTAGAATTTAAAACCTCAACAGAGCCCATGCCTCCAGGAAGCAATCGTTTCTCAATAGCTGAGCATCCAGACCCTTTGTGCGAAGCGAAACGCAGAACGAGGTGCTGCTTTTTACCAGGCTACTGAGTTGTAGCAGTCCAGTCAGAAACTCTAAATCTGGTCCTTTTCTGATTAGCAAAAGCGCACACCCACAGAAGGAGGGCCAGAGAATTGAGTCTTACTATTGGTTGCCAAGCACTACCAGGTCACACTAACAACACCGTTCAGAGTGAAAGATGTTACTGAGTAAAGAAGAATAACCAGTCCTTTACTGCCATCCAGCAATTAGAAAATACAATATTTTCTAAGTGGTGAACGCACCACTAATAGGGGCGAACAGATTAGTCTCTTGGTCTGGATCGTGTTACTGAAGGTAGAGACACATCGGCGGTTCAGTCGGGCTGAGTGCGAGAACAACCATTTCAGCAGATAACAGAAAGGCTGGGCAAATCGCTGCTGACATTTTGACTTTTATTTTTTGAAAAAGCTCGATTTGGACAGTTCGGCACGCCCGGACTCTCAAGGTCCAGGTAGTGATCTACATTCCCCAAAATATGAGACAACTGATTTATTAATGCTAGCAATGCTAATCATTAACGTGAGAATTGAAAAATACATCTTGTGTCTGTAATAAGTTGTCAGTAGGTTGCCGGTTTTACAGCCTCTCCTCTTTCACACAAAGCGCGCTGTCACTTCTGCTCCTGACCAAAGTGTTGAAGCTAGAATAATTTTTTTTCTCCTTAGTATAATTATATGTTCTTACGCTTTTACTTAAGCAAGTAAAAGCAAAACCTGTGGATCAGAAATCAGTCTCAGCTCAAGTGTCAGGTTTATTTTTTGGGATTAAATTGATGGAAAGGGCTAAATGTTGTCATATTTACATAAACAGAGCAACCCCTTGTGTTTTATTTTTTTTTTTTTTAAAACATATTTAC
Source organism: Alfaro cultratus (assembly GCA_903066825.1). Taxonomy (NCBI): domain Eukaryota; kingdom Metazoa; phylum Chordata; class Actinopteri; order Cyprinodontiformes; family Poeciliidae; genus Alfaro; species Alfaro cultratus. Next base: position 244,906 of record CAEFZX010009536.1, on the reverse strand, counting down.
TGGTACACTGCTACTATGCCGAGTCTGAGACGTTGTGCGCCGACTCATATCAGAGGTGTGACTGAAAAAAAAAAAGAGCCAAATGAGAGTGTGTTAAAGTCTAAGTGACAGAGAAAAATAAAGGTGATGGAATAAAGGCAAGTCAAATAGAAAGAATTGAAAGACATGAAAAGAAAATGGGAAGGAGAGATGAAACAGTGCCCTCTACAGGTCACAGTAAACTACATTGGCTCTGACAAGCATCTGTTCTCAATGACAGACTAGCATTACTATACCAAGAGATATGTAAGCTGGTGCATTACATCTTTCAGTTCTGATTTTGCAGTTACTGGAGAGACATTAGGTGTGTCAAAAGTTAATTTAAATCAGAGGAAGCACAAAGAGCAAATACATTTCACATGAATTCGAGAAAATACTTGCTTTTCCAACCCGTTCCAGCCGTTGTGAGATTATTAGAGAACTGTAAGTCACCCTGTGTCCACATGTGCTCCCTTCTCTTCTGAACGTTTGTGTGTTTATCTGAACGTCTCGGTGTTTGGAGTTAGCATGTGTGTCAAGTCTGAGTGCGTGAGTGAATGTTTGGATGGATTTTCCATAGTCTTCTCTCCCCCTCCCTCAAATTTCATAGCCATGTGTGAGTTTTTTTTCCCTTTGTATACTGATCATAACAACCCCCACCGTCAATCAGAAAAAGTCTGTGCGGCCAAGCAACACCTGCTGCACCGCAGGTACACCTGCAATAAAACCATAGAGGGAATTTTTCGCACCAGAACAAAACGGTTAATTTTCATGTGGAGTCAGATTGGAGGGAGAACATCTGTGAACGTCAATTTTCACGTCTTTTCCTTGAAATTCGGGCCTGTACTTTGTTGGGTCACTCTTACACACATAAACATGCTTTGATCTGAACGATCCTGATTTAGCTCTGGCTGTATGTTTAGGACAACATTGTGCCGTTTAGGGTGAAGTGTGGGGTTAATTTTCCACCACACAGCGTTTCCCTTCGAAGCAACAAAAAAAAAACTTTGTTCTCGTCAGATCAGAGCTCCTTCTTTCACATGTTTGCCATGTCTCTGTCATGGACTGGGGAAAATTTGTGGGGACTTCTTAGAGTTTTCTTTCAACAGTGACTTCCTGCAATTCTTCCATGAAGGCTGGATTTAGGGAGTGCACACGTAACAATTGTCAAGTCGTTGGTTTAGGTAGACAACCATGTCCGGGAAGGTTTAATGCATTTGGATGATGGATATAATTCCATGCCATGCTCAAAGCTTGTGGTAGATATATTTTTTATCAACCAACCCCCATTGAAACTTCAATGAGGGTCAGATACAGTATATGACCCATCTCCCGTGTTCCTTGGTCTTCATGATGCTAATTGTTCATTATATTCTCTAACAAACGTATAATGTTCACAAGATCTCTTAATTACTAGAAGATAGACTCTGTTTACTAAAACCAAGTTCACACAACAGGCGAATGTGACCTTAATTTGCGATTTTTTTGCCCAAATACAATCCGTATTCAACTTTTTCAACGGCCCAATTCCGATTTTTTCACCCGCAAAAGAATCCAATCCATGCCATTTTCACATGCTAATTCGTGAATCCAATTGTTTTCAAAGAGTCTTCAGTCTGAATGGTCAAGTCGAGATTCATCCAACTTTTACATCGTTGATGTGAGACATGAATCATAGTTCTGCACCAGGAGAAGCCAGATGGGCTAAACCAGGGAGTAATCGACGACAGAAAATTATGATAATGTACAGATGAAAGAAGTCTGTCACTGAAGCGCAAATCACAATCCCACCCCTCTTGGCTCTGATTCCATAGCTAAACAGACTTTATAAATTACAGTCAATAGTCTAGAAAAAGCCATTTCTCCCAGCTTGCTTTCTTTGTGTTATTATGATCTTATGACAATACTGCCGGTTCATTGCTGAACAAACTATAAAGTCGATCCATAAACGGCTCCACCCGTTATCGCTTCCGTAAACAGTACGCTGCAGTGTGATGTCGATGTTCTTCTTCTGCGAATGCGAGTCGCTTTGAACTATTCACACAGAAGTATCACTGCAGTCGAGTTCAATGAATAGCATGAACAACTATGCAAAAAAAAAAAAAGTAACTGGATATAAGCAAAAGACCTGAAGAAAGCTGGTTGCACAGAGCTTTAGAGGCTTTTAGAACAAAGGAGAAAACATACAAATGCATGCCGCACTTTCCAGATTATATAAATCTGAAAACCATATCACAACTAGGCAGTACTTTGTGTTGGTCCATCACATAAAATCCCATTAAAATACATTTACATTTTGAGTTGGAGCACGTGAAAACTTTCTAAAGGCTCTCAATGGACACTCATAGCACAAGCTCGTGTTGCTTTTTTTTTAATGCAATACGTGTCGCAGTTTACAACAATCCGCAAAATAAACACACGTGTGTAATTATAATATCTACAAGATATTTTCCACATGTGTGAATCCAAACCCAGCAGTGAGTAACAGTGTAAATGCCTAAAGCAGGACCTTAAATAACAGGGACACGCCGAGCTGGACTTTTACGCTCCAGCTTGCAAGCCACACCCAGATCTTTGACAGCTTAGCACATGAGAACACGTGCACAGCTTAAGAAATGGAAAAAAAATCCTGTAATACGAAGGAAAGAAATCCCACAGCTGCACAGTTGGTGATGTTTTGCTTCTTTTCACAGTGAAAGCTGTCACTGCGAGAAAAGCCGAGGAATGATAGCTGCTGGGGTCGCTGGAAATGATGTGATTAATTTTGGATGTTTATTTGAGATTGTCACACTGACTGGGCGGGTGACAGGTGCTGAGAGTCGGTCCAAGTGCGGACACTGGATGATGCTTTGCAGATGAGGGGTTACTTTTTCCAGAACCCGAAGCAACTGGACTGAGCCCAGCTGGCTTCCTCAAGGCAGTAACCAGATACTTCTCTCACACTCAGGTTATTTCTCTCTGTCTCTCTTCATTTTCTGTCTTCCTATTGTGCTTCCTCTCCTCCGCGCCGCTCCCTCTTATCCACCTCTCCCACTTCTCTCTATCCTAGCTCCCTGTTTCAACTTTGGAAAAGCTTAATGGGACTCAAACATGGAAATGAAAATAATGACCTACAGAGAGAGACAGAGACAGAGAGAGGGAGAGAGAAAGAAAGAAACTTCTGCTGATCTGATCTTGGATCAAATTTATAGCCTCGTAAACATCAGAGCCTTGGCCAAAGTAATACTACCCTCTCAGATCTTTAGAGATAAAAAAAAATATATAAGGAGCAACCTCTGTCATGTATTCCTTTCAGGAAGAAAAGAAAACATATTCCCACCCTTAGTACATGAGTAATACTTAATAGTCTGTGTTTTTGAGTGTGTCTCTGGTCTTTAATTCAAGGATACACGTCCAAATGAACCCAACTCAGAACCTCTCATGAGTGAGTGTGTTCTCCCCTCTCACAGCTCTGCAGTTCCTCCGTTTGGACCAGCAGGCCAGCCAGCCAGTTATTAGGAGCAGAGTTGTCACCGGTGGGACTGAGGGTCATTCATCACCCAACAGGCTCTCAGGACAGCAACGGCTGGATGGCTTCCAACTTGCTAAACACACACACGTACACGCACTCACACACACACAAACACTGGCCTACTGCGTCTCAATAGAAAAGGAAACAAGATGTTTTGATCTGAGAAGGCAACTTGAATTATAACTTGATTAGTTTCTGTTCCCTCAATGAGTACAACAAATTTAAACTCTAGATTCTTTTTTACGCACAATGACATTTTGCTTAATTTAAAACAACTAATTTTATCAGAAGATGGTTTTGTAACGAGATATGTGGTCACAACATTTTGCAACAATGCATAGTCAGTCTGTTGTGCAATGGTATGTAGGTGCTGTAAGCAGCATTTAGCCTCGCCGCTTTCAGACGCTATTCCGCTTGATTCTCATCTCCCTTCACTGGTTCATATGGGCTTTCTCCCATTGAAGTGGATTTCTCTGTAGAATTTCAACCGGGACAATCAGCAAACAGGAGATGAAGTTGATTTTCGGGGCAATTTTAGAATTACAGAGGAAGTGAATGAAGCTGCTCAGTCTGCGTTGGTCATACTTCCAAATACTGAATTAACACTGTCGGCCATCTTGTAAGTCTTGGCACTTCTTTTTTTGGAGTGGAATTTCTGGTAAGCTTCATAGCGTGGAACATTACATACGTTATGGCTAAACGATTGAGTGGAATTTCACATTTTCACAAAGTCCATTCCTCAATAGAGTAATGGACAATACAAAGTAAACAGCACAGAACTAGGAGTTAGTTTTTACCAGGCTAAGTAGCATGTATGAAGCTTAACCCCAAAAACCTGTTGTATCTACAAGTTAACCCAAAATTATTCAATCCCTGGCAGATTGAGTTGCAAAACAATCTTTCAATTTTTCTAACATTTTTCTTCTGACTGTAATGTTGCACAAGCAGCGTCCTGAATATGGGTATGAATAATTTAAGTGAATGTCAGAAACTCTTATTTTAAGATGAGAAAATACTGCTGAGTTGACTTAATTGGACTTTAAGCACTGTTTGTCTGGGTAGCTGATGGCAATAGGCTGCGTAAGAATTGAAAAAGCCCCAACCACTTTCACAGGACTGATCCTTAAGCCACAGCTAAAATCTCAACATGTTCTCAACCCAAGATTGCCTCATCTTGTGCGCTGGCTGTATCTTTACATCACTAGTGGTTAGTGTTGAAAGCATTTTCTAAAACTGCTCTGTGTGTCAGCCATCAGCCTATCAGTGGAAAGACTTTATCTTTAGCCCATCTGAGCTGCAGTGTTAGCAGTTACTTCTTAGTATTTCAAACTTGGTCTAGGTGAATCTATTTCAGGTTTAAATCCAACACAAAACACCTTTTTCTCTCTTCCTTCTCATTCTGGAGAGATTGGGAGCCTTTGGTCTAAACTAAACAAAATACCAGGTTGAAAGTTCCCTTTGCGTGACTCGGGCTGGTGGGAGCTAAGATTTGAACTGAATATCACAAGTCCCTGATTTAATCTCATAACAGTTAGCTTTAATGTCCAAATGCAAGACATGTGTGGGCCCTCTTTGGTTTGCTCTCTTGGCCCACGTAGTACACTTCCTCAAGATAGGAACCGGTAGAGGAAATTGGCAACGCAACCGAAGCGTTCCTGCTAGTTTGGTTTGATGCTAATTAGCCAAGACACTATAAGCACCCCTCAGCGAGTGGATTTAGAGGTTCTGCTGCCAAAGGTGAACATTTGAAGAAGATGGGTTTTATAATTTTTGAAAAGCAAAGTAGGAAAAAGACCATAAAAACAATGACTGGGATGATTTAGGAGGATCTGAAAGGACTAAATTGCTACATTATAACAACCGGTGCATGCAAACATTACTGCAGTTTGTTTTGGCCTTCACCCATGTGAGCACTGATCCTTCTGGAATCCTACTCACACTTACAGTATATCATGTACAGTACTTTCACCGAAGCTCTGCAGCAGAGAGTGTTGCTACTGAGATAGGAAAGGCAGGATTTGCTTAGAGCAACAAGCCCACCGGAGCCTCCCCTCATACACACAGTGACATCGATACCATGGCGCCCACATGGCACGTCTCTTCTGTGACATCACCTCTGGCAACATTACGCAGACAGAACATGAAGCCCTTGTTATTTACTGTATATATGAGCACAAACCTAGAGATGACACTGTGCTATATGGGATAACTTAATTAAATAACCTTCAACGGAGTAATAAGGATTTTCATTTTCCCATTTCTACATGGAAACTGCCATGTCAGGATAGATATTTTGTAGTATGGGACATTTGAGAAAGAAAAAAATATAAGGCATGCATTTTAAAAATTCACTTCATCAAATCGACAAACTTCTAATTTATCATTAAAAATACATTTCTTTTCTGGTTTGCCTGCTAAGTGGCAGCTAGCGATAAGAAGCTCAAGCCGCTAGCAAGTATAGCATTAGCATTAGTACTGTGGTTATTTATATTTTTTTATCTATTCTACCAAGATGGGACGGTAAGATGCTGTTGTAAGAGGAGAAAACTATAACTATATGGTTGCACTTTACTGTATGGCTAGCTCCATGGCTAGCTCCATGGCTAGCTCTCTGTTACTGCCTCTTACTCTGCAGTTGTGGAGTCATAACGTCTGGGATCATGAGCGCCCCCTGCCATGAGGCAAGAGAACTGCCTGCCTCACCTCGAATCTGTTCTCTGCCCTTTCTGATCGCTCCTCAGCACGAAATATGTTACACACACAGTTGGTGACAAGAAACACTATACATTATATTATACAAGCTAAATTATGGAAAATCAGTTCATATATTAAATGTTTTTTTAGCCATTTTTTGCGACGTACAGACAGGAGGAACATGCTCTCATAGACTGGCAGCCAAAGCAGTTAGATAGGATGATCAATCCCAGGTGAGGCTCATCTCGCTGCTGCCTCACCGGCTTCTGAGCATTTGAATGGGAAAATGCAAAAATTCAGTGACTTTGAAGAAAAAATAATCAGAGTTAGTTAAGATAAATGGAAAATAGGTACTTTATAGTAGAAGCTACAGAGTGAAAATAGCAATATAAATTATTTTATCATTATATATTATTTTTCCATGATGACGCCTGCCTCCCCTGACCGCACGTCACTGGTATAATCCAGGGTTTCTTGTTTTTCTAAGGACTAATACTGACGTAGAACTCCATTTCCACTCTTTAAAATTGGAATGAAAGCAGAACATGTCATGTACAGTAAGTGACTCATATGTCTATCAGCTTCATAAGTTAGGAAATACTCAACAGAAAATAACTACTTACCAAATTTAAAAGTTAAAGCAAATAAAGCACTATAACAAGGCCGGACAAGAATCCAAGTTTATTTAACCACTAGTGAGGTAGATGACAACAGAAGTAAAAACAGCTTTAAAAGATGAATTCATTTTAAGCCTTTTTGCACATATTAATTATGGTGCTTTCTGTTTCTTTACTCAATACATGTAATATTGTTTTTTGTCCAAACTATTCTGGAGAGAAATGTTCAGGTTAACATGAACTGGCGTATAAACAACAAGGTCAGGCAGGGAAACACAAATATTACTGGTTTTTAAGCCTAGTTTTGTAAAAAGATCTTAAAAATGCATTTCAAACAGATACCTATCTACTTACATTTCTAAGATGATAATGAGCTTAAACTACAGAGAAGCTATGTAATTTTCATGGCTGCAATTTCTTCAGAAGAACTTTTTAGCCCTGTATGAACTGCATTGTTTACAAATTGACACAAATATCGTAGTGTTTAAAATGGTGTTCTTATGTACAATTTTTTTTTTAAATTATTATTATGCATTTGTACAGTCTATTACTTGCCACATCGGGGAATAACAGGGTCAGTGTATCGCTGGCTCTTTTCTGCAGGGATTATCCAGTGATAACAATCCGGCACGGCCTCAGTGAGCAGCAATCCCCTCCACCTAACTGAGTAGCTTTGCACAGCGTGTGACCGGAAGGATTTCTTTTTGTCTCCACAACAGGAACGGGACGAAGCGCGGTATGGGAACGAGAATGGGGAAGTTGAGGTTTCAGGTCCAAACCTACTGTTCCACTTCACTGGCTGTGGGAGAGTTATTGTAGCGGCAACCTGCTGCAGATATGTTCACTCCGGCAGGAAGATGGTTTAACAATGAGAGCGCAAATGACAGCAGCGATACAGGCAGTGATCGCATTATTACCCAGAATCTGCATAGGAGCAAAGGTCATGGCAGGAAATTCACAGAGCAAACGTCAATGTAGCTGTCACAAGAGACAATCAACATCGATCTTGAAAGATCACTTGGCCTGTTTTTTCTCTGTTTTTTCTCTGTTTTTTATCTCTTTCAAATTCTAAATTTTTATTTAAAAAAACCCCGTTCCATTTGCAGTATATTTTGATGCCCATATAAGAAACTGCACACAGGAAATTACACACCAGCTACAACAATAATCAGGCAAAGTATATCATTCTACAGCAGTAATTTTTCAAAAGGTAACTCAGATCGTGACGGGAAGTTGTACGGGAAGTGAAGCCTGCCTCGTGCTCTGTGGCAAGAATCTTGTATTAAGACCAGCCATGGGAATTTTTTTATTTTTATTTTACTTCCTTCTTTCCATTCATTCAGTCTTTCCTTTCTTTGGCTTGCTTACCACTCCTTCTTCATTGAAAATGCAGCATATTCAAATAGCAGATGTCTGACCTAACGGCACACATTCATTGAGAAATCTAAGTGTACTCCCTTTGTCATCCCATTGACAATACTGCTGACTCAGTGCTTCTCTGTTTAACCATGTGCCTCTCCTAGAGAAAACCACTAATGGACTTACTGCTGATATTAACGAGGTAGTTTTTTTTTTGTCATTGTGCTCCATGTTGTTATGTGTGTGGTTTGTCTTTTTTAACCTGCTGATTAAACTGAGACTAGTCGTGCTAAATGGTTCTTACTGTTAAAATTATGTTTTTCCTTTTCCCTGTAGCCATATGCCTGCTCAGGAGGCGAAATTGCTGATAATTGCTGAAAAGTCAGCGGGTCAATGCCATTAAATAGATGATACGGGTTGTGAATGTGATTGTTGTGACGTTCAGACAAAGTTTTGCTTTTGTAATAGAGGTTTTTCCATTCCACAGCAGTAGGGGGAGCTCAGGAGCAAATGCTTTCTACTCCTCCTTCTGGGTTCGGAGCCAGAAGAACAAAGTTATGACTGGGTAAGTTTCTAATATGCATTTCAAAACCAATTTTCTTTTCTCGAAAGGCTTTAACCACATTTTGTGAAACTGAAGGTGAATCTTTTTGAAGGTTGATGTAGGAAGAGCTACATTTTTGCCTGGAAGATCTCAGGTAGACGGGTTCTAATGCGAGACTTTACACCATCTTTTAAATGCAACACTTTCTTTTGACAACTGTGTAATTTTTTTTTTATTCCACTTTACATGGTGTTGGTTTATCTCATGATTTGAGTATAATAACATCAAAGTTAGCAGACTTTTAATGTCATTTAGAAAAAACCCAGAAAAGATTCAGTAGGTACAAATACATTTGCAGGGCATTGACCCCTCTCTTTGATTTGATGACAAAAAGAAATAATGCCAAAACACTGAGAAGTTGACATTATAAAGAGGAGACTACAGCTCTTTTACCATTTATTTTCAGCAGATCAAAGGTTAAACAGGAAAAATAGTCAATTTTGAACAAAAAAAATGGAAACATGCGATTAGAGTTAAAAGAAAAATAATATGGAGACTGTACTGAAGCAAAACCTGCTGACAAAGGAGAGGCTCGTAGGTGTCAAGCCACAGAAACCTAATAACTCTCATTCTTTCTCAACCACTCGTCCTTGGAGACAGATCACACCTGCACATACATCCACAATCACACTTTCTATATATGTACATACACACACACACACACACACACACACACACACACACACACACGGGATTACAGATCCTTGTATGCCTTTCTTCATGCACAAAACTGGACATTCATAGAGGATCTGCTCTAATGACAAACAGGAGAGATTTTTGCACCGGCAGCCAAGAGCCACTGGCTGCGCTTCCTGTCTCTGCATTTGTTTTCTTAGGTGCTTTTTTTTTTTTTTCTAATTACACTTCATGTAAACTCTTTGTAGGATACTGCATAGAGACGGGGAGAGAGAGAGAGAGAGAGAGTGTGTGTGTGTGTGTGCACGTCTATAAGAGCATTCTGGTTACAGAGGAGAGTTCAAATGAGGCTAGTGGGCCCCTGAAAATGCCAGTATGTCTGAGTGGGAAAACCCCAGCACAATGGGCAACGGGATCTGGGCCGGGACTGCAGCAGGCTATCTGCCAGCACTAACACAGCACTGAGTATATGTTTGTGTGTGCATGCCTGTGTGGAGGAGAGATAGAGGAATTATTTTTCTATGAATCAATCTCTGGTCAAGGGGATGTAAAATAATGAAAGAAAAAAAAAAAACAATTAAAAAGTGCCTCCGGCTCAGACAAAAAACACATAAATCGAAGCTGCGCATCGGAATGACAGCTGCCAAAAGGGATCCGAATCAAGTCGTTATTGTGGTTATCCTTCAAAATTCAAAATGTATGCAAACGACAACTGACATGTCCTGAGTTGCTAGTATTTAACAACCCTTTGTTCTCTGCTATCTTTAACTGCTGCAGCTAGAAAGCTGCAGCAGCAGTGATTTACATGACAAATTGCTCCTGGCGGAGCAACAGATGGTGCCAATATGGGCTCGTCACACTATCACAGAATCAATTGTGCGTGAGACGGGCTACATGCTTTCTGAGCTTTAACGTCACTCATGTTTACAGCTTGTGTGTGTATGCGTGTGTGTGTGGGCATGTGTGTGTGTGTGTATGGTCTGATCATGTCTTTTTAGTAAGGTCCTATCGCTGGACACCTGCAGCAATTACGTTTTTTTCTTCTTTTTTTGTGGAGGGTGGATATAAAGGTCTCCTTGTGAGTACGTGTGAGTCTGGATTACCAGATGTGTGCTCTCTCTGTATTTCTGAATCTTCAGGTGAGGAAGCAAACATGTGCTCGCTCCACCCCCACCCCTTGCAGCCTGTTACTGTAAGCCAGGTTTTGCTAGAGCAAACAAGCCCTTTCCCGCCTGCAGCATTCGCCACCCAGGGCAAGAGAGAATGAAACAAGGAAAAAATAAATGAATAAATCACACTTCAGCTTCCTGCTGGTTGCAACAACAACAAAAGACCCAAATCGCCTATTTAGGTGCTTTTTCATAAATAATATATATTATATACTGTACATATGACACATATACATGTATAGAATAGAATGAAAAAATTTTTACGAAATTCTTGTGTATTTCTCATTTGTTCAGCAGACAGAAGTAATCTGTACACAGCATGCAGTTTTGAGATTATGAATTTATTCATTTGATGAATGACAGCCATCCAAAGCAACCTGACCCTAAGTGAAGATGTAGCTGCCACCTAAACTTTATGACGCACTGCGTTGGCATCAAGCGTTTGCGCTAACTGAGAATAAGTCGCTTGCACCACTTTCAAGCCCTCTCTCCTTTGCAGAAATTGTTTCCATTGAGCTGCACTGGAGGGTTAGCAAGCAAGAAACAGTTGGATTTTACCGACTCAGAATGCCAGAATAAAATTAAACCATAACAGTTTGTTGCAAAGGTACCAAAGTCCAATGCCAAAACATTTTTATGCTACTCCGGCACAAATGTTGACATAAATAACTGCCAGGTTGGAAAATTTTAATCTTACTCTGGAACAAAAATAGCAAAACACTTTCAGTGGCCCCCATTTAGAAATAAAAACCCTTGGCTGTTGTTGTTGCATCAATAATCACACTAGGTGAGCCTTTGCTTCTGCTGCCTTCAACCCCACCTGCAGTTTGCTAAAATAACTTCCTCAAATCTTATGGATTTACATAGCTAAAGATAATGCCTATACACAGGGTAACTTGGACCTCATTCAATATGAGCTCAGTGTGATTGACAAGCCAGGCCTCATGTCTACAGAACACACACGGGGCGGTTAAGCATCCATAAAAACAATTTAAAAAGTTGTTCCGTGCACTTTTCCAAGTGCTGATTTTTTTTATTTCAATCCAGTAATTATTCATGCCTCCACAATTTAATCTTCACTCAGCCTTAGACGCAATAATCTGGGAAACAGCCGTAGAACTCTGAAAACATCCCCCAACTGTGAAAATGACGTTTTTATTGCATATTCGCAACAATCTGAAACATTCTTGCGCCACATAATGACCTCATACTTTTTGTTACTATGCAAGGTTACAGTGGCTCGTTCGTGATAAGTAGACCGGCGGTTAAAATCCCAAGACGGGCACAATTTTGGTTGAGGGAAAGTGAATGAGTAACACTTTCCCTCCTTTAGGCAAGGTGCTTAACCCGCAGCTGCTGCAGCGGAGCAAAGTAGTTGCAGGGAGAGTAACTGCTGTGGTTGTCCTGGGCAGCTTTTTAAAGTGTGAATGTGTGTTCAGTGAATGAATGAGAAGAGCATGTGTGTTCCCAGCAAAAAGAACACTGGGTTGAGGTTTAAATAATAATAATTAAAAAATAATAATAGTGCAATTGGAAATTTAAATGGAGGAAAAATAAAAGAAAGGTAGTGAATCAATAATGACTAAATAATGCAAGAAAACACACAGTCAAAGAGCGCTCAGTGATAATGAGCATTATGACTCATATTGTGTACTGTCTCTGGCTTGCAGCTGTGTGTGTGTGAATATTTGTGCTTTTGGGATCTGTCTGCGTGTGTGCACATGTGTATCCCTCCATTCTGGCTGGTACTATTTGCCTCCCTGTTTTCCTCCCTTCCAAAAGATTAATCACCCAGATGTTTCCTTGTTTCTCTCCCTCTCTCTCTCTAATGGTCATGTAGTGAGTGGAGGTAGGGCAGCGAGAGCGGGGTTTTTATTTTTCTACTTGCGGTTTAATTTCTTATGGACATGTCCAATCCGATTCAATCGCAGTGCATTTAAGAAGATTTGTCCCCTCCGGGAAGTTTTTGTGCGGTGCAAGGAAAACCTCCTTATTGTCACTGAGGAGGATTTTATGTAAGAAAAAGAAACACCATCTGCTTCGCAGGTGTGTGATTATAGATTAATCGGCTGTCACATTGGGATGACAGATTTGCTGCTGAAACATGAATCCATATCGTTCACACACTGCAATTTTCAGTGCTGTACTCACTATTTCAGTCACTTGCTCTTCTCCTCAAATTTTAACGCACTAACGTTTTGAGGGCAGTGACACCTTATGGCACAAACTGTAAACTGCAACCTATAAAGTAACTTTTTTTGAGCAGATACAACTTCACTCTCAAAAGATTGGCTTGCTTCTGTCGCATAATGGTGGAACACCAAAGAAGAGCGCTAATTAGTGTCCGCTTGCGGCAATTTTTGGAAATGAAGGTTTTGATGTAGAAGAAAGACAATTATCCACATTCCTCCACAGAAAAAGATACGCAGAAAAAAATGGTGTTCATTTGCATATCTTGCACATTCTTCTAAATGGTGCCCAAAGAGTTCTGACTTCACCTGCACTTTAACTAGACATCAGCTAGCGACTGGAATCAGTCAATTCTCAGCTCCACTGTTTCCAGTCGTTGACCTGGAAGTGGAAAATCGGAATTCAGACTTTCTTTCCGGTCAGTCAACACACCACGACTGAACTGATACGGGGCGATGCCGTTCCTCAGTGAAGATGGCTCAAAGTCAGGATTAGTGATGTGCTCAACATGGACACATAGAGATGCAAGAAAACGTTTCAAATTGAAGTGTATTTTCTATGATGCCTCAAGAAATGTCAGTGGTTTATTCAGGAAAAAGCAAAACTTTCAGCAGACAATAGGAAGGCCTAATGCAGAGCAGGAAACTGGTTTTGTTTTCTCAGCTTGGAGATTTAAAGTCCTGTCTGGTAAAAGTGTACTTTCAATTAAATATAACCATGCCTCCTGTCAAAAAAAATTGATGTCATGGACATCAGTGTAATAGATACACATGAACCCAGTCAGCCCTTTCTCAGCAAAACTCACCAACACAATGCCAATATGTTTTTTTTTGTTGTTGTTTTTTTTTAGCAATGTAACCATATGACTTAGACTCATACTTGTGGCTTTTTGTCCTTGAATGTGAACCATTTTTCAGGTTTACACTGAGGGCAGGCTCTTTAAAAGCAAACTTCTATTTCCCTTTGGGTAATGCACTCTTTTGCCCCTTAGACTATCTAACTATTGCAACTTAATTGTTTTCCCTCTTCCTACCCTGAACCTTCAGTGCCTACAAAAAGTATTCATCCCTTTGGATTTTGAACCACTTTTGCTTTTACAATTCATGAGCAGCAAAATTAGGCTGTTTTGAAATTTCATTTCCAACTGGAAACTGATTTCTACAAAATAATGACAGTTAAGTAATATGTAATATAAAATAAGTGGTTGCATAAGTATTCACCCTCAGTATTTAGATACTGATTTAGATGCAAAGATGCATCTCTGACAGCAATCATAGCATCAAGTTTGTGGGTGTGGTTAGGTCTTAAATATTCTTGTACATCTGGAAATGGCAATTTTCCTCCAGTTCAAGTTCAGTCACATGCAAGTCTTGTATGTGACTGGGCTTTGACTTGGCCACTCCAACTCATCCACCAAATCGTCTTTGCAACATTTTTTGTTTTTGTTCAGGTTTAGCTGAATGCTTTTCGTCGATGTTTTGGTGGAAAATAAATGTTCTCTGAAGCTGTAGTCCACTTGTGGATGAAAAATAAAACATCCTCCAGGATTTCCTTATATTTTGTTGAATTCATTTTACCTTCTACCTTTACAAACCTTCAGTGTGGATGCCAAGAAGCATCCACACTGAAAGAAACTGGACCAAATGTTTAGGATCTACATTCTCAAGAATCCTGTTTTAGTCACACTAGCTGTTGACTCTACACTTATAAAGATGCTAAAGAAAGTTTTTAAAATGTCGACTCTGCTCGTGAAATGAACAATTAATGAAAGCTCTTATCAGTAAGGCTAGAAAATTTGTAGTAAGCTTAAAAAATCTCTTTATTTAAAGCCAAAACTGGCATTAGCAGATGAAAAGTTTTCAAAAACTGGAAATCTCAAATCAGTCACAAGCTCTCAAATCAATGCCTCCAATTTCTTTCATTTATTTTTATTTCAATATAGAAACCATGCTAGGCCTGACCTCAACCACCAAGCAGCCTACATTAGACCAATGTACCCTAATTGAACTCAGACATCAAAATTACAATTTAGTTAACTAAAAGAGTTTCCAAAGAGCAAATAGAGTCAAGTGCAGCTAAATATTGTAACACAATCCTGACCTTGTGACAGTTACGGAGTTCTATAAAACTAGCTTATGCTAGTGTGGCACGCACACACACGCACACACACGCACACACACGCACACACACACACGCACACACACACACACACACGCACACACACACACTCCCTTTGCGCAGCATCACTGCTAGCAAGCTCACGTCATATTAAAGGTCGGTGAACTCTACGAGTTCCTTCCCCATACAACCACTGGCCATATGGTGCCCAGGGGCTGGCCTTAGTAATTGATGGTATCTGTCGGTCTGTCCGTAGATAGGGGCCCCCAGGGCCCCTGAGATGGCAAACCTAAAACATACAGATATCCAGCATGGGGAATGGAGATGAGGAGGGGGATATGCTAGTGTTTCAGCCCTCCTCCTCCTCTATTCATTCATTCATCTATACAAAGAGTTAACTCCCCCAACTCCCACACTGCAAACCACAATTGTGCTCAGGCTTTCTGATAAAGGCCTTACTCTCTCTCCCTCTCTCTCTGGCTCTGGTTGGTTGGCCAAGACCCTCAGTCTTTGGGTTAGGGTGAGGGGCTTCAAAGCCCCCTGGCCTGGGTATGGTCTGGCTGCCTAGGTCTGCACCGCTCACTCTCCCACTGCTGCCGCCGCTTAGTTAACCCCTAGAATGAGCTCTTTGACTGGGACACAGCCAGCCAGATGGCACCCACTGCATGGGGATCACTGAGCACTGGCAGATTGAGACAGGGAGAAAAGTACAACACTGGCAAGGTTTAATGGGAATACTTCAACACACCAGTTTGGATGCTACGTGAATAGTCAGTTTTAGAAAGATGGACACGGGCCGATATGCGACTCTTGCCGTATGCAGATGAACGCCACATTTTCACTGTATCAGAGTAACATGATGCAGACAAACTATTTCAAGTGCTACTTACAAATTAAAGCAATTAAAATAATGTCACCTATGAGAGTTCTATATGGTTATTTGGATTTCTGTGCAAATATTAAAGAAAAAAACAGGGATGAAGCGCTCAATTTAATTACAGCTTTAAACTGAACGTGAATGTTGTTTTTTTACTTTGAAGAAAGAGGAATGAATGGTAGGCTTCTTTCAGCCATCTGACTGCCAGTGCACGGCAATGAGAGTGGGAGGGGCACTACTGAATTTGTAGCTACTTCATACCGCTGTGAAACGTTTTTGCCATCTCATTAAAAAGGACTAATAGGAACAACATGATGGAAAATATTTGTGTTTTTAACCAAAAATCCGAGACAAATCTTGATACTGATAAATAGACCATGCTTAAAAAGCGAAGCAGAATAATTCCTCACTTTTAAATTGTCAATCTGGAAATGTGTTGGGTTCCCTAGAAAAAAGACAGCACGATAAAGCGACAGACAAGAAAGAAATAACTTCATTTTTAAGTACTGCAAAAACAACTGGCTAACCATTAGCTGCTAACAAACACTGAAGTTGGTGTCTGCTTTGAAGTTGCTGATCTTTCAGTCTTTAATGAGTCTTTGATTTCTTTGACCCCAGACTGAAATTTATGGATCTATTTTCGTTCATCTTTAAGAAAACAAGGTGGCTAAACCTTCAACTTGTCCTCACACAGCCCCTATGTCTTACACCCCGACTTATTTAACATTTTTCCAATTAAATCCTGCTAGATTTGAAACAGGCTATAAGACTCATAAATGCAGAGCAATAAAAAAAAGAGAAGAAGCTGTAGAAACAAGTTCTGCAACTACCAAAAAAAGGCAAATCTGTAGCAATTTTTTCCCCTTTTCCCATATTTAACTCTGCAATCTATGTATAGCATTAGCTATTTTCTGTATTTTGTCCACTTAAAGTCGCATGCAGCTCTATTTTCTCAGGGTCTGTTGACCCTTACACATGCGTGTGTGACTTTTTCCACAGCCATGTTCGCTGCACCCCACCTCCCCATCACCAGGGGCGAGGCAGACACACACAGGATGGGATGAGTGTGAAAGCGTGGGAGAGAGAGGAGAGGAGCTCAGCTCGTTCCCACAGGCCTTTCGGCTCATGGTTCTACGCTTTCAACAAAGACCTCTGCACCGGGGCGCGGCACCCCGGCGTGTAAAGCTGACGTATACGCAAACACACATGAATGCGCACGCATACGACAACGCGTTTAATCTAATCTAATTGCACAAACAGGGGGGACAATAAGGGGGAGTTCGCAACTTGATGGTCATAAAAAAGAAGATTAAAAGCGTAAACAAAGCCACGATTTTTGGCAGCAATCGTGTTGGTGCTAGTCAAGGACGACAATTACAGTGATTTCAGAGAAGTGACATCAGCTAAAACAATCAGGGTGAAACGACACAATGTGTTTATTTTTACTATAAATATATGCGGCTCAAATAACACAGACTCCATAAGAATGTCGCGCAGGCTTCGCGACATTCGTCACGCAGAGAGCAGCTCGATGTTTCACTTGCACTTGGTCGTGAACTCTCTGCGTCTCGGGGATGACCTTGAACTTGAAAAGCTCTGCGGGTGGGTCATCCATGGAAAACTCTGGCTCGTGTGACGCAATGTCTCAGGCCATCCAGGCAAACAAACATCTACAAACGATGATTTGGAGAGGGAGCTTTAATCTCCCATGCGGCAAGCTGAGCGCCAGATGATGTTTCCCTTAATATCAAGCAGCTTGTTCCCATTTTATTACCATTATGGCAGGTGCCTTACTTAATCATTTCCCCAAAACAGCTCAGAGCTCAGAATCAGAGCTGCAAAAAAATCTGATATTATTCACATGTAGCTGACAGCAGGAGGATTGTTAGGGTTCCTCATGTTTGGTTTCATTTTAAGGAAGATAAAGATTTTACTCTCCTTTTCAGTTGAGTAAAATCTCCTAAAATTAGGATTTGTGGCGATGATTTTCTCATTTGTTTTGATTGAATTCTTATAAAATGTGTGATTGATTTCATCAGACTGACCAAAGAAGGAAAAACTAGAATTAGATTGTTTCTCATCGCTTTCCCCTAAACTAAGTTTCATTTTACGGATAACTGCTATGTTGAAAAAAACCCTAAATCTTACAAAGTATTTCTGATCTAATTTCAAGCAAGTACGTTTGAAATAAGACAAAACTAACTAACAAGTACCTTTTCAACAAGATATATGACCTAGTTTTAAGTCAATAATTCCTTAATATTAATTTTAAAAAGTACTAGTTCCACTAGCAGATTATTTCACTTATAACAAGACATGTTTCCCATGTCTTAAGTGAAATAGTCTGTTAGTGGCACTAGTGCTTTTTCATTTTTGTTTTTTGCAGTTAACCCTCTAAAAGTACAGATAAAAAAGAAAATAAAACCAGATCAACTTTTTTGAAGATACATGTGACAGATGATACAGTTTGCTTTTTAACTTGCAATCCTCTTGTCTTCCTGCGGAAAATAATACGACAGTTACCTTAACGTAACCTGTCCACGGCGAAGACAGCTTAACGTCAAGTTGCACCAAAAGGATGCCAGAAAAGAAAGAAGACCCCGCTCCGAAACCGATATCTTAAAAGTAGACTGAAATTTGCAGCTGTCAACATGGACAACCCAAATACCTTTCAGGTATTTTTACGGTCTGATGAGACAAAGGATTGGCTGCTAAGCCACAATGACAAGAAAAAGGTTTCATTGAATCAAAACTAAAGATTTTGTGGTAGCTGTCCATCATGCTGAGGGATATCACTAGTCCTGTTGCTTTGCACAAAATGAGTTGAATATAAATTATGCAAAAATTGGTATTTCCAACAGAAGGATGATCCCAAAGACATCAAAACTGCTGATTCAAGACAATCTACAGTGCATTCAAATCAAGCTAAGTCAGATTTATTTGTATGCCACATTTCAGCAACAAAGCAATTCAAAGTGCATTCAAACTAGTTCACAGTTCTTGGTTTTTTTAACATCACTGTAGTTGTATGTTCAACATGAAATCATCCTCGAAAAAAAATCATGGTTCAAATAAAACATGAAAGGCCCAAATTATTAAAAATATTAGACTAACAACTGAACAAGCTAAATTGCCAAATGATTTCCAAACAGCTCATTTTTATTATTTGTGTACTGTACTTTTTTAAAATTTTCCAGCCCTTAAACAAAAATACTGCCTAATTTAGAAATTAAGAAATATCACATACCATTTTTGCATGGATGTGAGATATCCGATGTCATTTAGCTGATTGCCTCTTGTCTCTCAATAGAGAGTGATCAGACTGGTGCAAAAGCTGCTTTTCTAAAACCAGGCGACTCTGAATATGCAAAATCCTTCATATATTCAACCGGGATTTCACATTTTCTGGAAAACACTACATAAAATAATTTGACATTAGTACCAGCTATGGTACTGAAATGAAATTTAGGGTTGCTTAAGGACCTCTTAGCGGAAATAAACCTGTTATTCCTACAGGTTTTTTAGTATCTTAAAAAGTGAAATCTTTATAAAAAGAGTGAGGAAATAACGTTTAACAGCTGCTCTTGTGACAGTTACTTGTATGGCATTTATATATCTAAAAATATCTAAAATGAAGAAGTCCACAAAAAAAAAAATAGTAGTTGTAGTTCAGTGCCATTCAGACGTGTAGCAGCTGACCCACATGCTAAAGACAACAGCTTCCTGTGTTCTGTGATTCCATAGCACCAGAGTAACACGCTCTGTCTTTCCTTCACTCTGTCATCGCCCCCACACACCTTTTAGTTATTGTATTTTCTGTTGCCTGTAAGAGCACCGGGCCTCCCCACCCTCGTCTTTCTCTGTACATTACAGGTCTGTCTGTGGTCTGGGCAAACAATGATGGCTATAGTCAATAGCTCGCTGCTCGCCTGAATGGCCGCTCTTATCTGCAGTGTGCAGGTTGCGCGGTGGCAGTGGCACATGTGCTGATGACAGCTTCGCGCTGAACAGACTGCACCGCCATACAATACCTTCCACTGTACACCTGTCTCCCGGCTTAGCAGTCTAGACTAGTTCACAATAAACCTATGACGCTCCTTTAGCATCCATTCGTTCCATGTGTAGCATTGTTATGTCCCCCCCCCCCATTCTTCTTGAGTCACTTTAGCAAACTTTATAAATTATTTGCATTAGCTGCTGAGCTTTGAGATGACAGAGAAAATGTCAGCCACCTGCCCACATCCCCTCACCATGTCACTGCCTTTGTCGCGCCACTGTTTGCCCTGGTCTGACCTGGGCCAGGCCTGTTTGCTCTTTGGGACGGATAGACTGATAAAGAGGGAGCGACGTGGAGGAGTGAGGAGCCTCTTCATTTGTACAAGCTCTCTGGCACCATTCAAGACTGAAGGCTTTGACAAATGGAGGCAATAAAGGGGCGAGGCCTGGCAGGGGCTCAATTAACCACTAGTGGCATTGGAAGAAGAGGGGGACACGGACCAGGACCTTTGCCTCTATAGAGACGGAACAAGTGAACTACAGGGAGGGGGAGGCCTGGCAATTTGTTCAGCTGTCTGTCCGTCCCTCAGAGCAGACCTTGAGCGTCTGTCTCAGTGTCTTTCAGCTCTTTCTTTGGAAGCATTAACCTTGCTCAAACACACGCATAGCAGCTAGAATTTTTTCTTACGGTGCACTTGCATTGACTAGATGACAAATGTCAAACCGGCATTGCACGGGAGACAAATAAAATCCTTTCCACACAATGCTCATCCTGAAGGATCTGCCGTTTGACTCCGAGGCTACTTCAGCCATGTGTACATCAATATAGCATTCATGCTAGTACAAACACGGCATTAGTTATGCAGAGCCAAAAAGCCAACAGTCCTTATTTAGGGGGCAAGTGCGCACAGTCCCTGTAGCGCTGCCATCCATTCCCAGTGACAGTCATTTGTGTACCTTACACTCTCGGCACCAGCGAGCCAGTTCCATTCAAATTCAAATGAAAACCTATAAGGGGGTTCACAGAGAGCAATTAGCAGTGGACTTCTCCAAATCTGGTGAAGACTTTTACCTCTGTGGGTCCGTCATGCAGAGGCATTGACCCCTTTCAGATTGACGAAAAGAAAATAATAAAAAAAAAGAGGATATTGAGGGTGGAAGAATGACCGGCGGAGTTGGGATAGTGTGTTCGGATGTTACGCTCAGAGACGAGAGCTGGCATGGTATCATGGTGGTTGAGCGAACGGTGATTTCAATCGTGGCAGTATGAAGATCAAACCAAGAGACAGTTTAGAAATCTGTGTGACAAAAGAAAAGGCGTTCAAGTTTTTATTGTCTATATACTTTTACAAGCCCTTTTACCAAATCAAACTTACAGCTCACTGATGAGCAAATAAATCCAAAATCTTAAGTAACTCAAGAAAATGCATTCTTAATTTAAGGTCTTTTGGAAGTATCTTAATGGTTTGTTTAGGTGTGCTCAAGGAAGGTGTTCTTGAAGACTTTCTTAGGACAATCAAAACCACTTTGGTTTTCTTCTTTCCTTTTGGAAATACATAGTCATAAAAACAAGTCGATTCCCTGAAATCTGGAAAATAAGCCAAATAAGTAGAGCTACCTGAGAAGTAGCTTCCAGTGAAAGAAACTGTTTTGATATCCACTTTCTGCGAACAAGCAGTCTGCAAAGGAGCGATAGCAATCTTATCTTGACAGCTGGCTCACACACACACAAATATACAAGCACACCACATCAAACACTGCAGCACATGGTCGGACTATGAGCACATGTTCACCAAAATCGAACAGCGAGATGTGTACATAAAGACGCTCATATACAACCACATCCAAAGCACAGCTGTCTGTTTTAGTCCCGTTTGAAGAGAAGACACAATGACTTGTTACAGACGACGCAGAGAAAACATGTTAGTAACACAAAGAACAAAAAGAGGATGTCACACCACATATGAGAGAGGAAAAAACAGAGTGACTGCTTTGACTGTGCTCTAAGAGGAAGACAGGTGGGTAAACTGAGTGTAAGTCGAGAAGGAAAAGTTAACCTGAAGCGGAAAGCAGAGGGAAGAGTAAAAAATGCATAAGACCTGAAACGAAGTCTGAAGACATGTAAGGCAGAGCCATAGTTGAGGAAAGTCAACTATCGCAACTATGTGAATAGACCCCCAGAGATCTATCAATGCCAACATCCATCTTTCCTTCACCTTTATACGAGTTGCAGTGATGCGAAAACATATTAGCCCATTACAGATTTCTTCTATTTTTTTGCTCAAACATTTCAGATCCTCCGAATCTCCAAAAACCTTTTCAGTAAAAACTGCCATCAGTCATTTGCAATAACTTGCTATGAGTTGTTTTGCTGAAAGGCTGTGCTAGTTTTACAATGCCAAATGCACTCTTGGAGTGTGCCTCATGCTGGCCACCCTTGAGAAGGATTACCACTGTTCTATGTTTCCATATTGAGGAATGGCTCTCGCTGAGGTTTACAAAATCTTAGGAATGGCGTTTTAACCTCGACAAGAAAGATAGATGGCGATGGCTTTTTTTTTTTTTTTTTTGAATTTATGTTTCTGGACATAATTGATGCTACTGTGGAAGCTATTGAAATCTTTTAGCCTATGCTATGTTGTCAAACAGGTTCTGATTCAGAGATAATTTTTTTTTTCCTGGTCTGGCAGTAATCAGATAAGGGTGCGATTAGTGAAATCGATCTCAGCTGTCCAGAAAATGTAGATAATCACAGTTAATTAATGTGTTTAACAATGTTTATTTCTGTCATAGGATCAGTTTGGGTTGTAGAGGTGGTTTTTGTTTCTAAAGTTACTATACTCCTTATTTATGATGCTTCCAACTATCTATGCATCTTTATCATCTGTGTCAGATGTGGGAATTTATTGCAGTGAGGCTTCAGCCAACAGCCTGAATTTACTATTAGAACAAACAATGAAATTGCAAGGACAATATATAATTGAAATTTCAGGACAAGTTCAAGCATTTAAATAGTTTGTAGGAAAGATAAATGTTCTCTATGCTCAACATACGACATTACAGAAATAAAGTATACTCCTTTCATTTCGATTTATGAATTTTGAGCATGCATGTTTGGTCACAATTGAAATCTATTTCAAACTGCCGGTACAGTTTGCTATTTTGTTTTCAACATATCGTTCTTTTTTTATCCTAAAACTCAATAGTAACCCTCCACCCCCCCAAAAAAACTTACATTTTTCATTGCCAGAAATAAAAGGAACAGGTTGGGCTATATACTATGTAACATGCAGCATTTTTTTTCCCCAGTTTTCTGTTTGGAAGACCGTAAAAGCTGTTGCGCAGGGGCACGTCTCTGCGTTGCCGGGGATGTTTACTTAAACTTTGCCTCCCCAGCACAGGCGGCGACCGTGAGGGAGGGCGGACTGACATGACTCGAGATATTTCCTTCAAATATTGTGTGTCAGTCATCTCTGAATTATCTGTGCTGTGTACATTTAAGTGTGTTTTTTCCCTTGGCCTTCTTTCTGATAAGCCTGATAGAAAGGCGCTGGCTCTTGTGACAGCCTTTACGAAGAAGCCTCTTCAGCCGCATGTCTACCCTCCCTCGAGGTCGAACACGGGTCACGGT
This sequence comes from Alfaro cultratus, assembly GCA_903066825.1. Lineage (NCBI taxonomy): Eukaryota > Metazoa > Chordata > Actinopteri > Cyprinodontiformes > Poeciliidae > Alfaro > Alfaro cultratus. The sequence goes on along the minus strand of CAEFZX010009536.1, from coordinate 221,486 downwards.
GTTTAAAGCTGAACTCCTGACACCCGTGCCAAAGAATGAGACGTCTCATTGTGCAGAAACAGATAGCTAGCACAAAAAGCCCAAGGCTGACCTCCCCGTCTTTTTGCCTGATGAGATATGTCTCCTCCTGGTCGTGATGGCGGCGGCTTGAAGGAGACTTTTCCTCTCTTACGGTTGGCTGGTGACCCCATAATCACCCAGACATTTTAACCGTTCGTCATATTTTCCTGCAAGTCTCACATTAGAGCAAATGAAGCTGGACAGGAGTTCATCCTAAACACACTTTGGGAGATGACAGGTTTTCTGAAGATGAGACTCGTTTACACGGCGAAGAGAGGCAAAACTCATTCCAGTATCTGCTAAAGGCATCAGCACAGTGCAGGGCTGCTCCGCTTTGCTCCCTCCCTGCACTATTTTTCCAAAGCAGCAGTAAGCCCACTTGAGAATACTTGAGGTTTGGAAGAGTCGGATTCTGGCAGCGGCTTCGAGAAAAGTTGGATGCCGTCCAGAAACAATATTTTTGATAGGAACGCATAAGACACAGTATCTACGCTTATAAAATACTCTGTGCTTTTCCCTCCAAAAAAAAAAAAAAGCCTTTTATCTGATCAGGTTACAGTTATTGTTCTCATTTTTGACAAATTAAAAAGAAGAAGCTTAAAGAGCCTTTTTCTCTTCTGATAGATTTACAACCTGCTATTCAACGTACAGTATTTAGGTATTTCTCGCTAAATCTCTGTGAGTTCCTATTATTTCCATTCCTTGATTCTTAAAGTAATACTGTATTTAAACAATCTTCACATGACATCGGCGGAGCAATTACTCAGCTCCGAGTCATCTGTTGGAGGCCAAAATTTGAGTACATCTGCAGAATAAAGATTTCTTTCTTTACTAGTGACGGCACATCAAGGAATACGGCCGAAACGAGAGCCAAGCTGAAGGACGGTGAGGATTCTGTGTCAGCCGAAGAGCGCAGCTTGGCAATGGCTCTTGATAAAAGACCAGCATCCGTACACCGAGTTTGCTGCGAATGTGGTTTTGGCTTTCATTCACTTAAATAAGCAGGCCCATCCTGGTAGCAGATGTTGCTTCAAAATCTACAAATATTGTTCAGCAGTATTGGTGTTTTCACAGATGGACATTTTTACTCGTGTCAAGCGCTCCTGCTCACAATTACTGATCCTGGTCTTTGTTCAGGCCCATAATGTTGGAGTTTTGGACCACATTTCAATGGATGCTTTCCTGCAAAGGTAACTTTTCCCCTCCGTTCTGAGGAATACCAAAAGTAGATGATTTCCTGTTCGACCAGAAGGTGGGAAAAACATTTTCAGTGGTGCCAAACTAAAACACATGAGAAGAAAACTAGGAGATTCTCCCAAAACAATTGCATTTTATTTTTCATTAACCATTGTTTTACTCAGTAGAAATCCTATTCAGAAAACAACTAATATAACTTTGATGCTTTGGGTTAATTTATCCCTTGGCTATAATTAATACCTTTCTTCTTCTTTACATTTTGTACCCCAAAACAAACCACTGTGAAGTAATCAGTTTGGTAACTAAGTACGTTTAAAAATAATGTGGATAAATAGTCATAAAAATTATGACAATTCAAGAATAATTTAAGCTAAGGGTGTCCAAATTGCGGTTTGGAGACCATTAGTGGCCCTTGGACCGATTTATTACGGCCTCCAAATGTAATTATGATGCAAATTTGACCAGTCCAACACGGGCTGATGCAGATGGAGATGTTTTATTTTTAATCAGGGTAGAATGATAAAAGACAAAATATTTTCTTGCAATGGAAGAGACTTTTACTGAAAAGCCAACTCTGCTGCTCCCAATTTTTCTTTCATCTAATTTTACTAAATATGGCTAAATATTAGCAAGCGCTTTGAAAAAACAGAGGAGCGATGTTGTTATGAAGGTTTCAGAAAGAGCAGGAGTTTTTAAAGAGACAGAGGTCCAATTTCAAGGCGGTAGTCATATTTGATATATATAGCATTTTTTTTCCAACAACTGTAGTTAACATAGTTACTTGATTGTGCAATAAAATGGCACTATGAACACAGAAAATACATAATACTGCCCCCTTTAATCAAAAGCCCCCAAGGCTTCTTCCTCCTCCAAACCAGGTGGCTCTAATAAAAACAAAAACAACAACTTTGAATCAAATAGGGACCATCCCAATCTCTCCCATAAACACACACACAGCTCATCACTTTTTGCCAGAAACGAGGCCTCGCCAGCCCAGCTGTGGCTCTCGTCTTTACCATCTAATAGCCATGACCTTCATGCTCTTCCTGTCAGACCTTTATTACTGCCTGCCACAAGGAAAGCGCGAAACAAAAGAGAGACAGAAACTCAATAAAAGGCCACAGATGGGTGTGGGACTGCAGAGCTGACGGACAGGGTGAAAGCAAGCTTTTCACATACCAACGCTACTGGCGAGGATTTTGATGACCTGAGATGGCTGGCAGATGCCGATCCCTTCAGCAATTCAGGATGGCGTCTAATGAGTTTGCCCACACACGGTTGAAATGTGGATTTCTTTTAATACGTTACCCATGGGTTAGCGTTTTAGCCCATGGGTAAAACGCTAGCCGTAAAATGTGTGTGTATGTACCAGGTTTTCATATCCTTATGGGAACCTACTTCTGTCCACAATGTAGGGTTATGGGGACCATTGCTCCTTGTGGGGAAATTTTCTTGGTCCCCATGAGGGAAATTGTTATTTTGGGGTTACTGGTTAGATCTGTGACGGTTAGCTTTAGGGTAAAGGTTAAGGTAAGGGTTAGGGTTAGGATTATGGTAAGGGTTAGGCTGTAGAAATTAATGAAAGTCAATGTGAAGTCCCCACAAGTAATGAAAACATGACTGTGTGTGTGTAGGCGTGTGTGTGTCCGTGTGTGTGTGTGTGTGTGTGTGTGTCCCTGTGTGTCTGCATGCAAGCGGCAGGCTTTCAGCTCACATTCCAAATCAACATGCACTCAGCCATCGCCGAGGGACTAAAAATAATATCTAGGTTACAATGCTGCGCCGAGGCCCAAACACAACAAAGACTCAGGAAGTAGTCTTTTTCACCACATTGCCGTGGCAACCGACCACGTGAGCAAGTCAGACAGGGGTGAGTGGTCAAAGTAGAAGTGAGGCTGAGTTGTCTCCTTAACAATCATAGGTCTAAAATACAGCTTTCATTTAGCTCCTCATGGTTGGCTAGACGACAGCTAGCTTACCATCGCGGGTCATGCGGAGGGCGTTCAAAACTCCTATAAAAAAAACACCTCCGGATCAAACAAGAAGTCATTTTCAAAGCTTTGTAAAGGTTAGCAACTTAATTAAAATAAGTAATTTTAAGGGTTTTTTTTTTTTTTTTTTTTTTTACAAACTTAGAGATCGGGGAAGAAACTGTGACAGCTATCTGTTGTGCTTCATGCTAATTTTTCCATATAACCACAGTTGAAAGATGGAAAGCTGTCTAGCTAATGTTCAGGCTAACTGAGGTAAGCAGATACATTTTATGGAGGCAATTTCAGCAAACAGCCACTGAAGATTAATTCGGAGTTATCGTTTTTCATTGCCGTCAAGCTAATCCTTTAGGAATACCTACTTATTAGGGGATACTGTTCCACATTAGTCATTTATACGGTCTTCTGAACTCTGTCATTGCCTTTTATTAACCAAAGCCGGAGTTCTGTACAAACTCATAAAAACCCATTTCAGCTAAAAGAAAAGTATAATGGGAACCATAACTTTGTAAAACCTCGATTTCAGAAACCAGACAAAGCCAGTTTTCAGCTTTAGCATTTTTGCTACCTGAGAAAACGAAGAAGGTCAATCTTTCAAAATGAACCCACTGTCACATAACCTCTGTGACGCCGCAGCTGACACTCCCGACTAAATTCCCAAAGGAAAACATTCGCAGGTGCTGAAAACTTTGGAAAGTAAGACTCTGTAGCAACCTGGCATGATGTATGCAAAGAGTGAAACTGAGATGTAGACGCTGCTGTGAAAGAGTGTGCCTACTGCTCCACCAAATCTTTTAAGGGGTAAAGCAAATATAGGCTACCTTTTACACTTTAGACATACTTGAAAAGCAGAGCAAAATGATGGATGCGTACCATAGTGATGAGTGAAACTATGCTGACCTAAAACATTTGCAATGTCTTGGCGAGTATTGGCAGTAAGCCTGATGCTGTCTGTTATAAATCTTTCTGCTTTGTACATGATTAACTATGTCTAACAGGACTTGGTTTATAAAATGGAATATATGAATAAATATCCGTTAATACTCCACGATATTTTTCATCTTAGGGAAGACTGTCGCACTTTGTGTGATTTCATCTGGGAAAGTAAATGCAAACTACTGTATTTTTTGGACTATAGCCGCTTGGTTCAAAGCGTGGGAAAAAAGTAGCAGCTTTTCTGTGTATTTATCTTCAACCACCAGGGGGCTCTTTAGCAGGAAGTGAATCATTGGATAATCATTAACAGCAGATTTATTAAGCACACGGCCCTCTGCTGCGTCCTTGTGGAAAACCGAGAGCGGCGGAGATACCAGCGTCTTATACATGTACGTTTCCACTTTTTTCAAAAAATTTGTAGGTGTGGCTTATAGTAAAATTTGCTCGATAGTCCGGAAAATACGGTATTATTAATCCCACTTCGAGGTGGGATTATAGTTCCTTGATGTATAACAAGATTTACAAGCATAAACAAGACTTGGAAAGTCATGACCGACAAGAAGAGGAAATAATTTAAATCTGAAGCATTTGCTCGGCCAACAACAAGATTGCTACGCCGAGATTTGTTCCTTATTGTTTTTAATAGACGTGGTGAGCGTTCCAGCTCCGACGGGTGATGTTGACCTGGATGTCACGCAACACCTCTAGTAGTCCCTAACTGTCGGCTTAACCTTTATTTTGAAAAGTCGAAGTTGTGTGGTATGTCGCCATCTCCACTTGTGATTTATTAACAGCAAAGAGTAACTCAGATCAGGATCATCTTTTGCGGATTTATGATAGAATTGTTTGGTGAAAGAGTCTATGATAATCCCCAGATGTGAACGAGTGATTTTCGGCTTGACATCTAGAGTTTATGCTAGTTTGTCACTAGTATTCTGATTTTTGATTTTTATTTTTTTTGTGTGTTTTTTGGGTCAATAAACCCTGCTCTTACATAAGCATTAATAAACCCCCCTCCTTCTAAATCCTCTCGAAGCATTTTAACTTAGAGACTTTGTTTAAGCACAGCACAAATTGCTAACTTTTAGCCACTAACATTGCTAAAGTTGGCCTCTGTTTTGAGCATCACAGTTTCTTTTTATGAGTCCAGATAACATTTAATAAATGCTACTTCAAAACCCGGTTAGAACATTTTATTGTTTATCATCGTGACCCTGGATCTGGCTGAATGTTTCATCCTCTTACCTAAATTTCACATATGACCAAGCTATTCACACAGCAAACTTATAGCAAGAAACTGACTCTAAAGCTAGCGTAGCTTTATACTCTTGTCAGGAAAATAATAGGGTAGAAATAAAGAAAGAGCTGTCAGGCAATTAATACAATCTCTCCAGCCTTGGAAACCACACTCCTTTCCAGGTGGAGAGTTGAGCCAAGGTTGAGCTTGACTGAAACCAAACAGGTTGGAACATATGGTCTCTTTTTAATGGTTTTGTGCAGCTGCACAGAAAACGGATTTCATTTGGAAATAATCACAGAGAAAAATTCCCAATGGCACATTCACATAAACTTTAAACAAAAAAACAAAAATGGCTGTCCGCTGAGTAATCCTTCTCTGTGGGCTGTTTGCCTGAAAAGAGAGAGAGAGCAGCGGTGGGGTGTGGGGTGGGGTGTGGGGGGGAACAGAAGCAATTTTGTAAAACCATTGGGGCATATAGAGTCCAGTGAAAATGTATTTACCCCATGTCAAATTTCCGGTTTGTTCTTTTATTTTCCAGTTAAATGTTTTGGATCATTAAGCAAACTGTAAGTTACAGAATATGAAAAGCAGTTTTGTACTAATAACTTTATTTATTTATTTAGAAAAAAGCTATAATAACTAACATGAACCTATGTTAAAGATTAATAACCCCATAAACCTCAAGACATGTCATACCAGCCTTGGCAACAACAACCTTTAGCATGTAATAGCATTAACTAACAAAATGCATTTTACATGTTGGACATTTTGGTCTCTCTATATAAATGGTTTTGATGAGTCACATGAACAGTTTCATCAGACTCAGGCAAAACCTTTATTTTTAATTTTCCAATTCAAAACATGTTTTGAATAGTTAACTTTGGCTCACAGTCAATTTCCCAAAAGTGAAGATATTTTTACAAATGCAATATTGATCTCGATGCTCTATTAAACCAGCAGATTGGTTCTCTATCAATGTTTGACCTGCTCACTTTTTTAATGGCTTGAGGTTCACTTAGTCCCAAAGACTTAAATATAACTTTGCAACTTTTCCAAACTAATAGATGTCAACGATTTTGGTTTTTTATCTGCTCTTGAACTCCTTTAGATCAAGAGGTGACGTATTGCTTTTTGAAATTTTTGAGTCTTTGTCAAGACCATACTGTTGCCAGCAGTCAGAACGAAGGAGACCCACTCCACTTCACGCCCATAATGCAATTAAATCCAAATATTAAAGCTAAATATCATTATCAATCCATGCTTGCTGCGCTCAGTCTGCTTACTATTCCAACTCCAGACTCGCCCCCAGGCGGATCTGTGCGTCTAAGTGAGACCGTTTGATACCCGAGCGCCGGGCTGTGATGAAGTTGTACCGAGCTGCGTCACTGACAGCCAGTAGAAAAATTCAACTGCCTGCGCAGCGGTTAGACAAAAACAAACATAAAGATAGAACCCTAGATACCCTATTCAGACTGTTACACTTTACGGGGTTTCTTGATTTATTCTACTGGTCTGTTAATAAACCTAGTTAAAGCGAAAATCTGATTATTCCAAAATGGTCATTTGCCTCACGAGTAAACCAATAGTTCATGATTTAACAAAGGTCAGTCACTTCTTCACACAGACCCATGTTTTTTCTCCCTCTCTTACTAGATGAAATCATCAAACGCTGCAGGTACACAATGTACTGTACGCAGTCACTTAGGTGAGTAAGTCGGTATGCAAGTCAACCACCGGGGAGGGTTTGGAGTCAGGGGTTCCCCAGCAAGCTGTGCAGCTGTGCTACTGACAGATCTGTGCAGGGCAGCATGCAGCCGGCCGCTCCAGACCATTGGCACATCAAAGCTCCAGGCCCCAAAGCAAGCCGCCCCCCTCACCCCCCGTTACTCTGCGGCCGGCCACTTCAAAAGCCTTTGAGGCGCATCACAGATCCCCATCAAAGGGCCCTGGACATAACCCACACAAGCAAGCCAGCCAAAAAGATATGATTAAAAGCATATTATAGAAGAAAGGTGGGAGGAAAAAGAAGAGCTTTAGCAGGCATGGAGAGTGATATCTTTTTTACAGATAATGCAGCTCGGCTTGTGAGGCCTTCAGAGCAGGATAAAACGACTCAGCAAAACTCAAGTGCTTACTCTGTTTGTTTTCCCGTCTTCCCCCGCCTTGTACGAAAATGTTTCACCCTCCAAGGTCACGTCTCAGGTCATTCGATATAAGCCGTTGGCCACACAGCCAATTCACACCTGAAATCGCTGGTCGGTTGCAGCAAACGGCCCCCTGAATGGCAGCATTGTTGTCCCCATGGGGGGCACTCAGACAGCAGCTCACCAGCAAGTGGCTACAATGGGATCCTTAAAGCCTGGAATAATTTGACTAAATGCACAGGATTTGTGAACACAGATTATCACCGTTCAGCCACACAACAAACCGACAAGGCAATCAACCCCCCACCAACTACTCCTCGGTTAAAGCACCATTGTTTTCCCAATGCCCCGCGTTTTAAAGTTTTACTTTGGTACAGTAGCAGCTGCTATGTGCGCACGTGCAACATGGGTTATTGGTTTTCTGGCTGGAATAATCTTTTCTATCCCGTAACATCGTGCGCAGAGCCTCTTATTAGCAATCCAAGTATCTCCATTTCCATATGTCTCATGCCTTTCCCAATGCGTTTTTGCAACTTCAACAATATTGCTGTCAGAAAAGCGTTGGGCGGCAAAGCTGGAGCGTCTGCTCCTTTCTTCCGCCGCTCATGATGGCTTCACTTCCATACGCCTCCCCGCGCTGCTGCATATGTCCAAAATGTCAAAAGAATGTGTTATGGACTGTTGAGAAATCACTCTCCAGCACAAGTCACCCAGTGTTCTGCCATCCATAAGAGAGAGGGAGGGAGAGGAGAAGATAAGGGGTTTATATTCTTAAGGGGTGGGAAGAAAAGAATGGAGGGGGCAGCCTGCCTTTGGAGGAGCTTACGGCCCAGTGTGGCGAATTAAACAAAATGCCCAGACAGAATTAGTTCCAAGGCAGACTGGGTCCCATTCTATGAAACTCAACCATTAGACGGATTAAACGTAATAACTCAGCTCGCGCTGCCGCAGCTGCATTATGGTTGCGCCCCGTGCGCCCTGCAGGGCCGCCGCTGCTGTGTGTGGGGAGGGGATTTATGCTCGCATATGAAAAGTGACAACTTGGAGAGAGAATGCCGTAAACTTGGGGGGGAAGGAGAGATAAACACAGTACCAAGCTGTTAGAGATTGCGCTCGTCATCCGGAGAAGGCAGTGTTTGACATCGTGTTGTGACTTTGGCTGTGTGTTGTGATTTGCCGCAGTGAAGTGTGGATGTAAAAGGCCACGCTTGGTGACGTTTCGCTCACAAAAGTGTGCTGCGAAAGCCCGGGTTTCACCCCGACAGTAAACACCAACGTATCGGAGGGCATTTCTTAGGATTCTGTCGGAACATGGAAACGTCAAGTCGGATCCCCGCAGGTCCGAGGGGCTACGCACGATGCAGCTGACATTTCTGCTGTGTGAGTGGCAGGCCAACTGATTAACTTACTGACTGGCTGCTTTGCTTTACTGGTTGGCTTCTGCGCTACGTGGCTGACTGCAGCCCCCCACCTCGCCCACCGTGCACCTGTGTATAAAAAGGCCCTTTGTCAGCGAGGCCTAATTTGATCTGACGCACCCTTCACATGTGGAACAGCTCAGCAGCTCCACACAATCTGGTTATTGCACCATGCGTGTCAGTAACAGAGGACACAACATGTAGAGGGGGAGATAGCTGGAGAGAAAGATGTTAGCAAGAAAAAAAATAGGAAAGGAAACAGCTTTGGTTCATGTGACAAAGTAGATAGCATTTATTTATCATTTCACCTTTAAACAAATGTCTAATTTAGTTAACCTTTCTTTGGTTAGCCAAAATACTTTAGTTGAATGTTGCTGTTGTGACGTCGCTTCACTTATTATCCAGAGTTTGTTTTTAAGCTAGCACTACTGAACCATAAGGTCAATACGAACATTTCAGTTTTTAGTAAATTAATTCTGTAAGTCTTTTTTATATTCACTATTGTTTGTCCGAACAGGTGGATGAGTGGGGCCGGCCCAGCATTTCCTGTTTAAATGGGTTCATGATGTCACCGATTACATCACTGGGGTAAGACCAAAAGGAGAGTTTTCTGTTTTGTTTTGCATTGTTTATCCTTTGACTTGTCCTGCATCAAATGTTTTATTTTGCAGACCATTGAGTTGTGTTGATGAGTTTGTAAATTAGATTAATAATATCATTCCTGTTTCTTTGTTGAAATTTTATTGTTTGGTTTGACCTATTTTCTAATGGTACTGACTAATCAAGTGCATGTAAAACCAGAAAGATTTTTGCTACTGGGAACTCAAGCTGTCAGAAACCCAAGGCATCAGAAATAAAAATCCTCCAACAAGAAACATGAACTGTTTGCCGTTTCCGTCATTCCTTGACACTTTGACTACACTGCTTCACAGTTCATCTTACACAACATTTTTCCCCTACCACTTCTCATTTTTCTCAATGATTACACTGTTGTCCTATATTGGTGCTCATACACACACTACCACACATATTTCTAGATTTTGTTGGTGCGTTTGAACCTCCCGTTTGCATTCAAATGAGGGTTTTTTTTGTGCCTGAAACTGAGATTTTTAACAAATCTGTTTGTGGTGTGTCCATGTGGCCTGGATATGCTAAGATTATTACAAAACAATGACGTACATTTCCCTCTTCTCACAGGAGGACCGTGATTGCTTTTGATGCTACAAACCTCAACAACAATGGAAATGTTTATTTGTGGGTGCAGGTCGTTTTGCCCATTCATCATTTTGTTACTCTGGACTTTTTGTTCCGTCATACCATAAGCTCTTTGCGATGAAGCGTAAAATCTGCCGTTGGACATTTTGAACCAGCCATGCATTAACTCTTACCTGCCAGAGGAAAACTCCTGACTCATTGACAACCAGTAAAGATTAAAGTAAGTTTCTGTAATCTTCTCAATGATTACTAAAACAATACTCCACTTCTTAAATGTGACGTGACAACGCCATGTAATTTACTTCAGATGTGGATCACAGAAAGAATGGCTGTGCTACCATTAGAGCGCTCACCACTATGAATTAACCAAGATGAAATATTGGGCAGGAACAAGACAAGGCTGAAGAAGAATTGAACAGATCAGGTCCACCTCATCAATCCGACGCACATACAGACTCATCTATCTGGACGACTTTCAGCGCCGCTAATGCCGTTAGCATTTAGTAGCTAAATTATGAAACGGCCGGCAACTTCAAGATGTCACACAGAACTACATGTCAATTCAAGATGCATTTATATTGCTTTCTCTATGAGTCACACCTTTCACTCACTACATACAGTGACTAAGTGATTCTCAGGATACAGCAGACGGATATCACATGGCGCAGAATTAACTGTCTCCCACTTCACTTTTGCCTCCGACTCTGTACCCTCCTCCATCTGCCCTCTCCCACCCTACCACGGGTCAGCCTGGTCCTGTGCCTCGCCTGTGTATTTAAACTAATTGCTCATGGCAGTCTAGGTGTCTGCATGAGGGCCTGTCATAAGGAATCTGCTGGCATGAGTAGCAGCCTTGTGCATGAACTTAATCCAGTCAAAAGCCAAATGGACGTCTGGAGGAGGGCGGGGGGGAAGGTGTGCGGGGACTGGCGGACGTTGAATTGGGAGGATTTTTTGTGCCAACTGCTTCCTTAAAAAAAAAAAAAAAAGATGTGAGTTTTTAATCTCTTCAAAGTACAAGAAAGACACGTTTTCTTTTATCTTGGGGGGAAAAAACATGTTTTAATTACCTTGAGGCTGTAATTACTAGAAGAAACTCAGTTGTTTTTTCACATTTTCTTTTGTTTTCATCCCTTTTTATGCTTGTATCTAATGAGTGAAGAATCAGACTTAGTGATGTCTTCTTTTTTTTTTGAACAGCTCTCTATATTTGCCTCGACGGCGTGGAGACTATGTGCCGGACACCTTTGACACACACAGAAATTCCTCACCCGCCTACCCACTGCTGCTCCAAGTGGCCTGACTGAGCGGCAGGAACTGGGAGGCAGAGACTGAACGTCGAGGCGCTCTGTGGCGTGGCGACTCCGGTCCGACGCGGCAATAAGCAGCGGAGGCCCAGGCCCCTCTAGCCAGACTTAAGGTCCTATGAGTGTTTGGGAAACAGGCCCATCAATGTCAAAGCCTTTTATTGCTCTGGCTTCCTATTGCTTTTCCCTGCTTGGGGGCCAGTATGAATCAACTCCCAGCAAGGCCAGTGGGATGGGCTCACCTTTCATCACTTATAACTTTAGCAATTAGGTAAGCACACATGAGAAATGACTCGATATTAACAGAGGAAGGTCATGGGTCGGTTCAAGTAGGGGTTTAGTAGGGGCTTGTTGAATTACTGAAAGATCTTCAGTACCTTTCGAGTATTGAAGATGCAATTTTGTTCATAACGAAAACGTTATGAACGAGAGAGAAAAGCAGTTAGATATATATATATATATATATATATATATATAGAGCTTTATTTAAACAAAAAGATGAGAAACGAAATTAAAAGTAAAAAAAAAAAAAAAAAAGAAAAAGAATATGGCTTTGATTTACATAAGAATTCACTGTGGGAAAATAATCATTATCTAAAGAATCTAACCTTTTCTAGGTTTTACAAGTTTGGTCCGTACATGTCAACATTTACAATGTGGAGATTTAAATGCTCCCGTTTTGTGTTTTTACAAATAAAGTGGACCCCCGGTATTCTTGGGGACTAGGAACCACAGCTGCCAGTCAATATCATCAAATGCTTGAGACTCGCTCTAAAAAGACTGATAATGACCTATTTTAATAGTTTAAAACTAAATGTACCTTAATGTGCCCAAATATGCACAGTGTAAGCCATCTTAACTAATATAGAATATCCTCTCGTGATTGGCTGTATTGCGAACACAAGCCAATGGCCTGTCAAGTAGATCAGGTCAATTTATATCAGCTTCCAACACCACATTTTCTTTTGAGTATTTTAGATACAATCAAAGAAAAATTTTGGAAATAGGCAAATCTGCCAAAACTGAACCATAAATAGGAGAGAGTTCACTGTAGAGTAGATTAAGCATTTTAGAAATCTTGGACTTCAAATATGAAAGCACTGTAGTGTCTGTGTAGTCAAATGAACCAAACCCTTTGAAAAACCTGCTCACCTGTGGGGGCGCTGCACCAAGAACCACTGAGGAAAATGACACAGAAACCTCTGAAGAAGACACTGAGTGAAACCTCCTTTTTAACAAATTGTACAAAAAATGGAGTAGTGTCAGCCTTTTGTTGTTGGGGAAAAAGACCATGAGCCACAGCGCTAGACTTGAGTGTTAGTTTTGATGCATTTACCCAGAATGCCCTGCGCTATAATCCACTTCCTGCTCTTAGCGTGGCCTTTGACCTGCTCACATAAGGATTTGAATCGCACCAGAGTTCACTTAGGCGGACCAGAGTTTGACTTCCTGCTCCGTATTAGAGTTCGATTGCATGGTCACATCTTCCAAACAAAACAGACTTTCAAGACGAAAACTGCAGTTTTTGTCTTGAATGAACTGCAGACATTCACTGCAGTGCATTCACAGGACTGCAGTGAATGCACCCTGGTTTAGAGCCAGTCATTAGCTCCAAACTGTGTTCTGATAGCCTGCACAAACTGTACAAATCTTGCCAAAACGAGTTGCTCTAAGATGATCTTTTTAAACTAATTGGTTAAAGGTTTAACTTTAGATATGTCAACATGTCAGTTTTTCTTTATTCACCATGTGAAGTGAGAGGTTCAACATTTTAGCCGTAGCAGTCATGGAAACCAGATGTGAACGCATGCACACGCAAAGGTTTCACAAGAAAATATTGAAAATATTGCCAGGTGAGAAAATAGAAAGCTGTTTTTATGTGGGATTAATTTTTTTTTAAGTCAGTGGAATGCACACAATTTAAACGTTTTTTTAATTTTTTTTTAAATTACAAAATTTTCACCAAAATGTTTAAATAAACTTTTAAATTAAACAGATGGAAAATAATTATATTGTATTTATCTTAGAGCTGCTGGAAAGTGCAAGACTTGAATAAAGAGCAAAAAGGTAGAAGTTGGTCCTTTCAGTCAATAAGGTCAGTCTTCTCTTCCAAACAGATGTATTATTTCCACAATAATAAATCTGACAACCCTGTGAGATGAGCCTCTGCTTACAACAACACACACTGAACTCTTCTCACATATGTTTTTCCTCTCCCAGCCTCAAACACCAGACAAATCTGTTACACACACAAACACACACACACACACTGAGCAACATGCAAACATCTTCCCCCTAATTACAATGCAGTTTGCTCATGAAAGACAAACTTTCAATGGGAGAAGCTCTGGTGGATACCAAAAGTTGTTTCCTATAAAAATAAGTGTAAGCATCAGCTGTGCAAATCAGCACTGGAGAGGGTTTTTCTTGTACGCTGGCCTGTTTCCTTCTTTAAATAACATCACCGCAGTTGTTTTTTTGGGGGGGGTTTTAACTGAAAAAAAAAAAAAAAGGGATTTCTGTAGAACTGACAGATCGATCAGATTACAGCCGGTCCACTGAAGCTGCCAACTTCAGCCAGAGCCTGATGATAAGCAGGCGGAGCGATTTCGGAGGGAGCAAAACAAGTCGAAAACATTTACAAAGCGATTCTCTCTCGCGCGCACGGGCTCGACACCATCTGTGCTGGAGTTAATTATTTCACGTTTGTTATTATGTCATCGTTCCCGTCGCCGGAGCCCGCCGAGCCAAACAGCCCAAGGAAGAATCTGGGCTCCCGTGTACTACAATATCCTGTTTGCACTCAAAACTTCTCTCTCTGCCTTTCCACGCTTCCACGCCGCATCAGAGCCCCCGAACCGGAGACGTCCAGCTTTGTTTTCATTACATTTTTGGTGCATTTCAACCCCGCAGATCAGGCAATGGAGCCTCCAGCAGCAAAACATTTTTCCTGAATGAAAGCAGACGACTAAAAAGGGTGTGTTTTGATGGCGTAAAGCTGAACGGCACAGAAAATATAACATGTTGCTCAGAAAGCTAAATCCATTCAGTGATTCTCTTTGATATTACTCTTTCTTATGGCAGTCAGGACAAAAGAAAGGGAGGGGGGAGAGGTGTTGTGTTCCCGTAAGCGGTGGATAAAATGAAAAACAGTGTGGAAAAAAAAAGAAGAAAAGAAATAGCTGGCCCAAAGGCAGATACCTCACTTCCCAACAGAGCGCAGTGCATTTCCTGAAACTGACAACTGCTCCTACTTGTAATGAGGCCAGCCCAAATGTGAAAGAGACGGAGAGAGAGAGACAGAGCAGGGAGGGAGGAAGGGAGAGGAAACAGAGCAGGGCTTGACCTGTAAGGCGAAAAAAGGTAATGGAGCAAAAAAAAAACAAAAACATGCACGTACACAGAGTACCTGCTATCAGTTGAGTCTTTTTTTTTTTTTTTTAACACCTCCCTCTGATGAGGAACAACGCACGTGCTGAGTGGCAGGAAGCACACCAATCTGACAGATGAAGGAACGTGCAGCTAATCGTTTTCATTTTCAGGCCCCCCAAAAAAGTTGAGCCGAAATGGTGACAGAAAAGGAGACTGAGAATTTGAGCTGGTCTTGCGTAGCCGTGAAGGTCACGTCCCGCTGGCGACACCAAACCAAACAACATTTCAGCAAAGCCCGACCTCTCTGGGTTATTTTTCTGAGAGAAAATCCAGAAGGAAAGCAACTGATTAGATCTACACCGAAAGAAAAATAAAATATCTGAAGCAGAAAAGGACATTTTTATGCAACGCTACCTGTGTGTGCATGCGTGCGTGTTCGTGTGTGTGCGTGTAGGGCTGTGGAGAGGAGGGATGTTGCAACACCGCACCCTGCTGGTCATGAAGGGAAATGAACTTACTGAGCTACCCTCTAGGCCAGGGGTGTCAAACTCCAGTGCTCAAGGGCCGCTGTCCTGCAGTTTTTAGATGTGCCACAGCTACTCTGGAATGAAATGGCTTAATTACCTCCTCCTTGTGTAGATAAGTTCTCCAGAGCCTTAATGACCTAATTATTCTATTCAGGTGTGGTGCAGCAGAAGCATATCTAAAAGTTGCCCTTGGGGACTGGAGTTTGACACCTGTGCTCTAGGCTTTTTCGTGTTTTTAACTCCGCTTTATTTTATTGGCTCCTTTCTGGATTATCGGTCTAGTCCATACAAAGTTAAAATTATAGTCCTACTGTTGCAGAAATGGTTGGCTCCTTTAAATCCGGAATGAAAAAAATTACTGTTCACCATGAAGGTCAGAGAATGTTATTATTTGTTTGTTCCAATTCTTAAATTTTACTATCATTTAAAAACAGGAACACAATTTCTGTTCCTGTTTTCCTCTTTTTAAATCACATCACGTACCAGTCCCCACAGGACGTTTTTTGAGATTGCTGCAGCCCAATATTGCTGATTTTTGCTACACCTTCTGCTAAACGTGGCAGTCAAAGTTGCAAACTTTTTAAAGCTTTATTTTTGCCATTACACGGTCTTAGAAAAAAGTTGAAACTGCTGCACGTAGCTTTCCCTTTCCTCCTCTTTTCCTCATCCAGTTGTAATCACGCCTTACCTGAGAACACCCTGCATCATTATCCTGCTGCTGTCCTTTAGTCTAAAGTCTCATCTCTGACTCTTTGCTCTTTCTATTGTGACAATGGAGATTTATTTTAAATATGTGGGAAACAACAGTCAGCACAACTTCTGTACACAAATGAAAGAGGGTTTTTGGGGTTACTCCAGGCATTAACTAACTAGCAAGATGTAAAACAGGTAACACCACATTAGTATTCTTGTTAGCAAGCTAATATGTTGAAGCTAGATATTTTAAATCAAAGCTAAAGGCCTTTTGACTTGACCTTTAGTGAACATTTCCACTACTCTACTTTACACCTAATCAAAATCTACATTAATTTATTGTCTCTGATTTTGTACTTATCCAAACTGAGCCAAACAAATCCATTCGTTCAGTCTCAGTTCTGCTTGAAATGCTACAATATTGCTAGTCATACCATTACTAGTAACGGTGCTCTGTTTTTAAAGCCTCTGTGTGGCTGATTCATTCGGGACTAATGGGAATGATTCATTTTCAACTGTTTGCGCCACCGACTGGCATCTGCTGATCATTTATATTAGCTTATCTACTACAGTGACCAAAAACAGCAGTAAATGGTCAACCGAAAGCCTTCTGAATAGGAAAACTCAAAAGTCATGCGAGTTCACATAACGGTCTCGGATCAGAATCCTACAACGCTGGATTGAAGAACGATTCACAGAGGTGAAAATAGAAGTAAATATTGATGAAAGGAAAAGATGAATTTTCTGACAGACATGGAGTGGCTCTGTCAGCATATGTGCTGGTTTTCAGTGGTTTAGGCTGGAAAGCCCTGCTGACGTTACCACACACTTTCTTCCTCATTTCTCTAAGTGGCTTTGATGAAAAATAATAAGACTCAGGAAATACAGCTGACCCAGTATAAATAGACCAATATGGGCTGAAGAGAATGACTAAGCAGATTATTAGTCATGCCTACTTGTTGGTTGTGAACTGCAGAATATATTTGGATTTCACTTTAACTGCACTAACAATGAGTAGCTGACTCCTCTTTTTATAAATATTGCTGAGTTTCTCTATCAAGTAGAGAAACTCAAAAGTCCATTTCTCTCTTTACCTCAGCACGGCTAAGATGAGACATGTTCAATTGAAGTTCCAGATCAGTGCCGAAACAGCGCTTCTGTGGTTGCCTTTTTTCTACGCAAGAAAAAGCGAGTCAAATTCCTGCGTATTCTGCGGTGAAGCTGCAGATGTGTGGGGAAGCGGTGGCTGTCGACTGTAAGACGTGCAAAGTGCGACGGGGCCCGGCGACGCTCCTGCGATACAAGACGTCAGAGCAAGTAGGGCGCTGATGGGTTGGTTTTTTTCTTTTCTATTTTTTTTTTTTCACAGTGGTCAGCGAGATAAAGAAAAACACTTGAGGGATTGAATTTCAATTGAAAATAGGAACTGTCTTTCAGAGAAATCTCATTCAGTCTCTTGCAAGGAAGGAAGTAAAAAAGAAGCACTGATTCTGAGAAAAGCCTGCTGAGGTCTACCCATATCTGTGGTGAGGTACAGTAGCTTCTTTTAATTGGTGATGTTTACTGGAAAATGAAAGTTCCGAAATTGGTTTAAAAGGAACCTTTCAGTACAGACCAAAAACAAAATACATATTTAGACATATTTTGAATAGAGAAGACCCATTGCGTCTGTAGAAAGACCTAATAGGTGCAAAATACCAGTAGCATGTTGTGGTTCCGAGTACAGTGCCATGCAGAAATTTTGACACTCCACAATTCGTCATATGAGAAACACAAAACTCCATTTCACAGATGGTGGAATTAGGACACACGAGCTTCAAAATATGAAAATTTGTACAGCTAACAGCTTGATGGGTACATTTCTACCAGCTTTTTATATAAACAGTAGGGGATGTGACATACTGAATCATTTCCCACGATTCAGACTTCAAAAAATAAAGCAAATCTGACGTCTGTCGGCTTCCATTATATAAGTTGAAAAATAAAAGAGAGAGAGATTCATCAGGTCTTTGTTGAACGCAAACATTTGGACTCTGTCAGTTTCTCACCGAATGCCGGGGAAGGCCGAGCTTGACGCGAGCCTCACTGGGTGCAACGTTCACAAGATGAAGATTGAGCATTTCAGGAAACGCCGTAGATGGAGCCGAGCCGCGGCAGAGCCCAGGAGCGCCTTACCCTCTGGTCCAGAGCTCTGTGCGGCGTGCTGGGTGATCGGTCAGACATTTGTCGACATATTTCCTTCAGAAATGAACTCGGACGGCAATGTTGATATTCCGCTTCGACTGGTCTGCTTCCACTATGTGTTCTTTGTATCTGCAGGGGACATGAGTACTTTTAAGAAATCTTTATTACATGTGGTGAGGAGTTCTGTACATTTTTTGCTATTCTTCACTTAATATCTGCAAAGATTAATGACTAAAAACTTCTGGATTGAAATTGCAACGTTGTTGACAGCAGAGGAAGCTGTGTGGTGTGCTATCTCTGTGTTAGCGCTTCGTAGAAGCAAAACGAAAGATTCAGGGAGAGAGTAACAACATCTAAGCATGGAATGATATTTAAATTTTTTTTTATGTTAAATGTTATTGTAAAAAATATTCCCACCACTAATAGATAAACTGATTTTTTCCCCTCATTCAAATTGATATTCACAGTGTGTCTGTGAATATCAATTTTAAGGTGCTGCCATATATTCTCGCTTGGCTTTAGTTCTGTGCTTTGACTGGACCATTCATGAAGATGCTTTGATCTGAACTATTCCACTGCAGCTCTGACTGAATGCTTTGGGTTGATTTCCTGTTCAAACTTGAATCTCAGTTCCCGTTTAAAGTCTTTTTCAGCCTCGAACAGAATGTTTTCCCCAAGTTTTACCTCGCATGCATCTTCCCCATCAACCCTGATTGGCCTTTCTCCCACTGCTAAAACCAAAAACATTCCCACAGCATGATGCCACCACCACCGCCATGTGTCAGACGTTTTGCAAGCAAGCCAGACAATTCAGTTTTGGTCTCATCTGACCAGAATACCTTTTCCAAGTATTGTTTTCTTTTTCTTTTTTTTTTGCCAATGGCTTTCAACTTTGTGGAGTGCCAAACTACAAATTGTCTTGTTGACAGATTCTCCTCCAGACCATAATACAAATGAAAATTTCTTTTAAACACTGCCACCCAGACATGAGTGGGTATATTCTTAAAAGGAAGTAAGGTGAAGTATTTAAGCCGCTGTGGGATCTGCTTTCAGACGTAGGAAGGGGCTCATTTACACAGGTGGGGCAGCCACTTACCCAGGGTGGGCTCGGAGTGAGGAAGACACACACACACACACGCACGCACACGCAAACACATATCATGATATAAGTTCCTCTTTGGTGGGACCGGATGTCACGGCTCCCCTTTTCGCTAACCCCTCCTCCCGTGCAGCAGGTCGACGCCCTGCTCCGCCGTACCTCCCTGCTTCTGCTCGCAAGAGAGCAGAAACCACAGAGCACCAGCAGTCGAGTTTCATCAATAAGCCCTCTATTCTCGCCATGCTCCAGAACAGTGGGCTCCCTGACGGAGCTCCAGCTCCTGGACGCAGCGCATCAAGAGGCCCGGGAGTCTGCGAGCGCCGCTCCTCGAAAAAACTGCCACACCTGAGTAAACCCCTCGAACAAACCACATCAAATGGCAGGAGGGAACCTGCGAGCCTCAGATCTGTGGGGAGTCCGGCCCAAAAAAAAACACAGTCGGGCCGGGAGGGCCATGAAAGGCAAAAGAATCGGTTGTGCAAACAGGCCACTCAGGTGCTGGATTACTGCTTTCATTAACAGGAGAGGAGAAGAAGAAACTGAGCCGTGTACAGGAGATCGGGGAGGAGAGTGTGGAGCAAAACGACAGAGGATATTTATACAGGTGCTTCCAATGGAAGCCGAGAGGGCAGCACCGCTGTAATAGAGCAGCATCTATAGCAAGTCGAAGGATTTGGTTGAGCCCTATTAATTTTGCAGTATTTAAAAACAGATCTGCCAGGATTAAAGAAAAGACTACAGAGAAGTCTGCTGTGTTAAATACAAAGTCTAAGACTGATGGTGACTGACACGGCCCAAACTTTAACAAGCGACATCAAAATACACATAATAAAATGTCATCATTATCTTCCTCACATGTTCTCATTCATTTCAATCGCTGACTCTAATTGTGCAAACTAGAATTACGAAAATAAATTTGCTTAATGGGAACACAGCAATTTTGGAAAAACTTATTTTTTGCTAAAAAAGATTTTTGAATGAGGTGGTTTTTCGACTGGATCGCAATTAGTGTATTTCGCAAAACTGCAAAGGAAACACATTTATATTCAATTCAGGAGTAAAACGAGCGAATCTTAAGGGCTTTCAGTGGTCACTCTAAATTTAGACTCTTCAGCCATATTTCTCTCGATTCCCCCTCTGTTGATAACCGACAGAAAATAATCCACCAATTGCAGGAATAATCCATCATTAGCACACACCATCTGGAGCCACAGGTTAAGCTTCGTCTGATTGAAGATAAAGCCGTAACAAGCAGGCAGGTTCAGACGTGTCAGAGGTCGATGTGCGTGAGAATTTTAATGGAAACAAAAAGAGAAATTTAGCTAAATTGCGAGCAGTTAATTCAAAAACCGACTTTGGCCCACTCTCCTTGGCAGAAGTGTTTCAATTCAACCGCAGCAGAAGGTTTTCCATCGAGGACGGACTGCTTGAGGTTATGCCGTAACATCTCCTTTGAATCATGTGACGAGGCTTTGACTAGACCAGAACCCTCATTAAAATTGTTCAGTCATTCTGTCATGGACTTCAGAATTTTCTGGTAGCAAGAAAAAGAAATTAATGGTTCCACCAAATACAGCAAATCATCCAGGTTTGCCCAAGATCATCACTGCATCGCCACTACCATGTTTGTCTTAATATAAGGTGTTTTTCTAAACTAATATGTTCATTTTATGACATATGTGATGTAACACAAATTTTCAAAAGTTCATTTTGGTCTAAAGAGCCCACAAACTTTTCCAAAAGTCATCTAAATGGTTTTTGGTAAATGTGAGGCGGCTCATTGTGCTGATGATTCATGATCACTGACTCTAACTGAGGTAAGCGACGCCTGCAGGCTTGTAGATGTTTGTCTGGTTGTGTTTGCGACCTCCTGGACGAGTCATGGATGTGATTTAACCCTTTCCAGGCCTGCCTTATTTTTTTCACCTGACCTTGAGTTTCTTTAAATCGAGGAATAACGTGTTGCTTTTCCAGATGTTTCGGCCCACTGGTCCTGTTTGAGTGATTTCTTTTGATGGATTGGTATTTAGAAAGTAATCTAATTTAATGAAGGTAGTTCGGAAGTCACATACTGGTCACCATGAATTTATCAATACACATGGTTGCAACTGGACGAAAATGTCCCCGAGCTATACCACGACTTGACTTCCTTTCATAGGAACACTAATAGTTTAATTTTCTCTAATTCTAGTTGGTAATTACTTTAAATGACTATTTAACCTCAGCGTCACAGAGCTGCAGCCCATTAAGGCAAACATGATTAAAATTAAAATGAGCCAGCAGCACAGTAGAAGGAATAATAAATTATGAAGGCAGCTAAGAAAAACACTAATTGTCATTACATTAGTTCTGCAAGTGAATAACTGTTAACAGCACTCCAGTAATCAACCCAGAGACTTTTGTTTTTTCTTCTTTTCCTAAATCCGTCTTTGCCCCGGGCAGAGAAAAAGAGCAGGGATGATGTCACTGAGAGACTCCATGATTCATGTTGTGAAAACAGCAATTTCCTTAGTTATTTTTACTTCCCTATTATCTCTGTTTTTATTTGCCTTTGTGGTGGTGCAAGTCTTTATGGAGGGTTCATCAAAACAGATGCCAGGGACGAAGATGTTACAGTGTATTTCGAATGTGCGCTCCTATACTCACACGTAAGCTCTGTTCGTTTCAATCGCAAAAGAATCGACTTTTAGCACTGAATCGACGTCAGATCCCACCAAAAACTCAGGGTTATGAATTCAGCTCTTGTTTGTCTATTTTTCGCTCACTGCAGCTGTGAACGCCGGTCAGGCCGACCTCGTTCAGGAGTACTTATTCATGCTGACTTTGGACTGGCGCCTGAAGCACTGCACACCGGGATGCTTACCAAGCCAGCATGCATGCGCGATGGGTTCACTTCAGCCCATTAGTCTGCGCACGCTGGGCTCGTCTTTGCTCGTGCTGACAGAGCCAGAAGTGCTGCTGAGACGAACCGAAGCCGCTGCAGCAAATGTGGCGGCTGCAGCGCCTCGCAGGATTATTAACTTTTCCCACATTTTGTCTAGTTACAACCACAAACTTTAATGGATTTTATTGGGGTTTTATGTTGACACACCAACAGGAAGTAGTGCATAATTCTTAAGTGGAAGGAAAACAATACTCTGCTTAAAAATGTGCAACATTAGAAATCCAGAGTTTGAAATCAACCACTCTTCACTCTCATTTTATTGTTGTTAATTATGTCAATTTTTTTCTTTGTGCTTTTCGTTTTTTGATTGTGTGCAGCATGGGAAAGGTGGGAAGAGTTAATAGAGAAGATGGGTTAGTCAGGCTTGGAAAACCTTAAAGAGGAAGCAAATATCTGAGGCTGGTGTAGATTTTTATTGTCAAGCAGAACAAAAACTCTAAACATGTAAGCGGAGTCTAGTCAAAGTCCAGACTTAGCTTTGATTGAGAATATGTGAAAGGTTTTCAAAAATATATTTTAACAAGAAGAATGAGTAAAAATCTCAGTGTCGATTTGCAGAATTTGCAGTGGACGGTGTAGTTAGAGGGCTGAGTTAAAATACATTTTCAGATATTTATTTTTGGTCATTTTTATTTTACATTTGTATATCACTTTCCTACCAATTCACAACAAATCACTGTTTTTGTGTTGGCATATCACAGAAAATCCCAATAAAATTAAATGAATACTTAATTTTTGTCAGATCAACATATACTTTTCCCATTTTTGTGTTGCATATGTGATCATCTGAAGAAGATTAAATGACTGAACACAAAGAACATTCATTTAGTGAATATAACAGGATGTAATCACATGCAAATTTTCTTTTTTCCTTCTTATTCTGGGAACATTTCCCAGATTTGTACGGCACGTAGTTGGAAACCCTGTGACAATTTGGCAATTTGACACGTTTTGAAATTCAATCCACGCTTTTTGATCTTCAAATGAAAATGACCCACAGCGGCGCATTAACACCGTCTTGATTTAAAACCTGCGATGCCTCTTTGACGCAGTCAGGACTTGGATCTTGTCAGGACCTTGCGATGTCTGTAAAGATTTTTTCTTGTTTTCTTCCTTCACGTCTTTGATCACGTTTGCACCTGCTGTGTTTGTAGCTACAGAGAAGACGGCTGCAATCTGTCACAAAAGTAGGTGCAAATTGCTCCCATGTGCTGATGGGCGTGTTTGCATCTGCATGTATTTAGCGCAATCTCCATCATAAATCTTGCGCAGAAATACGGCAGATAGCAGGGGATAGCAGTATGCAGATTGGCTTGCTTGACGAATCAAAACAGAGCAGACTCATGCTGCCTTTGGTAAGCTACATGAGGGAGAGTAGAAAAGGATATTTTCTTTAACAATTCTACATCTTAGTCATATCTGAACTTCCTTTTTTTTTTTTTTTTTTTTTTGCTGCAGGCCCAAAAACCTCTAGTTTTGAATCTATGCGTCTTTATCAAATATATTTTTATTGGAATAAATACAAAAGTACAAAATAGTAGATGACTAAATATTTAGTGACGACATGACTTCTGTTACTTGAAGTACTGGAGTATAAAGTTGGGATGAAAATGGGCGAGGAGGGAGGAGGAAGAGGTTAGACTTGGGGTAAGTTCTTTCGAAATCATTCGTCAATGTGACAACATTCACAGTTTACGAAAAAGACCCTAATTACAGCTGCTTCCTTTGACCAAATGCTGTTGTTAAAATCCGTCCATGCCACTAGCGTTCGATTGCAGCGTACAAGACAAGTATTCCACCAGACAAAGTCAATTAGCTTAAAACTTTCGACAAAGGATGCCAGTTGTTCAGTGGAGAGCCTTCGTCTCAAAGGAGAGTGGCCATGATGCATGTGTGTCCGTCTGGAAAGACTCCCGCGGTGTAGCAGTGGCTTTTCTTTGTTTGAGTCCTGCGAGCCTGAGAGAGGGGAAGCTAATTAAGAGAGGAGCCTGCAGGTGGAACATGCTGGTTTTTATGGGTCTTGGAGGACACAAAAAGGAGCAAAGGGCCAAAGAGGCTGACCACACCCAGCAGGAGACAAAGGGGGGCGACCGCCTCGGGTCACAAGACGACACCCGTTACTGACCTGCTGCAGCAAGACACTGTAATTAAGCCGGAGAGGAGGGTTTGGATAGCAGGGGTGTAATGATACAAGGTACTGGACAGTTCAAAAGACGGGATTTTAACAGTGTTTTAGGTTAAGCTAAGATTTGCTTCTTTTTTTCCTGTTTTCACAAAAACTACCATGAGAAGAATAAAAAAAAAAAAAAAAAGATTAGACATTGGTATGTGAACATTAGTTTCAAAAGACCTGAACATTTACTGACGTAGTTTTTCACATATCTGAATATTGCCGCAAATATGCATCTAATTCTAAAGTGGCTCTGATTAAAAATATGTCTTTCAGTGACTGCGACAGACTGGCGACCTGTCCAGGGTGTACCCCGCCTCTCGCCAAGAGAGGCACCAGCACCCCTCCCGACCCCTCTAGGGACAAGGGTGTTAGAAAATGGATGGATGGATATTTCAGTGACGTGGTCAGGGGAGGCAGAGCCTCACCTGTCATCATGGAAAAATAATAAATAATAAAATGGTTTTGATGCAATTTCCAAATCCAAATTTGACTTGGAAACAAATGTAACACCACATTTTTGCCAAATGAATAAAAAAATTTTCCTGAGTGACACTGAAAGCAGTCCTAACAACACCAGTGCTACCACAGCTAGCGAACCATAACAATAACCACTGTAGACTTTGGACTATATAAAATCATATGCACCCTAAACTCATCAAGAAAACTGTGCTTTTTTATTTTAGCAGGAAGAGGAAACACCAAACCAGATGACAATTTGAACTGGAGCTGTGAAATGCTCCAAACCAGTTGTTAGCATGCTATGAAATGCTAACCACTAGCAGTTAGCATTTCACTGTATATTTTACCAATAATTCACATCCTATCTGTCGATGTTTTTGCCACATAGATGATTTTAAGGGGGCCATGGTTTATACAACCCAGCATTTTGTGTGAGTTTTACTAGGTTAGCAACAAAAGTAGCAACTCAAGAGCCACTTCCAATCATACTTCAAAATAAAAGTTGGCTAAAGACTTTATTTTAACAAAAAAATAAATAAATTAGAGTAGGGTTAAGGTTTCTGTAATATCTTTATGTTAAATAGACACAAGAGAATCTATGAAACAGAGAGTAAAACAGCAAGAGACAAAAAAAAGGAATAAAATAAGAGCAAAGAACACAAACACTGCAATCAGCTAAACAAGCCCTTCCTCTGTTTACGGCCAGAGATGTGTGTTGGAAATATTTACTCACACTCCCAACAATGTTGATGTCAATAAATCTCTAAATCTTAAAAATTGACATCGTCAAAGTTCTGTATAAGCATACACACGCTGCATCAAACCAAACAAAACGCCAAACCACTTAGTTCTCACACACACTGATGTATGCACACAATCAGGGGAAACCAGAGCTTGTCTGAACCGGACCAAGATCAACCCTCATTTGCGCAGGAGTAGGTAAACAAACGGCGAAGGAAGTGTTTATAATGAAAAAAAAAGGGAAGTACCATGTTGACAACTGTGTACTATGTGTTTTTGTTATGTGTCTCTGTGTGTTTTTCTTCTTTTTTTTATTCACATATTTTATAAATTTCAATAAATCTAAGCATGATTAAAAATAAACGAGGAGGCAAGTATTGGAGACTTATTCTCTCAGGGGAAGATAAGCATACTTATGTGTGTGTTTTGGGTTCGGGGGGGAGTGAAATCAAAGTTTGCGTGTGGACGCTACCCAGCCCCACTTCCTCAGAAGCCCAGAGACATCACAGCCAGCTGTATGGATGCTTCTCTTGCTTGTGAGCTAACGCACACACATGAAAGTTTCTTCTTTTTTTTCTATCATGGAGGATTGGGGTGGGGGTGGGGGCGGCATCTTCAGCGAAGCCAAACAAACAGTGGAATGTTCCGGCTTGTGTGCTGTCACGGACAAATTAAAGTGACAGAGATGCCAGCCGTGTAGTCCAAAGTCTGTTTTGAACACGCAGAAATATTAAATCCAGAATGGCAAAGACTTGTGTCAACTTTGCATTGCAGATGGAAGGTGTGGATAAAACCCTGGGACGTTTTTTTTTTTAATATAAAATAACAGAAAAGCGACATGGAGTGTGTGCATGCAAGGAGCCTCAGGCAGCATGGGTGGATCCGGGAGCTGTCTGCAGAGATCCAGATAAGGATGCCAAATAACAGCGCTGTCCTTAGTGGCGTGACATCGAGGGCAAAACAAACCAGCTGTTATGGGAGTGCCCAGCGAGACCTAAATCACAGGCTTTGGAGTTTGGGTGCACAATAGTCCTGCAAAGCATACAAATATACATTGCCTGTCTTTTTAGGCGTAGGAATCTATATATTTTCCCTAATAAAAGACAAACGATATCAGAAGAATCAAGTCTTCATACTGTAACAAGTTCATGAAAATCTTTTCAACGCCCAAACTCAAAACCCTACACATGCCCTTGGGATATAATTACATTTAAAGGGGTAAGGAGCAGTAGTTAAACATTCCCTTTCAAAATGGCCACACCTTTAACAAGCGGATCATAAATCTTTCTTCATCTTGCTTATGATTTGTTTTACATAAACCGAAGTGAGACCAATACACCCAAATGAGTTGTGCAAGCAATCACAGAGGACATGTTAAGAGAGATTGACAATAATACCAAACATAGCACAGTAGAATAGACTAGGCTTATGATAGTATAGTGACAGTGCCATTTTTGTAATCTAGAAAGTATAGTTATGACATTTTGAGCCTTGAAGGTGTGCTGTGGTATCTGACATCAGGATGTTAGCAGCTGCTAGTTTAAGCTAACGAGGTGAAGGTTCTGGTAAGGGACTGGTTTGCCCAGCACACCCCACAAAAATGCTTGACTTGGTTGAGATCTGGGAAGCCTGGAGGACAAGAAGTGGTAAGTTTTAACGTAACATCCATGTAGATGGCGGGACTCAAATCTTCCCTGCAGAATGTTGCCTGAGCCATCACAGTGCCTATACCTAATGCCAAATGGGCGTCGTCAGACCATGACACATCTAAATGATTCATAGACGTTTGGGAAGTAACAGATGGTCGTCTGATGGCAAAGATTCAATGTGTAAGTTTTTCTACTAGGAGAAGAACAAGAAAAGGACAAGAGACAACCAATGTTGGTAAAGCCCAGTACAGTACCTTGAAGAATTTAACTGATGTGTGGATAAAGAGTCCTGAACCAATGCCATGGAGGGGCAGGTCAACCGACTGCAAGACAGAGAAAAGGCATCTTCCCACTCATGACTGCTTTACATTATGCTTGGTTTTGTTAGTTATTTTATTAGTTTGGTTAAGGGTTTGGTATTAGTCTCTTTACCATGTAAAGTAGACATTTTGTTAGAATGTATGGGGCACTAACGATTGACGCAGAGGATGTTACTCGGTATGTCACTGTCGTTTTTATTAGTCCTGAAGGATTAGTTGAAACTGAATTACAAAGCAGTTAGAGTGATAAAGAATGAGTTACAGGTTTGAAAGTAGGTTCAAAAGGCTGTCAGAGGGTTTGGAGCTTTAGAGCAAATAATACTAAACAACAAACATCAATGCAGAGATCCGAGTGAAGAAATCAGCATTCACAAACAATAACAAAAGGCAAATAAAACCGTATTTGATTGGTTCTCTGCCGATGTAGTTTGGACATAGTGGTTACATAGTTGAATGAAGTAGTTATGTTGCAGTACAAATGGCCCCCAGGATGAACAAATGGCATCAGAAATACAACAACAGACAATAAAAGTGAGCTTTTTTTCAAAATCATACAATGCAAGTACTTTTAAATGTATTAATTGCAATTTAAATAATAAAGCAATTTAGACGTGAAAAAACACAAATCAGAAATGTGTCGTAGTTCAATGTCTGTTCTTTTAAAGTTTAAATGTTTCATGAGGTCTCTAATTTTCCACTGGAAGGTACTACAGATCTCTTTTTACCTGTGTTTTTTCTTCTGTTTTCAACCAAACTAATTTTAGGTTGCACAATAAGCCAATTAATTGTTTTTGGCTGCTTTTACAGTACAAAATATTTAAAGTTTAAATATTTTTTAAAGTTTAAATATTTAAAGTTTAAATATTTTTTAAATTTCACAACAGCATTCACAGCAGGCTCCGTTAGCTGCAGTGCAGCAGAGAGTAAGAGAGGGGGATCATGAGCAGCACCACACAGAGGTGATTGACAACACTAAGACACGCCCCCTGGCTCTGATTGGTTATCTCTAGTTAGAACTGGGAGGACTGGGAAAACTTGATTTTTTCAGATTGCCCGTCTCATACCATACTGTCACAACACAGCAGCAGTTTCAACAAATATTTTAAAAATAATAATAAAATTTAAAGAGCTTCTGCAAACCAAGACTGCTCACAAAAAAGCTTCTTTCAGGGCCATCAGAGTCCAGATAAGGGGACAGGAAAGGTCTCAGACTGAATTTCACACCTGTTCAAGAAACGTTTCAAAGCTGTACTAACAATTAGATACATTATAATACAATATGTAACCATAATAAGGCTACGCGTACAGTCATATTTATCAAACATTGGTTAAAAAGAGCACTTGAAAAAATATAAGTTCTTTAAAAACAAAGCCTATAAATCACACTGCTTGTGCAACACAGAGTGAAAGCATATTTATATTTTAGTTGGTCTAAAATATATATTAAAAAAATTAAACATTTACATTTGTCTTTATATTTGAAAAAAGGCTCAATTTTTGTATGCTCAGTCTGCAGCGTTGTATTATTTCTTGAAAAAACAGTAACTGAGTAGTTGCATGCAAAAATATTTTGGATGAAAAACACCTGCATGCAACTTTTCTCTACAACAAATGTGACAAATCTGCTGATTTGTGTTCAACCTGGTCCATTCGTCCCGTCGCTATTTTCATACGGCAGTTTCTGTCTTTTCCTACACACCTTTTTAAGGTGCACCAAAAAAAACAACAACAAAAAACAGAAAACAGAGATCTGCCAATGAACATTTCCTGTCTGTCAACACCTTATCAGTGGTTGGTTATAAACAAAAAGTCTGATGGACTGGAAGTGTCTTCCGTTAAGGGAAGGGTCTACAGAGAATACACACAATTGTCAGTCATGCTAGCCATGCAGACTAATCACACTAATCATGCTTTTTGCTAATCTATGATACAAAACACTATGCATAAATTTCGCCTCTCAAATAATTTGTAGATCTCAAATTTTTCAATGGATCTTTAAGGAAAACAGAGCATTTCTTGTCACATTTTCTTTCCACCCATCCACAATGTTGAAGTACTGGTGTCAAAAACCTCTGAAAAGGTAGATGATTAGTGAATGACTGAGACTTAGTCACCAAAGTAGTCAGCATGCGACGACACAGGAAGCAAACCAAATATAATTACGCAGAGGTTCACCTAAGTGATACCCATTTGAATGACCAGGTCAGTGGGAGGGAGGGCGAGCATCAGCATTCATTCTGCATTCACACAGCAAAGAACAATGAGTTCAGTGAGGGCATGTGATGACAAGCCATCTGTACCATAACATGTTCTACAACCCATTCACCGTTTCCCTCAAGAATGAAGGGATAATCCCCTTCACAGCCCTCTGTACCTGATATGGCCTTGGCCCCTCGAGAGTCTCTTTAACCCTCAAGAGACTTCAACAAAACAGCTTCATTTGGAAAGCAGCTAAAGTGGCTCTCTGCTCTGACAAAGGAACTCCAGGCACTACGGCCAGGAGGGAGGTCAGACTAAAATGAATCAGATAATGGAGCTCAGCAGAGGGTGATGCTTTGTGAAGGGGGTGAGTCTGGGAGTGAACTTTTGGAGGCTTACTGGTTCTTGTTGGTGACCACCGGCAAGGGAATATCCTCACTCATGTCATCTAGGTCATCGGTTAGGCTGTTGGCGCGGGAGATGTCTATGGACGTGCTTTTATTGCCACTCCCCTTTACTGTAAGGGACAAAGACACGAGATAAAGTTACCAGTCGGAACGTAGCCAGGAAAGTGTTTACAAGGTTGAAGCAGCGTCACTGGCCCGGGTGGACAAGTTGCTGGATAAAGACGACTTGTGCGTTCCAATTAATATAAATGAAGTATCAAAAGGAACTGAGATAATTAAGCTGATGTTAGTTGTAATATAAATAAGAGAACTGGAATAAGGCAGATAAACAGAAGGTTACCTGGGGAAGCAGGGCAGCTCAGAGTGAAAGATGACCAAGAGTGGTGAGGAGGGCCTAAAAGTGAGGAACACATAAAGGAAGAAAAGTCAATTAGAAAATAGGCCCCAAAACTTTCAAAAGCATTCACACAAATTTAAGACTTTTTCACATTTTGTCACATTACAACCACCAACTTCAATGTATTTTACTGGGCTGTTGTGACAGATCAAACACACCAACCGTATTTAAGAGCAGTTAGAAATGCATGTTTTTCATATTTGCCCACTAAAACTTTGGTCCATTCTTCTTTGAGAAACAGCACAAGCTCAGTCCGATTTGATGAAAAGTGTGAATATGTATTTTCACAGACTCTCAACTGGATTTATATCGCGGCCTTGAATAAACAAGTCCAACACATTGATACTCTTCGATCTAAACAATTTAATTGTTGTTGTTGCGGTAATTTTAGGGTCAAGGTCAATTCCGGCCACAGTATTAAGTCTTTGGCAGTCTCTAGAAAGGTTTTCTTCCAGGATTTATCTGCATTTACCTAAATGTCATCATATGTTTGGATCAACTGTTTGGTTTCTGCTGAAGTAAAACATTCCTACACAGCATGACGCGGCCACCACCTAGTTGCATCTTGGGGTCAGTGAGTTCAGGATGAGTGTTGATTTTCCACAACATAAGAAATTATGCATGCGGGCCAAAGGGCGCAAGAAAACATTTTCCAAATGTGTCCATGTGTTCAAGATTTCTTCTCCTGGTGAAAGAAAATTAGTCCATCTTGTCATCATTTTATTAAAGGGGCAGTGTTATGGGTTTTCCAGGCACACAGTGCTTCAGTTGTTAAAAATTGTGACATAAATACCAAACATGGCTTGAAAGAAATTTTACTTTGATGTCTTGAAATTGGGCCTCTGTCTCTTTAAGGTACTCTTCTGAAACTCCACCTTCTGGAAGTCATCAACATGGCTCCTCTATTAACCCCTGTCTTTCGCATCATTTCACTGAGAAGTAGCTCCTTAATGAGCTCAGGAGATGCACAGTCCCACCAGCTCTTTGCTAATTGCTGCTAGCTAGTCAGCAGGACCTGAGTGGAAAGTCACAGGGAAGGGCTGAGTGGGTTGGACCTGCAATTCAGAGTAGGAGCTATGCCTTGAAGGCGTTTTGCACAGCTGAATGGTTGCCAAAGGAGATTAAAGGATTTCTCAAACATGCAAGAAAGAGTCAAAGCAACACTATAGGTACGTTTTTGATGAGGGAGTAACATTGTAACATGATGAAAAGCTAAAATAAAACTGTAAATTTTACATGGTACTGGCCCTTTAAGGCCTCATTTATGAAGTACTCAACAAAACAGCAGCTGCATCTCCCCCAGAGTTAGCATTTTTTTTGGCAATGTTCTACAAAACACATTCGAGGCCTTAGAACAGCTTGATTTATACCGAGATTAAATTATTCACAGATTAGTTTAGGTGTTTTAGGGTAAAGGAGGGCTGGATGTAAATGCACACCACACTTTTCAGATTTTTACTTGTAAAAACAAACACAAAACATAAATCATTTCCTTCATCTCCTCTATGATGAATCACTGTGCATTAGTGTATGACAGAAGATAAGAATCACGTTAGATATTCACGTTTGTGATGCGACAAAAAGTGAAAAGTTCAGGTTTATTCAGAGAAGTCTGGACCCGACACAGCCAGAGACAGCGAGAGAGAGGGAGAGAGAAAGAAAGAGGGAGAGGAACTGCAGAGCTCCACTTCAGCAGTGCAGCTGGCTGACGGACTGGGGCGGCTAAAAACAACAGCAAAGAACAACATGTGTAGCTGGGTCTTGACCTGCAGCCAGACTGTCAGCAGAGTTTGACGTGTCTCTCCTCTAAAGCACCAAGCCTCCATTGTGATGAAGAATGGCAAGGCAAATCTGCGTCCAAATACTGAATGACCATTCCAATTCAAGTTAAAGCCTTTCAAAGCCACTTGTATTCCATCATCCGCTTTGCTCGACAATGTCAAATGTGGAGGTGGAGACGGGCAATGAGAGCGGAAGTGGAAGTAAGAGAATAGGTAGAATATCCAAATATAACCAGTGCTGCCTTCAGGGATCATTTTATGTGGTTGTGAATTTGTTTTAGAGCCTAAAAACGACTGGAATTTGATAAGTGGCTGATTTAACTGTCCAGTGAAAGAAAAACAAGGAGAAGAAAAATGATAAGGAGATGGAGAAACTGCACTGTGTTGAGTTATTCAACAGACAGCGGGAGCTGGTCTGAGCCAGACAGATAAGTGGAACGACTAAAATCAGACAATGAGCCGTTCATTTCTATCCACTGCAGCTCCACAATGGCAGCTTATCAACTCTACATCTCCCCTCGCTCCCCACCTCTCTACCTTTCTCTAGCGTCCCAGCCTGTGTGTGCTCCGTTTCCCCGAGGACTCGGTCCATATCTAGCCACGCAAGTCCCGTCGCTCACCCATTCTCTTGGCAGGGCACCGAGTAAAGAAAACAGGCCGGGTCAACTTGGGACCAGCGCTTGAGTGTGTCTCTGTTTGGCTCTGGTTTGGTCCGGTTGAGGACAAAGGCTCAGCCAGCCAGTAAGTCTAATTGAAATACAGTGTGGGCCACATTAAAGGGACAGGCTGGCTAATGATTAACACAGACGGGTTTTTAATAGCAAATAGAAGTACTTAGTGAAGTGGCTCCTTGGCCAACAGTGAAAAATACTTTTGCGTCACTTGTACAAGTTGTGTGTCTGCTTTAACTTGACAAGAAGTAGCAGAGAGAAGACGTAAATGAAAACCTGAAGGCCGGGTTACCTAGAGCATTAACTAGATGCAAGCAGTCAAGTAAAACATGAGGTCACCTTGCAAAACTATTCAGACCCCACAGGATTTTTTTTGTCTTTCACAAATTAAAAAGTTTTGTCTTTTACAGCAATTACAACTGCAAGCATTTTAAGGTAGGTCTCCATCAACTTTGCGCAGATATAAACAGTCAACTGCGCAAAGCTATTGGTTGGTTGTTTCTCAGATATGAGAACGCTCTCCTTGGTTCTTTTTTTTTTTTTTTATCTGTAGTTTGTTTTGTAGGGATAGACAAAAAAAAAACCATGAAGACAATTTAATGACTGCCTCACTGCATTGGCCTTTCAGCTAAGGATCTTTTTGGAGAGTTGTGTCGTTCTTTTTCCATTTCAGACGATCATCTTTGACCCGTCTGCTGTTTTCCTTCGTCTTCACAATGCTGTGTGTTCGGTAATATTCACAAACAAACCTCTGAGGCCTTCACAAAACATCTGGATTTATGAGACTAAACTATACACAGGTGATTAAGTGTCTTTATTTAGTTGCTAATTGCAAATGCATGCAACACACTTCAGATTTGCAATAGGAAATGTAAAGTTTACGTATTGTTTTGGCGAATTTTACATGAATTCTAACAGAATACAGTGAAGCTAAAGGGGTAGAAATACTTTTGCAAGGCACTGAGCTTTGTAGAAAATATGTCTCATTTAATGGTTGGTCGAAGAACTCACCTGTTTTCCTGAACATCCTGGTAATCCCTGCAAAAAACGGTAAATATAAGAAAGATATAACAAGGTATGAGAAAAGGTAAATCTCCTTTAAAAAAACAAGCTAGCTAACTAACTAACATGGAATATTTAGGACTTTTTAATGTTTCCAATATAAGAAAAACAATGAATATATGAAGAAAAATATAAGTCAGTGATTAGTTGCCTTCCTACTCAGTTAAATTTGCATACAATTGTTGAAAAATTTTTTGTTAGCTCCATGTATAAAAACTATTTTAGATTCAGTGATATATTCATTGATGTATCTGACACAAGCCACATGTTCTTCAACCAGTACATTATAATTACAGACTGCAAGCTGCAGACTATGGCGTCTTCCCCTCAATTTGTAACATTCGTTTCTTTACTGATGACTGTGGAGTATTTGTTACATGAACACGAGAAATTCCCCATATATAAAGACAGGATGTTATGTGCTGTCTAAGCGATTTGACATCTCTTGAATTTCATTGCTTCTTTCCCATGCAACCACGCTGTCTGCTCATTTTCCAAGATCCACCCATTAAGCGGAAAACTTAAGCTCTTCCTGGTGTTGGTAGCTGCTCTCATAGTGATGGTTTGCCTTTTTGTCAGGTTTATGTCACTGCAGCTCTTTTTATGACAGCACACTTTGACAGGAAAAACTCATAAAGTCTGTTTATTAACCTGGAATCTGGGTCAGTTAATTTGCTTGGGATGGCTTTTAACACAGGAAGCCAAACCACCTCCCCCAATGAGCCCCCGCCATCCGCCGTACATTGTCTGCATGTACATTTTAAATCATCCCGAAATTAGACACACACAGATCAAACTGTTGATTTAATACTCTTTGATCAATCTTTGCCATGTGTGCTGTCATAAACATATTGGCTTTGATGTGACTGCCTTGGTAAACTGTAAACGGGATTACAAGAAATTCCCACTTGTAACTTTGACAAGCTGGGATTTTAAAGTAGTCTCCATTTAAGCCTGATGAGTGTCTGTGGCCAGCGAGGGGTGGCGGGGCGGGGGGGACAGAAACCGTAAAGAGCTTGTAACTATGACCTCTAATTACCACTGAAGCAGTAATGGTTTCCATGTGGCTTAAGGGAGGCACCTGGTAGCCATCTTGGCTCCGAATGGAGGAGGACAGGGTCTCTGTTTACTGCGTGAAAATGAGGAGCCATCCCATAACAGCTTCTCCCATCATAATGTAAAACACTACAGAGAGGCTCAAAGTGCCCTCCATGTCTGTTTTCTCAGTCTCCAGTGGTGAGAAACCAACTCAATCCATTATCGTTACTCTTTTACCGCCAGCAACTCTATTTCTAAGCTTTTGTTCTGACTCCGCCGAAGACATAAACACACAGTAGCGGTCAAAAGATTGGACACACCTAGCTATTCATTCAAAATGAATAGGTGTGTGCGAGGTTTTTCAAAAATAATTTCAACAACACAAAAGCACAACCTGTGTGCAAAGCATTTCTCAAGTGCCATAAAAACATGCCATTCACAATCAGGTTGTTTTGAACACCAAATTCCCCTCAGAGCGTAACAATTTTTTTTTTTGCTGAGATCCTGGATTCGCAAGACCACTAAGGTAGCATGACGTCATTTAATGTCTAAATGTGCTTTACAGAAGTACCCACTGAACTTGTCGTTTTACCATCACAAACTTGAACTAACAAAAAGAAGTGTAAGGTCATGCCATGGATGAAAAAATGTTCAAAGGGTTTGGTGCGGATTTACATCCAACCCCCTTTAATCTGATATCCCTCAGTAAACTCCTGTTTTGGAGGTTATCCAATTAGTAAAGACTCAGAGATTTGCTACAGGACCCTTTTTAGCAGCCAAAGTCATTTTTGGAGGTCACTATTAACCCAGACCTTCTCTCCCCTTTACTGTGTGTCCCTTTAAAACTGTATACGCTAAACCTTTCCGTGGATGCTCTAATGCCTCCAAACAAATTAAGAAGTGTATTTTCTGTGACATAATCATTGGTTGTGGTTTTATTAATTAGAAATTAAACCAAAACAAAAAAAACTTAAAAGAGGAAGCCCAGACCTCATGGGAATGAGGTGTCTGCTTAGTATCTCAGGATGTCATGTTCCTATGTTGAACCCCACAGCAGGTGGGTCAGAATTTCATCTCTGCTCTTTGCTGATGATCTGGTTCTGTTGGCTTCATCAAGTTGTGATCTACAGCTTTCGCTGGAGGGATTCGATGATGACGAAGATCAGTGCCTCCGAATCAGGCCATGATCTTGAGCTGGAAAAGGGTAGAGTGCCTTCTCAGGGTTGGGAAAGAGGTGCTGCCCCAAATGGAGAAGTTTAAGTGTCTTAAGGTCTTGTTGACGAATGAGGGAAAATGATGGAGATTGATAGGCAGACTGCTGCGGTGTCTGCAGCGATGTAGGTGGTGTACCGGTCTGCCATGGTAAAGAGAGAACTGAGACAAAAAGCAAAGCTCTTGATTTATCAGTTGATCTACAGTACAGACCAAAAGTTTGGACACACCTTCTCATTCAATGAGTTTCCTTTATTTTCGTGACTATTGACATTGTAGATTCACACTGTAGGCATCAAAACTGAATTAACACATGTGGAAATATGTACTAAACAAAAAAGTGTAAAACAACTGAAAATACGCCTTATATTCTAGTTTTTCAAAGTAGCAACCTGTTGCTGTGATTACTACTTTGCACACACTCTGCATTCTCTTGATGAGCTTCAAGACGTAGTCACCTGAAATGGTTTTCACTTCACAGGTGTGCCCTGTCAGGTTTTTCTACAATTTAATCTACAATTTCCATAGTCATGAAAATAAAGAAAACCCATTGAATGAGAAGGGTGTGTCCAAACTTTTGGTCTGTACTGTACGTTGCTATGGTCACAAGTTTTGTGTAATAACCAAAAGAATGGGACTGCAGATACAGGCGCCCAAAATGAGCTTCCGCCGCATGATGTCTGGGATCTTACTTAGAGATGGAGTGTGAAGCTCAGTCATCGGGGAGGGACTCAAGAGTAGAGCCGCTGCTTCTCCATGTTGAGAGGAGCCAGATGAGGTGGCTCAGGCATCTAGTTGGTTAGGATAGCTCCTGGACCCCTTCCTGGTGGGGAATTGTGGGCACATCCTGGGTACAGGAGACCCAGAGGAAGACCCAGGACACGCTAGAGGGACTATGTTTGTCGGTTGGCCTGGGAACGCCTTGGGATTCCCCCAGAGGAGCTGGCCCAAGTGTCTGGGCAGAGATAAGTCTGGGCCTCCCTACTGCCACCCTCATGACCCGACTCCATATGAGCGGAAGTCGATGGATGGATGGATTTTGAAAATCATGTCACATTTTCCTTTCCATTGTTTCACTGCACACTACTCTGCGTTGGATACAAAAGCCCATCAAAATACATGGAAGCTGGCAGCTGTAATGTGACACGATGCGATAAAGGTCGAGGGTTACATGGTGAATACCTCTGAAAGGCAATGCATTCATCCAGCAAAGCTTTGTTTCACCCGTGTTAAATCAGCAAAGCTAATAGCACTGCCGTATGAGTTCCTGTTTCAAAACACTCTCCGAGAATCATTTCGAGGTGTCAAGTTTAAAAAACAAATCTCTTGTCAAGAGATCCAAAAGGACTGGGTTTAATCAAGCGGCAATAAAGTGGGATTTGGTGCTTTCATGCATAATCTTGGCAAGTTCATGCGCTTGGACTGATGGAAGAATTGCAATTTAAAAAAGGTTAGCAGGCTTCCTTTGAAACAGCTGCCAGAGTGAAAGGAGCTCAGTCAGAGCATGTTACAAATAAGTGGCAGATACGAGTTTGTAGCTCAAACTGTACAGCAAAGTGATATGAGAGTAAAGATTAATTTTTTTCCTGGAGAGCATTACCTTCAGCTGTCCCCCTTGGCTCTTGGATGAAAAACGAGACGTCCTTCTTTTCCATCGAGTCGTCAATGTGATCATAGGTGATTTGAGGGATCGACACAGCCCTCTCTGAGGCAACACCCAAAGATCCGGTTCCTTTGGACTTCAGCCGTCTTTTAGTCCCCTTTTTCTGACAGAAAGAGGAAACATCAGGTCACCACTGTCATTATGATTAAACTGTAAATAGCCTACTAATCACAACAGTGTAATAAATCCAAGAGAGTTAACAGTAAAAAAAGACAACAAAAAAAACAGCAGTTCCAAGATGAAGTCATGTTTGACATTTTAATGATTTTCCCTGACTTTCTTCTTTATTAAAGAGACATCCACGTCATTGCAGACACTGAACTGATCTCGCTTGTGAACAGCAACAGATGGGTCATTAACACTCGTATGAAATCTATTTCTGGTTTGAAGGAGAGTAAAATTCAAGTCAAGTAGTTTTACAGTCAAAATGATCACCAGAACAGCTGCGAAAGGTTGACTGAGGAGAAAGACATATAAGTTGTACATTTCTGGAACAGTTGGCAGCGCTGTTGCCTTGCAGCAAGAAGGTTGTGGGTTCAAATCCAGAGCTGTGGACGAATGTTCTCCCTGTGGGTACATGGTTTCTCCCTGGAAACTCCGGCTTCCTTCCACAGCCGAAAAACATGACAGATGGATGGATGGGTTTCTAGTCACCAAATTGTACCTCACCCTTCAAGATTTCACCCTTGGAGAATCTGTTCAGTTTTCAGCTTTTTGTCCTGAAAGCAGAATCTCAATGCCATTCAATCACAAGTTATTACTGCCCCCGAAATATTTTAATAGATAATCAAGAACTTTATTAGATACCGAAGTATACTTAGCTGAACAGTCATAATGGTTAGAACAATGCTGCTTAGAAAGGTGTACTACATGAAACTATTTTGTCTTGGATACTCTGTGCAAGTGTAAAGCCGCAATTGGCACAGAGAGAACGACTAAGAAATTGAAAAGCTGCGTTTCGGACAAAAGTTTTGCACTTTCAAACACTTTAACGGAACCTTAAGAAACTCAAAATACTTTTATTCAAGTAACAGCGTTGATTCAAAAGTGTTGAATCCACAGCTCTTCTGTAAAATTGCTGGCTACAACTTCCCAAAAACACTGAATAAGTAGCTACACAGACGTATGAAGGGCCAAAAGCCTGAAAAGACGGTTACGCCTCCTCTGTTGGCCGAATTATGGATATATCTTAGATTTTTAATGATTTTTAATGACTCATCGCATGAACATTTCTTATTTAATGGAAACACAAGAATTGCAAAATTGTGTTTTTTCGACGACAGGAGAATATCGACGTTTTGCGCACTTTTGTAAAGGAAGAGCAGGTAGTGTGTTGAATAGCAGCCATTAAAGATATGGGCAAGAACTTTGTTTTCAAGTTAAAGCTAAAAGTAATCTGATAATAAAGACACTAATAAAATGAGCACATAGAAAAGATACCTATTAATTTACAATAGTGACATGAAGGATTCTTCAGTTTCGCCAATGACTGACATCTAAACACCAGATACGGTAACTTTCTCTCAGCGGTTTTCTTTTTTTTCACAAATGATGCTGAAGAACATCTGACTTCTTCAGCAAACACACTTATTGGAGTTTTCACTGCTTTTACTCACTTCACATATTTTCTCCTTGTTTCACACACTACTGCCAAATCAAGGGAGAACAAGAGTACAGCAGCTGATGTGATGTCTATTGGACTGAGATCTGGTGCCTGTTGAGGACAACTGAGATCCATGCATTGCCATGCCGCTTTGTGACGTGGAGATGCATCCTGGTGGAAGTGGCCATCAGAAGACGGATGCTCTGTGATCTGCAGCAATACTCAGTTTGCTGCGTCCCAAAAAGTGCCAAGAAATACCTTCCGTAGTGTTACATCACCACCAGTCTGAACCGTTACGACACGTCACGCTTTTGTGTTTGTTTTTCTTTTGCCAAATTCCGGATTGGTGTTCCGCCGTCATTCCCCGTTTGCTGTAAAAGCTGGTGTCCAACAACCAGCCCACTAAAAAGCACAGTCCATTTGATTTGGATCTTTTGCAGGTGTTTGGAAAAGTGTTCGACAAGAATTTTCTCAGAATAATAACTGAACCTATTCAGCCACCCACCCTGGTGTAAAAAGGCCAGGCTGTGCCAGCAACAATGATTTAACACAAAGAGTTTCTTCCATTACACATCCCAGTCTTACCAAATCATGAACTCAGGCTGTGATGATATAAGTGTTGCCGGTTTAATCTCTTGTTTAGTGGAGTGAAATCATGGCTGTGTACTATGTGAGT
This sequence comes from Alfaro cultratus, assembly GCA_903066825.1. Lineage (NCBI taxonomy): Eukaryota > Metazoa > Chordata > Actinopteri > Cyprinodontiformes > Poeciliidae > Alfaro > Alfaro cultratus. The sequence goes on along the minus strand of CAEFZX010009536.1, from coordinate 181,108 downwards.
CAGTGAGCGTGCAGTCTCCAGGCAGATCAGCGAAGCAAACAGTCAAAATTACGAAGGTGACCTTTCAATGTAGCTTGAGTATTTAGACTGACTGGGCCAGACTTGGGTATTTGCCAAATGTACATGCAGTTAAGCCTAAATGGACAAATGATGTCTTGAGTCATTGATGGAAATTACGAAAGAGTGCCGAACGGTTCACAAGAAAACAAAACAATAAGACGACAGTGACACACTTTGTGAAAATTTGCGAATGAGGATGAGAGAGAAGGAAAACCATTATCAATAAACGTAACAATAGCAGAGAAGAGAGAGGAGAGTGACAGCGAGTCTGTTACAGGAGAATCTGGGGAAGCAGCTTGAAAGACTGAGAAGAGGCAGAAGGGAGGAAAGACAGAGGAGAAAGTCACATGCCGAAACAGAAAAGAGCGGAAACAGCCTTCATTCTCTCCAATACGTGTGGGCCCAATGCAACACAAAGATTTTTTTGTCGTTGTACTACTTGACAAAGGTTTACTCCCATGAGAAAGGCAGTGGTGACATCATCTCAACTGACTGGGTTTTTGTCCATCGAAGACAAAGGCCTCGAGTCATCCTGCTGGAGTCAAGCCTTTTGGGGTAGGAGGAGCTGCTGTGTGTGGGTATTTGTGTTTTCTGGGCATTGTGTCCCTCAGCGTGTGTGTTTATTAGTGGGAACTTCGCTCGCCCTTTTTATGCCTTATGGTCTCCGCACAGTATAGCTAATATTGTTGCAAAAGGTGAACAGCACAAAAAGACAATACAGTCAGGGTCACATGCAATATGAGGTAATGCAACCCAACAGCGTTTGACGTCTACACATTTTAATGTGAAATCATTCAGCTTGGTGCTGAGGAACTCTCTGGCGAAATGCATAATGTGAGTTTTAACAAACAGTTCAGATGAACTGAAGCGAGGAAGCAGTTACCGCCAAGTTCAGCTTCTTGATGCTCGGACTTCCGTTGTCTGCTTGAGCTGCGGCCACACCCTCTGGAGTCAAGACGTACATTTTCCACGTAGCAGCACAGCCGTTTGGTTTCTCTGCAGCGTAACACCTCCAGAGTGTCTGGAAAACACACGTTGTCACAAACGGCAAAAAGGAAAATCGAACGAAAGCCACAAAATCTAAACTGCCTACTTTGGCGTTCTGGTACAGCAACATCTCCGACATTAATAAATACGGCGTGCAACACAATATTAAACAGCCACTATTGCAGGTTACTTCACTTAGAGGAAACCAGAGAGAGAGGAAGCCAGCACTTTGCAGGTGAATCTTAGTGACTGTGTACAATCAGATTTCGATCTGTTCAGATATCTGCTGGCATACATTACTTTTAGAGTCATTTGGCTAAAATGCCATAATATCCATTATAGCCCTGTGTGGTGTGTCTTTGATCAGTTTAACAGATAATAACCATCAAGTAAAAAAGAAAACGTGGGTGAGATAAGGTTCTCGAAGTCGGAGTTTTGAAAAATTCTCCCAATTTTGGGGTGTGTAATCTGTCAGCCAGTTGATTTGGCTGACAGGAAGTAGAATTACTCATAATGAAGACAAAGGAGCATTGCAAATTATAAAGTTGTAAAAAGGTCTAACTGAACACAATACACTTCAACTCAAAACTCATCTGTTGAAGTTAGCCTTCTCACTTTAATTTTTTAGTTAATTCATGGTTTTGTGTTGATATAGCCATTTTTTTTACTGCTTAATTTTGTTTTTAATGTTATAAAGTGTCGTTGGGTGTTTTGAAATGTATTATTATTATTATTATTATTATTATTATTATTATTATTCAAGTACCTTGAAACTTGTTTGAATCTTCCACTCTGTGTCAATAAGAATCAATTTAATTTTTGTTTCAGCTTTGGATTTAATTTGACTGCCAAAAAATTGTTGGTAAGAAATCACATTGGACAACTTTAACAGGGATACATGTAAAATAAAAACGCATCCACTTGTTTAAGGAGAAAGCAGTGCAGGTTTCCATGGCGATTACCTGGATGAGGCAGGCCGCAGCAGGGATCTGTCTGTTGAAGTGCTTCTGTCGCTGCTTCTGCTGGACTTTGAGGGCAAATCCTGAACCCAAAATCCCCTAAACGGGAAAAGTACAGTACAACTTCAATATTCAAATATTTTACTTTGAATTTAGAGGCCAGGAGTAAGTACATAATACATCCAAATGCAAAACTGCATATGATCCAAATAAAATTGTATTTACAGCAGGCAGAGCGAAGAAAGAGATAGCAAAGACACTGAAACAGGAGGCAATGGCCTTCCCTATCCACGTCTGAGGAATTTTGTCTCCATATCCGATGGTGGTGACTGTCACCTGAGGGGGGAAAAAAAATAAATATTATTTGAGATTTTCTCATACCAACCACGGTTATCCAAAACAAAAACCCCAATCTGACTCATAAAGTGTTCATGAGAATGAAAGCTGGCATTTATTACACATTTACTACAGAGGTCTTGTTTAAAATGAAACTTTAATGTCAAATAAAACAGCTATATTAAATCCTCTTTCATTTTAATTAAATGGAAATGCTATAAAACGGTCTTTCAAAGGCCCTAAAACTTGATTTGGACAATAAAGAAGTTCATCGGCCATTGTCGAGTTGCCCCACAACTGTCTGAACGATTGCGGAGGCATTTGGGTTTCTTTCTTCTTCAGGGGGGAATGAGATTCCCATCCACTAATCCTCACTGAGTGCAGGAATTTGCAGGGCTGAGGAGGGAAAACAAATAGCTCTCGCGCTCGCATGTGCGCCCCGCTCTGAAAGCCGAGCCAGTTCTGACACATTCAGAGCGCGCTCGGCTTAGCGTGGGTGTCTGTAGGGCATCGGCGGGCGAGCCACCGCTGCGCCGCCGACACAAAGCGGCTGATGTAAGGTGAGATACTTTAAAGAGCTTTGAGGGTAAAAGAAAGAAAGAGGGGAGGCGGGAGAGGCGGGCTGGTGTATGTTGGGGCTGGGCGGAGCTCCGGGGGGATTTAATCACTCATCCACAAATCCGATGACTAAACAATGTCCTCCTGACATAAGAGTGGAATGCTCTATTCACAAAACAGGTCCTTTCATTCAGATTGTAGAGTGTGGGGCCAAAACCGCTCCAAAGCCACACACACACACACACACACACACACACACACACACACACACACACACACACACACACACACACACACACACACACGTCAGAGGGCTGGTTTTTAAATTGTGTACAGGGCCTTGTCCCTTACAGCGTACAGACTTTAATGTAAATATTGAGGTATAATGTGATGCTGACAGCCCCTGCCATGATTTCAGAATGGGGATCTGATTACTCCAACAGAAAAAATAAATAAACGTGACACAAATAGTCATGCCAGCTGACATGCAATTTTGCACAATTTGTTCGAAATGGAGCAGATAGAAAATTAAGAAAGAAATCTCATAATTTGCTGCGCCTCTCATCAACATAAAATCATTCAAGTCTCCACTTGAGTCATTTAGGACCAGATAAAGTCTTAAATGACTCTTAGGCCTCACATTGTGATCACTTACTGCACCATTATTCACACATTATTCACATCCGCAAGGCCCAATTTTGGCCATATTTTCCAATTAGTTTATTTTTGTCCAGCTTTTTTAAAGCTGGTTTATATTTGTAGTTTGTTTGAGCTCATCATTTAATCCATTCCACAGATCTACCCAACACGCTGATTGTTTTTTTTTTTTTTTGGTTGTTATGACACATTGTTTGTGTGTGTGGTTTTTTTTTGGTTTTTTTATTTTCTTCTCTTAAATCATATTGCTATGCTCTTCACAAAAAGGGGACCAATCACAGTCGCCGCTCACACCTGAGATTTGTAATTACTTCATCCTCGTTAAGCTGAGCTCCCGCTTTCGTTCAGACGGAACCCAGCAGCGGAGAAACCAGTGCAGCTGTGGTCATATGGATTCACTGGTTTGGTGTTTGTATGGTTCTACGTACCTGTGTTGATATTTGTGGGCAGAAGAAAAAACTCTCTCTCTTTTTTTTAAATTCATTTTTCTGCTGTGGGGACATTTTAAGAAAAAAAGAAAAGAACAAAAATATTTTTATTGCACTTTTGTGCTGAAGGATTTACAAGTGGCATATACTTTTTGTATCACAAGTGTTAATGCTTTTACTCAAGTAGAGTTGAGTACTTTGTCCGCCATTGATAACAGCAGCAATGTAACCCGATGTATGGATCTAGATCTAATAACGCACCCCGTTTTGACTGTAGAGCGTAAACAGAAATGAGAACCATAATCTAACAATCAGCAAAAGGAAACAGGCAAAAGGAAAAGGCGGTCTGCGGGAGGAGAGCGAGGCTTTAGGGTAAGGAGTTTGGGATATGAATCATAGCATTGGCTCGTCGTCCAGCTGTGCGGTGCACCTGCACATCCGAACGTCCAGATTATGCCAAGAGAAGGAATGCACTGTGGAAAAGCTTAGCAGGTTCCCATCAGCACAGTGTCATTTCATCAAACGCACACACACACTCACCCCCACACACAATGCTTGCATTCCTTGCCCTGCCTATTGTAAGCACATATCATGACTCTTGAGTTTACAGTTTCTGAAAACCACAAAGAAGCGCAAATCCCAGAGTGGGGTTCTTTTTCTCTGCGCTGTGAACAGAAAAAAAAAAAAGAAAGAAGAAGAAGAAATCACAAATAACAGCCTGCGCATAGCGGGGGAGGAGCGACGTGACCCTTGTAACCCCGTGTTACATAAAGGTAGCAACCCCGCAATTAAAGTTTTAATTAAGGGAACTGACACTTTATATTGGTGCTCTAAAAGTTCTTTGAGGCAAAGATGCAAGAGGTGAATGGTTTATTACCGTCTTCTTTGTGTCACAAGGCTCCCCTGCACAAGGCTTGCCATAGGTTTCTCATTATTCCGCACTTTCAATTCAAAAGTTTAATTAACTCCTCTGGAAACCCGAGCCTTCACGCAGGAGTGAAAGAGACGCAGAGCGGGAAAAGCATCGACACGTTTGGGTTATCTGTTTCTGCGCGATAAAACAGAAAACAACTGAGAGTAAAAGCAAAAGGAAGATGATCACTCATCCAATTACAGTGGCTACACTAAATTTTTCAATTAAATGTGATTTTAATTGATTTGTTCTTTAACAACAGAACAAATTCTGGTTTTGCGTTTTGGTTGTGACCTTTTCAGCGAGGGGGCTGACTTCAGTCGAAGTATTCATGATTCTAGTTACACAGAATGTATTTCTCCAGTACAGATTTCTTCCGATGTTGCTTTCTTGTTACACCTAAATATCTCAGATCATAAAGACTCATTTTAAAATTCAGACTAGCATAACCTTAAATGCCAAAAGCAGTTTTCGGAAGCCTGATTGCTACCAGACACATAGAAATAAGAAGCTGCTTTCACAGAAGTTGTCCGATGACATTTAGTAAAAAGCAACAGATCATCCGATATCTGAGGCAGTTTAATAACAGATGAGTCTAGAAAAGGTTTCAGAGGCGTTTCTAAGGCTTTAATACCCACAGTGAAAACCATTTTCCACAAAGTGACCATTTCCACTGGTGAACCTTTCAGGAAGTGCTTGACCTACGAGAGTTATCCGCAGAGTGCATCAACTCTAAAGGCCTCACTTATAGCACCTGAGGTCATTGTTCGTGATTCAACAATAAAAAATTAAAGAAAAGGGAGAGAGAGAGACTGGGCAACAAATGGCTAAGAGCTCCAAGGTCAAAACCAATACTGACCAAAAATAACACAAATATCAACTAAACGTTCTGCAGACTGATGAGTGAAAGGATTCTGGAAGTTTGTTCAAGATTAGTGGAGCATAAACACTGAACGCTGCTTCTCCATGTTTGGGTCTGGTTCTGTGATGTGGTTCAGTTCTTATGGATACCCAGCATGAAGTTTGAGGAAAAAGAATCTTAGAGGATCTACTGTAATCACACTGTAACAGTGTGGACTAGCTTTGCTGCTTCAGGATCTAGGTGATTTGCTGTAAATTATGGAACCATGCATTCAGCTCTCTAGCAGAAATTTCAAAAAGGGAAATGCCCAGGTGTCAGTTTGTGACCTTAAGCTCAAGCCCAAGAGGCATAATGAGCCAAAACATCCCAAAATGTGCACCATTTAATGTCTAAAAAGAAGATGAAGAAGGATTTTGAGTGGCCTATTTAAAGTCTGGACATGAATGCAATTCAAATGCTGCGGCATGACCTTAAACACTTGAAAACTGGGCCACAGTCACCCATCGCACACACTTGTGATGTAATTTGTCACAACACAACTAGTCATTACGCTTCGAGCGCAATTACTTTTCACATCAAGCCAAGCTTGTATAGCTTTTCCCGCCTAATGAATAAAATAACTTTTCTCTTTACAACTGTTAAATTTGCTAGATGATCTGAAACATTTTGGCGATTACTTGAATAATCCTCCAAGGCTCTCTGAACACGAAGCATTTCAGTCTGCTGCCTTACCACGCCCCACCACAGCGCGTCAGCGTAGCTGGAAAAGCCCGTCTTGCCCTCCTCGTCCACGGCGTCTTTCTCCGCCAAGTAGACGAAGTACGAGGAGAAGATCAGACCCAGGAAGCCGATGTACAGGGTGGTGATCAGCTCCTGAGGGAAAACGACGGTCGGGAAGAGAAGAAACAGTGAAATAAAGTACAGAATGAAGACTCACGCTTTGACAGGATTCTAACGTTTGGCTTTAGTCATATACTGTTTATTCGTGTCACAACGGAAGATATGTTTAAATAGACAGGCCCATTTAATGCACGGTTCTAAAGAATTGATAACGAGTTCGAAACCTGTTTAGATTACTTCAATTAAACAACAATCCAGTAGAAACATGAAGTCAGACAGGCGGCTGGTTGTGTGAAAGAGGGAAGGTCGACTTGGGATTTCATGAAGGAGTGAACGCATCACCCCTTCGTCTGGGACAGAAACTAAGAAGCACATTTGAGTTCTTAGGTGAATCAAGAAAACAAATTAATTATGGACTTGATACTTTTCTTTTACATTATTTATTGCTTTTTAGGTTTGTGAGAAGCAATTAAATAAATAAATTATATATTTTTTCTTTTTACTTTGCAGGCACACAAGATGCAAACATCTCAGGGTTTCCCCCAGTGTATTATAAGCCTGGTGGGCCACCAGGCTTTACTTGTGCCCCCACCAGGCTAAGCATTGCTCATTTATTTAAGTCTTTTTAAAATGTTTGTATGTTTTAAGACTTTATAGTTGGTGTTCAGGTAGGAATCTTACAATCTTTCATTAATAGATAATTATCAAGTGATATTTTCAAATTTCCTGTCAACTTTAAACATTTTTAACTCAAAAACACGATGGGCCACTGGATGAATGATTGACTTAGAAAGTTTTCTGGGGGAAACATTCACCTACATTGTCTTCTTATGTATCCAATGAGATTTTTTCCATACACAGATGCAGTGAAGTGCAGTGAGGTTCATAGCTGGTGAGGCACTGACTTAATCATAATCAGATTTACATATATAGACCCCCTGCCTGTTATTATTTACATAAGGAAATTTCGCGCATGCGGACAAAGCTGGAGGACAAAAAGACGATTCTTCCACATGTCATCTATAGCCGCGCTGCCGCCGTAGAATAATTCCATTAACTCAATAAAACCTGGACATGTAGATATTATTAATGTTGTGTTGTGCTCCACAGCAAAGGGAAAAATCATTAAAGTACAACTCAAAACTACGTCTTTCTCGCTCTCTGTATCAGCGCAGCTACGCGCAGACTCGTTCCCATAGCAACTGACAACGCCACAACAACAACAACAACAACAAAAAAAACACTCAAAGAGAAGGACATTCAGGCTGTTGCAGTAGTATGGTCTTAGGCTTAATGTTTATTTTGTGATTATTAAGTGATTGCTGTGGTAAGAGGAGAAAACTATAAATATATCGCTGCACTTTACTGTAAGGCTAGCTCCATGGCTAGCTCCGTGGCTAGCTCCGTGGCTAGCTCCGTGGCTAGCTCCATGGCTAGCTCCATGGCTAGCTCCATGGCTAGCTCCATGGCTAGCTCCATGGCTAACTCCATGGCTAACTCCATGGCTAACTCCATGGCTAGCTCGCTGTTACTGTCTCTTACTCTGCAGTTGTGGAGTCATAACGTCTGGGATCATGAGCGCCCCCTGCCATGAGGCAAGAGAACTGCCTGCCTCACCTCGAATCTGTTCTCTGCCTTTTCTGATTGCTCCTCAGCACGAAATATGTTGCACACACAGTTGGTGACAAGAAACACTGTACATTATATTATATAGGCTAAATTATGGGAAAATCAGTTCATATATTAAATGTTTTTTAGCCATTTTTTGCGACATACAGACAGGAGGAACATGCTCTCATAGACTGGCAGCCAGAGCAGTTAGTGAGAGGTTGATCAATCCCAGGCGAGGCTCATCTCGCTGCTGCCTCACCTGCTTTGCTTCTGAGCATTTGAATGGGAAAAAGCAAAAATTCAGCAATTTTGAAGAAAAAAATTATCAGAATTGGTTAAGCTAAATGGAAAATAGCTACTATATAGTACAAACCACAGACTGGAAAAAGCAATATAAATAATTTTATCATAATGTATTATTTTTTTCATGATGACAGGTGAGGCTCTGCCTCACCTGCCTCTCCTGACCGCATGTTACTGATGCCTGAGATTTTCCTTCTTTCATTCACTTTTGTACCAAATTGGGTGTTTTTTGTTTGTCACTTTTCAAAGATGGAAGTAAGGGAACATAATGACCAGATGCAAAAATAGTAAATGGGACCACTAGAAGAGCTTTACACTATAGCAACTTTCACCAAAATCTTGAACATTCAGACTCAGATAGTCAGGCAACTTGAAATTAGGTCCCCAAGGGTACATGAACATGTGGCACAAGGAAGATGAAATCAAACCCACAACCTTCACATCCCAAGACAACTTCCCACGGAGCCACCGCCACATGTCCACACGCGCTGCACCGGTAAACCATTAATGCTACCTGCTTTGTAAATTATACACTAGAAGAGAAAATAGCTTGTGTGAATGATGTGTAGAGCAACAGAAGATCTGAAGGTACTCTTTCTCTATCTGCTTCTTAAATAAGCAATGCATTTTGACTAAACAGAGCATATCACCCAACAACACAGAAAAGGGAAAGAATCACATCAGACTCACTCTTACAAGTAGGTTAATGATCCTCTCCAGTTAAGCCTCAACATTAGGTTCCACACCTCTGTGTGTCAAAGACGTGAATGTCAGGTTTGACCCGACAAAAGAAACACAGCGTTCTCCAGGGATCAAAGAAAAGAGCGTTACTCTGACGCCATTGTGTATCGACAAGAGAGAAATCTAAAACAAGTGTACGATGATAAAGAGGAGAAAGAAAAACAGCGGTCAAGGTTGACTGCTCCTTTTCTTCTCCTTATAAAGCCAGATCAGCTTTAAATCTGGCTTCATAGATTTTTGCTCACGCATGCACACCGCCATGTCACGAGGAGGAAATTTAATGGGGATTTTAACTCTGTGTACAAGCAATAGTTATGCCTCCGCTTTTTGTTCCCCACAGAAAAAAACACTTAACTTCTTTATGTTTAGCCATGTTAGAACCTTAATGGGTTTTATTGGGATTGTATATGATACAAAAATAGTGTGTGATTTAAAACTATTTTTACTGAAGAAAATATTGAAATGTGTCCCATTTGGAGTTTGCCGCAAACCATGTCAAGAACCAAACAACTTTTTGACACCTGCTCAGCATGAAACATGGTGGTAGCAGCATCATGCTAGGGGAATTTTTTTTGTTCAGCTGGTCAGATGGACGGTGCTAAATACAGCAACATGGAAAACAAAGGCTGGAAAAAGCTTAAGACTGAGCTAAAGGCTCACTTTCCAACAGAATAACGGTCATAAATTGGCCCAGTCAAAGTCAAGACGTGATGCCAAGACTTAAAATTGGAACTTTGTCCGATTATCCTGGCTGCAAGAAGACTGGGCAAAAGTTTAGGCTTTAGCTGAGAAAAGTTGAACTCAGGGCTAAAAGTATGTACACATCATTGTCTAGCGATTCGATTTCGATTTTTAGTTTCATGATTCGATTCAGAAACAATTTTTCTATTCAAAATATCTAGAGATTCTGTGTAAATTATGTGACTGACAAGAGGAAAAACAGTGCAAACAAATAGAGCATGTATTTAAAATGAGTCCATAAGGCTCTATACTGCATCAGAATCCATCAGTTTATATTTAAACAAAAATAGGTTTGAGCATTGACACTTCAATTAGCAGTGTTAAGTTAGCTTAGCTGCCTGGCTTTTTCTTATTACACGATTAGTTGTGATAATATATTTTATTCGAACAATAGAATAGAATAATACACTACGGAATATTTTTTTTCTGCAGCTCTACACAGTGTTCAGATTTTCATTTGTAAGAAATTGTAATCATTATATGCTACCTAAGTTGATATAGAATACAATTATAATGAAATATCTACAAATTGGTAAAAGTTCAAGGGTCTGAATACATTTGCCAGGAAATGTAAATGTGACAGATCGACTGTGTCAGACTTGAATCGCGGCTTCTTTGACTTTTCTGGCTTTTCTCCTCACTCACCTGTCGATGAATAAAGACGACTGATCCCAGCAGCCTCCATGTTCCTCCTTGCCGATCCACATGCAGCATGCGCAGGATCTGCAGAAAGCGGATGCCCCTGGAACAACACAGCGCCACCTTATCGGTCACATTCATCCGTTTCACTCAGTGAATCAGCTTCTAAAAACCGCTACGTTACCTGATGGCGGACGTGGCGAACACCTGCCCATTTGACCCCACACCGAGCACAATGATGGAGGCAATCACAACTATTAAATCTGTGAGAGAAAGAAACAAGAAAACAAGCAAAAGTTCAACTTTTAGATTTAATAATATGGCGTGAGGAAAAGAAAAAACTAAATTAGTACTGGAATCATTCAATTAGGTGATTTATGTATACATATAAAAACCACTTTTCATAGCGACTTAATAGAACAAAAAGAGAAAGACCAGGTGCACCTATGATTGATATGGGCTTCCTGATAAAGCGGAGGCGTCCCTTGATGCCCGCATATTTGCTGCGGCAGCCGGCCGACCACAACCGGACCACATACTCGGTGCCAAAGAACAAAACCAGCACGATCTCCTGCGGAGCACAATGCAGAAAGGGTTACCTCAATCCACAGGCTCAGAGACAAAACAGCAAAACGTACACAAAGGACGGCGGGATGTAAATGCAGACATCATGTCCGCCCTGAAAGCAGCGACAACAGTGCCGAGCATTATCGCTAATTTAATGCTATTATTATCAATCACCAAGATGTACAATGAGATACGGAGGGAGCAATGACAGGTGTGTGAGGCAGAAGAAGAAAAGAGACCACCCATCCACCCTCCAGGCCAGATGGAGCGTGATAACATGGTTGATGACAACTCGTACTGAGACGGGGTCAATGGCGAAGTGATTGAGGCCTGAGGAAGACGTGGCATCCGACCGGTTGAAGGGGTGAAGGTTTATCTCAGGTTTTTCTATAGGATCTAACTGACAAAAGAAGTGAATACAATGCAAAAACACAAAATCTTGCCCAGTATTTTTGTCCAGTCTCATGTGCAAGAAGTACCTTATTACACTGCCAAAACACAAGATTTTACTAAGTATTTTTGGTCTAGTTTCTAGAAAACAAGCTCTGATTTCTTGCTGAAGTTACTTGTAAGTTAGTTTTGTCTTTTGTCAAGTGTACTAAGCTATCTGCACTAGAAACTAGACCAAAAATACTTGGTAAGATTTTCTGTTTTTGCTGTGTACTCACTATTGGGCAGATCTTTTAACATTATTCGAGGGTTTCTGACTTAAATAACACTGTCTGGTGGAGATCGTTTTCCTGGACACTGTCTTTCCATAATATTTAGCCACCATAGTGCCTGTTGAAGCCATTGGCCATGTGGGTGGCCTCCTTATTGACTGCACTTGCCTGAGCTGCCCGCTCCCTGACCACCCCTCGTATGAAATGCAATACCAACAGCCCTGCTGCAATAACACAGCGGCACCAGGCTGCAAAACAATGACCTGTCCATCAAAAGTCTTCCTCCTGAATGAGAAGTCTTACGTTACAGTCGGGGACAAAAGATTTCTGGTTGGCCTAACTTTGCTAAAGTATTGATGCAACTCTGTAATGTGATAATTCATGGTTGTCAAACTTTTTTACGAATATAAATCTGAAAACTGTTTATGGTTTTCTGTGGTGGACTGCATATATATACGTAGAATGCACACAATCAAATAGTTCTGGAGTGGAGGCTAAAAAGTTCAGTTTTGGTCTCATTTGATCAGATTAACATCTTCCACATCCGTGCTATTTTCCTCTCAGAAAACAGATTGTCTTGCTTGTTGCATCAGTTTAGGCGAACAGCCATGCTTTAACAGGTTTAAAGTTTGGGTTATTGCTTACAAGTCTATGTTCTTCAAAGTTATCTACTGTACCAATTGGGTTGTTTCTGACGAAAATAAGGTGCAGTAGATTTTACTTAGCAATTTTAATGTAAGGGGGGGTTGAACACAAATGCAAAGTCAGCAATTTTTTATTTTTATTTGCAAAAAAGTTAGAAAACAATGCCCTACTTACCTTGATTTTACAATTATGCACTACTTTTGTTCTCACATGAAATTCTAGTAAAAAAAAAAAAAAAGTATGTTGAAGCCTGTGATTGTAATGGGATAAATTATCAAAATGGGGTGTGAATTCAAAATCATCTTCAATAGCATATTAATTTTGATAACAATGCGCTCCCTATTGGTGATAAAGTAGGATAGTTTCATAGTGAGAAAGTAGCTAAAGCACAACCCCACACACTAAAAAAAACAAAAAAAACAGACCTATTCAGCTTTATGACAGATGGATGACATCCAAAAGTCAAAAGGAACACATGAATTTGGGAAATTTGAAGAGATTAGTCATAATAATTCCATAAAATGGGTCACCCAGATGTTAGGGGGTTTGTAGATGAAACCGGCAACTATGTGTTTACTGGAAACAGCTGCCCGATTGTGAGGCCGTAATCTCATCAAGCCAGGATGGAGGACGAAGCACATCAGAAGAGCATCATGTGAAAATGTGATTAGATTGCATAGTGTCTCTCTGGAGAGAGGAGAAAACACACACAGCCACACACACCCCTACACACACGTTGCACACAGAAAGCCACCTCGGCTATGCGATTCATAAAAGGTAATAAACTTCAACGTGATCAGCTTCCTGTTAATGCTTCCTAACCTAGTGAAACTTTATCTGAATCACTTAAATGCTACACTGTTTAAAAATAGATTTGCTTTGAGAATTTTCTCTTATTTTACTAGGAAATAATTTTACCTGAATGATTAGGTTGACCAGTTTTTCTCTCTGAATTTAAATGTTCCCGTTAGGTCAGCTTTAAATGGTTTTGAACAGTTTTGATTGTCATGACACATTAACAATGAGTATTATTTACTGCAACAAAAAAAAATTGACTCATAAAATCATGTCAGAGTTTCTGCAGCATCCTTAGCAACTGGGATCTCTAGTAAAGACAGCCTTAAAATAATTTAGCTGTATCACAGCAGAATAATTTCACACATCATAAAATAATGGGAAAACACATTAAGAAATTATACACTTTCCCAAAAAATTAAAACATTTAAAAAATACGTTTTTATATTTTATTTTGCAAATCTGCAGTAAAACCAACTCCCCTGTGCCAACAGGACAACCCTCAGTCTTCTCTATTACATTTCTTAAGGTCGGATGAAGATTTGACCGTTTGAATTTGCACAAAGATGGCCGTACATATTGGACCGATTTCCTGTTGAAATACGGAGTAATGACCCACATTTAGCTTTCTGTTGAGACTTTTATTTCCATTTCTGATTTCAAAGAACTTATGATGTAAAGCGTTGTACCAAAGTACAAGGGGTTTTTGAGAAAACAGAACAAACTCAACAGCAGCCATAAGTTGATGTTAAGCATATCACTTTCTTAAAGCCAAACCAACATGACTGAGTGTTTATTGCATAATCTGAATCTCATCTGACCAAACAGTTCAGTAGGCCTACATTTGACAGCATGAGGCGCACAATAAAAATTTTTTAATGGAAATGCAGAGAAGATTTTCTTCCGGCATGCTTTTATTAGTTTTTTAGACTTATTGATCTCAAGATGCCTCTCATTGGTGCAATTCTTCAACCGTGAGCTTTATTTTACCTTTGTTGCCACCCTGTTCACTCAGCATAAATATAGCAAGATAAATGGAAACCTGTAGGATGTCACATTTAAGCCCCAGGAAAACAGGAAGGTTTTCAGCAAAAGGTCCTATCAAAATAAATAAAAGCACATATGAATTTAAATCATGCATGGATGCATTATCCAGGGCACCAATGGTTGCAATCATTGTGATTTTAATAAAAATAATTACTTTTTAACATATATGAATAACAGCAACCAACTGGAATTAGTTTTGAATACCAAATAAATGTTATTATATTTATAAAGACCATTAAAACCAACAGCTGAACAAAGTGCTACACAATAAAAATCTAATTTAAAGATAAATACATGTCAGAGAACAAGAAGGTCAAAATTACACAAATAAATAATAAGACAAAATAAAACATAAAAAAAGTTAGAAAAATTTGCACTTCAAAATTTAGCTTCATCAATAAAAGTTACATTTATCTTTTTAGTTTATTCACATATCTCAACTTTAGTCAGCTTAAAATTAAAAATCTACTTACTTTTAATTATCTTTATTAAATATGTGTGAATTTGACCTAAAGGAAATGGTCTTTACTCCTTTTTAAAACACCACTAATGCCTCTAAAAACAACACTTCTTGTCTTGCCGCAGGTGTACAACAATATGTGGCAACATAATCTAACTACCAGCATTTATGCTTATTCAAGTTGCCACTTCAGAAAAAGTGAAAAGGTTGCAAAAGTCAGCAGAACCTGATCCCGTGTATTTTTTTTTTTACAAATATAAGTGCATAAGAGAAAGGTAAACAAGATAATGCATTGGAAGTTTGTGTGACAGTGTGTATGTGAGCGTGTGCGTGTGTGTGAGTGTGTTGTGCTGCCCAGCCTGACTAACTTGACTTTGGCAGCTGCCCCAAAGGCCAAATATCCTCAAGGACTAACGTCCCTTGTGCCATCCAAAACAAGCAGCCTGTGATTCAACGGTGTGAGCTGATCCTGAACTTTCTAAGTTTAGTCACTACCACCAGCGTTCTCCATCGGGACACACTGGCCCCTAAAAACACACAGACACAAACTGCACACAGTAATAAAAATAAAAAAGCAGATAATATCTTATTTTACCACTATTATTAAACCTAATCCAATTATTTACAATCCTGCAAACATAAACATGCAGTCTGGTGTGCAAACGTTGCATTCATAGGACGATCTTTCCACAGAAAAAGTTCAAACCTGACAGCTTAGGGAGACTAAATCAAACAAAAAAAATAAAAGAAAGAAAAGTGTGATAGTAGGTCATTAAAGTGCACTGACCAAAAGTTTACAGAACACAGTGTCCTCTCTGGGCTCTGGCTGGAGGTACTACGTGTGTGTGTTTGCAGCTTTTGTATGCGTGTGCGCACTGTGTGCATGCGTTCAGGAGCTATGTGTGTGTTTATATATTCCCTCTATGCTGGCAGGAGACGGATGATGCAAGCTCTTTGTAGGGTTTCCAAACGGCGGTCATAATTTCTCTCAACCTGTTGTAAGGCCTCGATTTATTGCATCACTTAGCGGCCCTAATAGACAAATAAGCCACAAAGAAGTCAATCTAACCAGCGAGTATCAGCAGGCGCAGTCTATGCGGATCCAAGTGGTTCTATATGAGTGTGATCATGAAAGCCTTAAAAGACATGCAACTATTAAGAGCTTTGGGTAAGTGCAGTGCAAGCAGTGTGTGTCAGATTGTTTGTGTTAGCTAAAAGTCATTAGTCTCCTGAGTTTAGTAATATCTTTAGAAGGATCAAGATGGCCGGAAGGTTCAATCTTCACAAACTAAAATCTTACATCTCCATCCTGTGGCGAAAAATGGGTACTGCATGGCAAGCTCCTATTTCTGTTCTCCCACTTTGCTATGATGGCATTTTAGGGCATTGTAGATAGAAAAAAAAGTAGTAAATTTACACCAAAAAACTCAGAAATTTTTAGATTAATTTCAGAAATGTTCTAGAAAAAAAATCTTAAAAATCCTGAGCTTAAAAAGTAGAACATCTGACATTTTTATGTCCACATTCCTCAGTTTGATGAATAAAAAAATCTAATAAGGTCTGATAGTGACAAACTATCAGACCTATCACTATCAGTGACAAACAGTTCCCTGTCTGTCACTCTGGGCTAATTTAAAGGAACAAACATAAGAGATTATTCTTTCAATTCAAAGATACATTATTAATCCCATCAACAATTAATAATTTCTTCAGCAGCAAATTAAAAGTTGCTTCTGAAGAAATCTAAGACCTAAAATGAACACCCAAAAATTTCTCTTTGTGATTACATGATATTATGAAATTACTTAAACTCCTTGTGTTGTTCTGTATAAAGATCTATATAAAAAACACTTACCATCCAGAAGAGCGTTCCTGTAGCAAAGTCTGCATATTGTTCTATTGTGGACAGAACACTGAAGATAAGACACACCAAGACCATGAGGAAGCTGCAGAGAGAGAGAAACCAATTATTACTTTGAACCAAAGTTTAAGAAGCACAAAATATTAACATTTCAGAATCAGAATCAGCTTTATTTACCAACTTTGCACGCACAAAAAGCAATCAGATTTCAGTTCCACTTTACTGTCTATGAAGACCTTTTAAATATAAATGTACAAAAAGACTTGTTGGGAAATAAAACAGGGTTTTTTTGTAAATATTTGTGTATTTTAAGTTTCTAGTAAAGAGGAAGACAAGATGGAATTAGTGCAAATACTCATGGCAAGTCTAAACAGTTTGTGACCAGGATGTGTGTGGTCTGCAGAAATGTTAGCTACTGTTTACCCTTGCAGTTTGGGCCTGGAGTTTAGCTTGTAAGGATGAGTATAACTTATTTGGCATTAATTCAGATTGAAGCTCATGATGCACCTTTGCAGAAACTAGCAATCTAATGGGTTTTTTGTTTGTTTGTTTGTTTGTTTGTTTGTTTTTTTTAAAAGAGAGAATCCAGATAGCATAATGTGAAAAAGCAAAGAATGGAAACTCATACTGTTAAAAACTCCTGGAATTGCAAGCAATTAAATGTAAGCAAAATGTCTCCAACCAAAAGACAGAATAAATCCTTCAACAGTTTGAAGTTTGAGGGATTTTGTCTCAGTTTTCCTCTGTTTTTATCAACCTGCCTGTATTATTAGCTGACAGGGTGTTTCCACATCTCCTAGTAACGGTGAAACATTCCGACGAGACGCTCCATCTGTCAATGTACATACATCGTCTACAAATACGGCCTCCTGAGCAAAACATACACGGCCGGCTCACCTAACTGAAGATGGAAGAAGAAGAGCGTGCAAGAGGAAGGTGGGGAGGAGGAAGACTGGACTAACAAGTAAAGGAAAAGAGAAAACAAAAAGCGTAATAAAGTTATGGCTGAAGGTTTTCTGGTGTGTGCATTCATTGCAGATTGTTGTGGAGAGTGATCACAACAGTGCATTAAGAAATTGATTCACTAACTTAAAAATCTACTGATCTATTTAGCAGAATTATGGCACATAAGTCTGAAATCTATTCCTACAAGCAACGATTTACTCCAAAGAAAATGTTTTCATCCATTTTTGTGATAAAAACAGCCTCCTTTACAAAACATGTGCTGCTGACAATCCTCCAGCTAAAGCTGCGATCACCGTTTTGTCTTGTCTTGACACGTATGTTTGTCTACCTGAAATTGTACGGCACATGGGTCAAAATGTCACGTACAAATGTTACGTGGCTCATCGACTAAGCTTGAGTTTAGTCGATTAGCCACTTTCACTCCGTTTTCTATAGCGAATGCTTATTGGGATGAAGAGCGTAAAATTCTGTGCACTCTAGGGTGGGGAAGGTTAATGGCTAATGTGGCGTCACCTTCTGTTTTGATTTGTTATTTTTGCTCACACTTAATTGGCAGGCATGCACTACACAGATACTTTGCAGGCGCAACATAAGGTGCTTGGATGAAAGCCTTCTGATTAGATGGCAGCAAAGTCAATTGAAAAATATCAATAGACTCAACAGTAGTGCAAAGATGATCAGCAGAAAACTGAAGCACAGTGATTTTCCTTGACAACTCCTTCTTGGGGTGAGTGCATGCAGAATAAAAGTGATAAAATGTGAACATTTTGAAATGGTTTACTTTCAAAATGGCAAAAATTACAAATACAAATGGCAAAATTGTATCTTTGCCAAAAGCATTTTGCACTCGCATAACTTTATAACAATACAATAAGACTATTGTGACCTGCAGTGCTTCAATAGTTTTTATTTTTGCTATCTAGAAGTAATTTATCACCACGTTTTAGAGAAAAAGACATAACCGCTACATAGCACAGGTATGTTTTTAGGTTCTTACCTGCTATTTTACAACTCATTTAACCGATTTCACAGTCTCTACAGAAGCTCTAGGCTGCCTGTGTTTCAACTTTCTTAACACAACTTTCTTTCACAGCAAGGATTAACAGTAATCCCAGTTAGGAGAATTTTCACTATGCGAGGGGGATAATCCTTGAAACCTTTTTGAAAGCTTCTCAGTAACATGACTGGCAGTATTTGCATGCACCATCATGAAGATGAGAGTCACTTTAAAACACTCACACGTCACAGGATGCATTACGAATCTGTGAGCTGCAAGGACTCCATGTCACATGTCAGGAAGGTTAAGTAAGTGCTTTCACTTTTCCTGCCCTAGTCATGATAATGCAAATAGCTGAAATTAGATATCTACATAGACTGCAAAGAAATAGATGCCCTCCCCTCCCATTGTCTGAAATTAAGTCTGATTAAAGGTTTTAGTGTTTTAGGCAATGACAAGTGACCCAATTACCAAAATAATGACAAGTTTTCCTTATAATTTTGCCTTTAGACAAGTTTGGTTGCACAGTTGACGGTGGTTTAATTTACAACATTTGAGTTAATCTGAAGAACACTTCAAATTCACTACTGCCATGTGTGACGTCAGGGAAAAAAAGCTAACGAAATCAGACAAAATTTGCAGTAAAACCGCTGATCTTCTATTAACCTTAGTGACCTTTATAATTCAAGGTCCTTAAAGAAAGCTGGGATAATTTGTCACTGATCCCAGTGACACCCCGCCCAGCCAAAGCCGAAACTGGTAAGAAATTCATTATCTGCAGTGAAACAGTTGATGTCATGGGCTGAAAGGCCTCTCAGGGAGGAAGAAGCCATTACTCCAAAAACAAATAGCCAAATAAGTGTTTGTAAATTAACGCCGAGAGGAGGTTCTTGGTTTTAACAGGCGTTTCTTCTGCTGCAATGAAACTAAAATTAAACTGTTTGGCAAAAATTAACAAGGGAAACAACTGCAAGTCTGGCAGTGCCATGTTGTGTTGAGTCATTTCACATGATTGATGACGTCAAATGGAAAGAACAGTATGTGGAAATATTAACGCAGCATTAGTCAGGAAGTTAGTTTGGATGCAAATGGATCTTCCAAGTGGATAACGGCCAAAAGCGTGCCACGAAGGAAACGGAGACACTGTTTTGGAGTGGCCCGATCTCAGTCCCAAGCAAAATACAAAAACTCTTCTCACAAACGCAGTAAGAGTTTTCTAACAATTCTGTCTCTGTGACGCCAATTCTGTCAGGAGGAATGGGCCAAAAGTCCTGCAACAGATGGTGAGAAAATACCCAAAAAGCTTGCCCCAAGTCATCCAGTTTACAAGAGAAATCAACTTAGGATGAAGGAATTCTACTTAAACATCTGAATTGGAAGGAAAATGATTAAAGAAAACTATTTATTATTACTCCAGTTTAACCCTAAGTAGCCTAAAGCATGAAATATTTTGTTTAAATGTCAGAGAGTGAGGAAAATAGTGGTGTGTAGACAGTGCAGTAAATATCAGGTTACGGATAGACTCCATAAGTTTTCCTTTCTTTTTTCTTTTTTTTTAAGGGAAACGTACCCCTGGATCTGGATCCTCAGATGATCCAGTGAGGAAGCAGAAGAGGTGCTTTGCTTGACAGATTACTTTCCACAATTTCATGCCATGTGAGGTTAACGCAAACTGAAGTGATAAAGAGGAAGACTTGGAGAAGGAGGATTCCCTCTCTCACACACACACACACACCACACCTATACACACACACAGACACACACACACACACACACACACCACACCTATACACACACAGACACACACACACACACACACACACACACACACACACACACGCGATCTTCTGGGCAGATGGGACAATGATTTAACTCTACAGGGATTACACAGAGACACACACTCAAAACCACACTTCTTACTCCCTCTTATCCTCCTCCAACGTCAGTTCAAAGCAAAAAAAAAAAGGAAAAAAAAAAAGATAAAATCCAAATGGGTAAATGTAGAGGAAAACATGTATAGCTTTGGCTTTCGGTGAGCATCAGCCAGTCACGTTTTTGGAAAGGGAGCTTTTAATGAAACACCTGATTGAACAGCATCTGGTACTGAGGGATTTAAAGCCATTTCTCATATAAATCCATCAAACATACAATGAAGGCATGAGCCACAGGGCTTTTTTATTTCCAGAGTTAAGGAAAGTACATAGAGTGAGTGATCCGTTTTTTATTTAGACGTCCTAGGGATTGATAATATAAAGGTTTGCAGGTACAAAAACGGGGGCAAACTTGAGAGAACGTGCAAACCTGACAAGGTGCAAGCAGGATCGCATCAGCAAAATGAGCAGACTAGCAAGACCAGTGAATTTAGCATTTCTGCCTTCATTTGTAGCAAAGGATGTGTCTGCAGCTAAAAGAAAAAGAAACTAAATAAGTCCTATCTGCTTCAGTTATCAGTAAAGTGCAAGGCTGATCTGTTGACTGAGTTAACCAATAATTAGATAGTAAATGATAATTAATATGAGATTTTCTTTATAGGATTTGAACTGGGTGAAGATAAAACTATCCCACTTGAGTTCTGGATAGAACATATTTACACACCAAAAATTAATTACTAGCGAGTTTTCTAGCTATTAACTGATTACTAAAATAATTGATGACTATTTCAATAACTGATCAATCGCGATTAATCTGACTGTTCCAGCCCTAGATTCTTGACAGAATACATTTACCAATACCATAAATAAAACTCAGAACATTTATTTTGACGTTTTACCCATGACAACAGTGTTGATAAAAGTAGTGATATTTTATCAGCTATTGTAAGACGTTGGACACGGATTTCACTATTGACACCACAGAGAGGTGTGGATTTTTTATTTATTTATTTTTTGAGTCACTCACAGCCATTAGCTAACCTTGTTTTGCCAAGCCAAAACCCCTGGGATCTGATTAAAACAAAACAGCTGGGGTTTTAGTGAGTATTATTGACTGCAAATCTGTCTAGCTGCACTAAACTAGAGCGCGGAGCCGCACCAAAGCGTCCACTCAGTCAGCAGTGACACTCAGGCTGTGTAAGCTTTAAAAACGTACCAAGGACGGTGACCTCACTGTGCACATAAAGAAAATACGCAGCATGTAAAGAGAATCAGAGTTTTTTGTTATTATCATCTTCAAAGATGGGTTCCAATGAAGGTAAGGGAATCAAATATACATTGAAATTCAAGCTAATATAAATGTGTGAGAACCTTACTGGGCAGCAGCAGTATTTGGTACAAACCACCTTAGCTTTACAAATGGGCAGAAAGGCCTTTTGGTTTTAACCTTGGATGATTAGATGGATCAGCAACTTCCTTTAAAGGCAATTTTCAAATTACAGTAGCTAAGAATGACCTGTATACGAAAATGGAAGCTTGAAAAAGCCAACAAAGAAATGATTTTAACCATTAAACATTTATCCATTCTTAAAAATAAAGAAGGGTCACACGGCTTGTTAAAGATGAGACCTGAAAAAGTGAAAGGGCTTGTCAAATATATCGTGTCTTGCAAAAGGACGGAGAAAAGTTTTAGTCATGTTAGGACCAGAACCCACAGTGTACCTTATTGAAATATTTAATCATACACCAACATAAAGTGGGAATGGCATGAAAATGAAACATGATTTTCAAATGTGGCTGACATTTGTACGTATAGCCAATACTCTGTAGAACCCCTTTTCTCTGTAGTTATAATTTGGAGTATGTCTCTACTTGATTCACAAAACTAGAAAGTGGATCTTTTGCCCACTCATCAGCATCCATCAGTCCATTTTCTACCCTCATTTAACCCTGTTAAAGGGTTAGCTTTAGCCCTACAGGTAATTTTTAAGGTCAACATGCATTCAGTCATTTTCTATTGTCGCGATTTCAGGTTACATTGGAGTTTAACCAAGAAACCAATGGATAAAAGACACCAGTCCATCACATTGCCAATAAAAAGACAAACAAGATTAATAAAAGCACACAATCACATCCAGTCATTTGCCCAACATGCAGGTTTTTGAACTGTGAAGGGAAAACAACACATCCGGAGGGAACTCAGTGAGAATCAGTCAAACTCTACACATCTGAGCCCCAGTTGAGATTTGAACTGGACATTTGGGCAAACCAGAATAATCTCACAGTCCAGAGCAAGCCACTTGTACAGACACTGTAGCCAAACAGCATGGCTAAAGGCACAGCAGACCTCTACAGCCTTCTTCTCTAAGCCCCCTCCCCATTTAAACGCAAAGAGGAGCTTAGGGTGGATTACACTACATTAGGGTCCAGCCACAAACACGGTTATTCCATCTGAGCTGAGCCATCAGATTGGTCACCACATTCTGTGACCAAGGCAGCAAAATAACGCCTGGTTGATCTTGTACAGACTCAGAATTTCTCTTGGCGTTAAAGAGGTCAGACTGCTGGAAAACGCAAAACAGATAAAGCCAGTTAATCATTTCTGTTGAGAAGTATTCCTTTAAAAGATTATACGGTGTTTACTTATTAATTTCATCAGATACACTTGAAAAGACAAGTATCAAGTAATTTATTTGCCATTTTAAATGTAAAGAGGTGAAACCAGATGTTTACATTCACTGCTTAAGACTTTACCTTTGCTATGTTAATGATGATTACCACAATTATTTCTATTGGCTAAATATCAGAATAACCAAAAACTTTCAAGATAAATTAATGTAACTGTATTAAATTCAGAAGTTTGGATATACATTTAGTATTTATTTAGTAGCATTGCCTCCTTTATATGCTGTATGTCTTGGGGTCAAACATTTTGGGTTTCCTTCCACAAGTTTCTCACAATAGTTTGCTGGTATGTTTAGGGTCACTGTCCATTTTTGAGACCTAGAAAAGAGAACGAAACTGCATGGCTGTTAAAGTTAACTCAATATTTGGAAGTGTGGCCAACACGGACTGAACGGCTTCGTTCAGTTCCTCCGCTGATATTACTAAAAGTACAGCCAGACTGCACAGAAATTCAACGTCATCATCAAATCTCCTTCTGTTCACTGATTGGCCCATTTGAAATTTTCCAGGAGAAATCCAAGTCAATGGGAGGAAGCCGAGACGGAGCATAAAGGGTGATGAGAATCAAGATGAATCGTATAGGAAGGTACATGGCTCAAAGTTATCCTAAATTAGATGATTATATCAGATTTGATCTTTTGTTACAAAGTGATAAAAAAGAAACCAGATCAACCAGCGGTTATATCTAACTTGTGTAGAAGCTTTCAAAGACACACGGATGTACCGTTTTCTGCAATGTAAAAGAAATAAAAGGCCACACAAAAGATTTTCCGACCACGCACATACTAGCGTAAACAGGAAGTGATGCATACACTTTGCTTCACTCAGACGGTAATCTCATGGTAAGCAAAAATGTAAAAAGAGGTTTTTCTTTTCACATACAGAGGGGTGGGAGCGGGGCATGGAAAAGTGAGGATTCACTGTAGTTATTTCAGTAATCTGTCCAGGTGTAAAAACACATCCAAGTCTTTCAGACAGCATCTGGCCGGCAGCGTTTTCACGAGGAAAAGCAGGTGCCACTCATCCTCTACTCCAAACCAGTGAGGCAATAACAAGACAAAAAAAAATTAAAAATCTGAATCCGCAACGTCGTGTGACGCACTCATAATGACGGGAACCGGGTTGTTTTTAAAAATATTGCAAAGATCAGGTTTGTATATTATGCAGATTTAACTTCCTCAAAGGATTTTCAGCTCAAACCTCTTTGCTTGAAATGTGCTCCCCCCCCCTGTATCACATTGCATTTAGGTGTCAGTATGAACTGACTGTAGCCTGGAAGGTCATGATGGAGTCATGGAGGGCAGCATCTTTATTTTCTTTTGGTTATGTAAGCGACTGAGAGGGAGTGGTCCAAATCTGGGTGTGTGTGTGTGTGTGTGTGTGTCAGCGTGTGTGCGTGTGTGTGTGTGTGTGTGTGTCAGCGTGTGTGTGTGTGTGTGTGCACCGCCACAGGTTGCGTGTGTGCTGGCGATGCGGAACTCCATTGCGTAAGGTTCTTTCTGGACACAAAGCCACATATGCTGTCCCAAGTCCAAAGGTTTCCAACTGAGCCTGACTCACTCAGACATCAATACAATAGTATTTGTGTATGTTTGTATTTCTCTGCATTGCAGTTGGACAGGAAGTAACCCTTGTTCAATTCTGTGATCTATTATGAATGATGCTGCTGTCTGTCTACAAGAAGCTGGAGCAAACTCACTAACAAGCCCTCAAAAGGGCTTTAAGCTGCAACTGAAGCGCTTCTTAAATTCCCTTTAATTATTTACTTTAGTTAGACTTAGGGTATTAGTTCATTAAATAATAATGAAGCACTTAACATGTAAATAGATTTGCACAAAATAATTATCCGGAGTCCTTTTCTTTATTCCAGATGGCTCTTGTGGCTGCTAACACTGCTGTAGCTGTAATAACAGAAGGCGCTCATATACACATGCAAGAGTATACGCACTGCATGCATTTTATTATGTTAAACTGCAAACTTTAGTGTTTTATTATCTTAATTTATTGAGACAGATTAATAAATTAAAATAAGCAGTGCTTATTGCAAAAAGGAAGGAAAATTATGCATTTTTTTTCATTTTTTTTACCAACTAAAAGAGAATTTCAGATCTTATCACTTGAAAATTAAATGGTCAAAGAACGACAAAATGTTTTAGAACGATAAAAACGACAAAATCACATCATAATATAAGCGTTTCGTATCAGTCGTTAATATTGATAATAATTGATACTTTTTTTTATTGCTGCCAAAATGGTGGCTTTTTTTTTTTAGACTATCTGAGGCGAAACCTGAAACTGCTGCTGCGCAAGTTCATCAAGTTGTTGCTAGGCAACCAAAGAGTGACTCAGTTGGTTGAGTTACTGGCCGTGAGAGATCAAGTGAGTAAAGATGTTCTTCTGCCTACAGCGGAGTTCAATAAAATTATTCTACATTCTGTCACCTATTGATATTGATCACATGTCAATATATAGTCATTGATATATTGTCCAGTCCCAGTTCAATCTCAAAGTTCTTGGTCAGTCTGGAGTGTATCATGTGAGAAATGATATACTTCACTACTTTAGCAATAATTTTGAGAAATCTAAAAATCACAAATTGGAGATTCCACAAAAATATTATCAGTGTACGTTTAAAAGTTTTGTTTTGAAATGCAAAAGAAAACTTCTGCATTTCAAAACATTGCTGAAATATTTTTGCATTTCTCACCAAAGGTTTTGAGAGCCACTGTGGAAGTTGAAGATTGCAGACCCCTGATCTAGAACCAAACTTTCTGACAAATAATCTAAAAGAAATAAACTGGAAAACTGAATACAAAGGAAGGAACACACAAAAAGGCATTTAGAGAAAAACTAATAAAACTAAATATGGCAATAACTGACACAGGAACAGAAATTATACCCAAAACGCAAGCATCCAAGTATTGTGACACCTAATTAAGCCAGAACTACAACACAGAGTAAGGATTTCTTGCACATTCGCAAAAAAAAAAAAGAAAAAAGATTCACGATAAAAATTTAGACCTATTTGAGTTTTTAAGGCCTAAAAACTTGATTAATTTTCACAATGCTGTAGCAAACTGAAAGATACAAATATGAGACTGCTGTGTTTTTGTTTTTTACCATCTCCATTGAGCTGTCTCTGCGTCATGCTGGATGTTTCAGCATGTCACAGAGATGTCATGCTCTGTGTCATGACACAGAGCATGACATCATAGGTTGGCAGCTAAAATCAACTGTTGACTTCACTGGATGTCTGAGAAAACTTCACAATGGGGTTTAAACAGATTTAGGTGAATGCAAGTCTGAGAGTTTATATCTAAGAAAAAATGTGGATCGCTACAGTCGACCAAAATAAATTAGTCAACAACCCTGTGTGTGGGTGTCTGCATGTGTGTGTCTGCATGTGTGTGTCTGCATGTGTGTGTGTGTTATTTATTGTGTGCCATATAGAGCTGGCCCTTTAGAGCCGCCCTATTAAGGCTGTCATTGGTCTTTATCCTTATGTTTTCTACTGATCACCACAGAGAACAGGAGAATGAATGGCCATCACCATTAACAATTAAGAGTTACCTAAAGGAGTATTAGTGAAGAACGGTTAGAGGGGTTTAATTTTAAATGAAGGTGAGGCTCAAGTTCCTGCTCCTTTATGAGGGAGGAAACACTGGAGCTTCAGTTACTAAAGTGGATCTCTTTTTTTTTTTTTTTTAGCAGAAATGTTTTATTTACAGTTATTGGTTGAGCAAAATTAGAAAAACAAAAAAAAAAGGTGGGTGGTTTTATCTGACGCCTTCTTTTAGAGTTTGGGTTGAATGGGTGTAAGCAATCAGGCAGAGTAAAGGCAACTAAATCAACATAACAAAGCGCTTCATGAGCTGAAAGCTAATAAATAATTACACGGCAGCCAGAAACGTGGGCCGCTGACCACGGACCTAATTTCTAAGTCATGTAACATAGATGTGGAATTAAAAAAAAACAAAAAAACTCCACAGTGATCAAGTAAAACTTTTACTTTACATTAAAGTATTTTTTTCTAAAAGGACACCTTTATTTTTGATAAAAAATTTGCATGGAGAACTATGGATAACAGAATATTTTACATATTTGACCGGATTTAGCCATTGTTTCTATTGTTCGGTGTTCTGTTTGCAAAAGTATTGTTTTCTCACTTTGTTGCATTAAAACCACACACTTCAATGTCATTTTGATTGGGTTTTTTTTGTGACAGAACACATAACTGTGTCACAGATATATACAAATCAAGTAATGAAACGTATGGCCGCATTTGTATTCTTGTATTTGTTCGTTTTCACTCATATACGCCTAAATAAATCCAATTCAACCTCCAGGAACCAGCTTCCTTCAAAAGTCACCTACATAGTAAACAGATCATCTGTGAAGGTCTTGGACATTTTCACTGCAAAAACACTAAATCTCACCAAGAATGTTTGATCTAGTTTCTAGTTCAGATATCTTAGTACACTTGAAATAAGACAAAACTAACTTACAGGTGACTTTTCAAGTGAACAACTTCTTAGTATTGATAGAAAATTACTAATCCCATGGCAGATTTCACATACCAAGACTTTTTTCCCCCATTTTGTAAGTGAAAAAATCTTTTAAAAATGCTTCATCAATATCTTGCTGAAAAGTATCCTGAAAGTTAGTCTTATTTCAAGTGTATTAAGATATTTGCACTAGAAAGTACACCAAAAATACCTGGTAAGATTTTGTGTTTGTGCAGTGCAAAGAACATTAGAGAAGAAAATGAATCATGAAGACGAAGAAACACAGAGGGTCGAGGTTTTAACTGATGAGACGTCTAAAGCAGGTCGGGTTATAAAACAAAATACAGAGCCTCCAACATTTCATGGAGCACAGTTCAGTCCATCAATCAAAAATGAAAGAAGTGATGATTTATCTAGAGACGGTGTCACCACTCTGAGAAACTGCATTGAGATATTCCAACCGTGTGTGAATTAAAATTTAAAAACGCAAGTTTGTGAGTTTCTGACAAGCCAGAAAATCCACAACTCAAGGGACCAGCTTGAATCTCTAAATCACTGAAGGATTATCATATCTTTATGTACATATCTTCTGAAGGCCCAAAGGCCAAATAAAAAAAAAAACACATCTGATTCAGACTCTACAGTTTAAATGTGCCACTTCTTAATAATATCTCTAACAATTACAAAGATTAAACCAACCAAAACTCTGCAGAGAGAATTGGGAGAAATAAAATGACTTTATTTGGTCTGAATAATGGAAACTTCATGACATGTCACAATACAGTCATGCTTGTTTTTATAATATGAGTATAAATGAACTAAAGCATGGGGACTTTTTATAAAGTGGTCATTTATTTCAGCTTAAAGTAAAAACAATCGAGAGAAATCTACTCAGGGTTTAAATGCACTTTTTAAATTGTTGATATTTTTCTCCAATTTTCATTTTTATAGAAAGTAATGTTGCAAATCCCACCCATCCATCCAAATAAAATAAAGGAATAAAACAGAAGAGACATAAAATCCCGCATTTTTACACCTTCATCCTGTTTAAAATCACTATTCAACCCTATTTGCATTCTGCCGATCGTGTGAGATAATGACAAACTCTGATTTAAATATAGGCATCCACAGAAAGAACATAGAAACTTTATATTACCAAAGAGTGAAGGCTCTTTTCTCTGGGAGATGACAGTGCATCACTGAAAACATTGAGCCACGGCAACTTTCAGCTTTACTCTCAAAATGAGGAAAATGGAAAATACAAATGGACTGAAACTGCATTTTGTAAGTATTACTCACACAAAAAATGCCAGTAGTTCTGCAGAGTGAAGATTGTCTTTACTTGTTTTAAACTAAATAAAATTACCAAAATAGAGCAAATTGGATAGAGAAGAAAAAAACAGACATTTGCTTTCATTTTGGACTTTCTATCTTAGAGTTTTTATGATTCTTCTACACTCTTTTACTGTCTAATTTGACCTGATGTAAGAAAATCTACCCACAGAGCTCCCTGCCCCCACACACACACCTTCCTCTGAGTTATCTATATGCGTCAGTCTGACCACAAAGAAATGAACACAGAAAACCCCTGACTGAGGCTGAACCACAAAACTGATCAAATACATCACTATAATGTTTCCACATGACTGATAAATGGGCCAAAATAATCACATTTCTTAAAAATGATTTTAAAAAAGTGTTTTAATGTTTTTGAAATAACTAAATTGCTTTTTTTAATTAGGACTTTATGTTATAGGACAGCATGAAAAGCTGTAGAAGGACTTGAAAGTTGTCCGATATTGTTTGTAAAGATGAACAGAAAATAAAATTGCCGTGTCTGTGTTTAAAGTATTTACTCTGGTAGGTTGAATATAAACACACCGTTGGCTAAGATGGTTGCAAAGGTAAGCCAGGCTTTGTATATTTAGAAATGAATGCAAATAGTGTCTAGTGGAGGCATTTCAATTGAACTTCTATGATGAATATTATTCATATTTTCCATCTAATCTGACCTAAATCCTCGTGCTTCAGGCTTACGACGGCTAAACTGTGGAATATTTATGAGATCATAGAAGCTCGTTCTCTCACATATTACCAGGGCACTCTCAGGTTTCTGATAATAGTAGTAGCTTTATTTTTTAAAAATCCCCAAACTACTAAATGCTTCCCAATGTAAGTTGAGAAAAATTGGATTTTTAATTTTGCCATTTCGTTTTTATTGTTTTTATTGTTGCGTCCATTTCATTTTTATTGTTAAATCAATCATTTCTCCAACTTATTATTAGGTTTATGCTTAAGCTTAAATAATTTTGACTTAATATGAGTAACAACAATATTTAACTTACCATTGGGATCAATAAAGTATTCTTGAATTTTGAATTAATCAGATTTTTTTTCTGGAATATTTGAAAAGTGTAAAATCTAGACAGTGTGCAAAGTTTCATAATTTATAGTGAAGCTTTGCAGAAGAAAAGTCAGAGGTGAGGATAGCACATGTTCTTCTGTTACTGGGAATAAAATCCTAAAACTGGAAGAAACTTTAAATGTAATTAACAAGCAAGCGAAGAACAGAGACGTTTCCATCTGAACGGCAACATTAAGTGCCTGAAGTTTTAGTAGAGCGGTTATTGATTGGTTTTAATTTTATGTAGTGTTGACTTGCAGTTTTAACTCATTTTTTTTTTATCAGTTAATTGTTTGCTTGCTTAGTTCAGTCTTACTTTTTTAAAAATGCTTAGTTTCAGTTTAGTTTTTTTTTAACTGAGTTATATACCAGGGGCAAGTCGAAAATTGTAATATAGAAATAGTTAGTGTAAAAAAATCCAGAAAAGCTGAAACAATTTTGAAAGAAAAAAAAAACTTGTTAGTTTGTCGCAAATGAATATCAGGCAAGTGTTTTTAAGATATATGGCAGAGAAACTATCAAAAATTCAGTGAACACAGTAACAGTGGGTGTGAACTTTTCAAGTAAACTTTAAGGGTTGAGGGATTTTTTTTTCTCCTTTAATAACGAACCAAATGTTTTATCTTGTCCAACTGCAAGACACTTAATTTCATCTAAGCCACATTTATATTCAAGGTAATCCCAAACTGGACTGCAGCTCTTTCTCTAAACCTTTGCTGACATGACTGTTGAAGGACCAGCATCAGCAAACATGATGCAGAACAGCAAGAAAAAAAACTGCAACTTCATACTAATGAGACACACAAACAAAGACTAAGTTCAGCTAATTTTAGTTAGTCATGTGAGCAAACATTAAAGTTTTAGTTAGTTTTCCTTTCTTGAAGTCTCATTGTTATTTTTATTTTAGTTAACGAAAATAAGATTTTTTTTATTTCTAATTTTGGTCATTTCATTATTGTTTTTATTAACAATAAAAACTGATATCACCAATTTGATATTAATATGTGTATCGGTATCAATAAGGGCAGATCTATTCTGTCTAACTCTATGAGTCGTGCTCCGAGTGATGTTGAGCTTTACTACTTATTTTACATTATATTTAGATAATTGCACTTTCTGAACCATTTGAAATATTTTCACGTCTGACCAAAGTAGTCAACCTTTTTTCAGTTTCTTCATTACATTGACAGTTTTACTACTAATTGCACTAACAATTAGGAGAAAAACAACATATGAAAGTATTTGTTTTTACATGTTTGACCAAGCTTGTGATGCTATTGGTGTACTTAAGCTTTCTGTACTGGTGCAAAGGTATAAAAGATAGTTTAACTCAGTACATTTATATCTGTGTTTAAATAAAATAAACATTTAAGTTAATTCAGCACTGATTTCATGTATCATATCAGTATCAGCCGATACTAAACATCAGATATCTGTATCAGTATCGGTTACATATACCTAAAAACTTTTCTATGTATTAAACTCTTTGCAGTTTGGTTCACAAACTTTTCAATTCAAACCAACGTCAAGTTCATCTGAAGTTTGCACCTAGATAGGTAAAGGACAAAAGCAAGCAGGTACTCACACTAGAAAGTGGTAGAGGAAGCATTTCAACCCTGCGGGTCTTTCTAGAAAGTTGTAAACATCCCCCTGCATACTAGTCTTAATGTAAGGACTCTGGAACTCCTTCTGGTGATGGCGCAGCCAGCTAGAGCGAGGGAGAGGCGGCGGGACGGGGGTGACGGACGGCTGGCTGTGTGCGATCTGCAGCTCCGGATCCTTTGTGTCAGCTGGAGGTAAGCAGGGGAAGCCTGATCCATTATTCACCGCCGGGGGGTCCATCTCCAGAGAAACCGGCGAGTAGTGGCCGACGTCAGGCACGGGGACCCGCAAGGCACCGCAGCCGGCGGTGGGACCGGTGGAGGTGGCCAGGTCCATCTCCTGGTCCAAGCTGAGGCTGATGCTTGTGCCGGCACATCCGTTGGGGCTGCAGCGTATGAAGGAGCTCCGCATCCTGCTGCCATAGTCCCGCTGCACATGGCAGGTCATGTGAAAGGAGCGCGCTCGTCTTTCCCCCATTGTGCCCCTTCAGGATGGGCAGAGGGGCGCTAATGAGGACTTTTAAAATCCCGGTGGTTCTGGCCGAGGTTTGCGTAGGAGAGAGCAGCCCAGCAGCAGGTGAGAACTAGCTACCTGCGGCGGAGAAGTGTGCTCTTTGTAGGGCCGCATGGGTCTCCATAACTAAAAAAGAAAAAGGCAACAGGAGTCATGAGGATGCACATCAATCAGTGAAGTTTCAGTCAAGGTCGTCTGTAGAGCACATTTCAGCAACAAGGTAGTTCAAAGTGCTTCACATCATAAAAACACAAATATCTACAAGTCAAGCATTACATTCTGCCAAGTGTTGTCATTACACATTAAAATCTTGATTAGTGTTTCATTTATTATGGTACAAAAGCAACTCTAACCGGGTGGATTTTGAGTCTAGATTTAAAGTTTCGGTTGTTTTACAGTTTTCCGGGTGTTTGTTCCAGATTGCTGAATGCTGCTTCTCCATGTTTGGTTCTGGATCTGGGGATGCAGAGCATCATAAATTGGAATCAACTTTGCCCTCTAGTGTTGTGCAACCTGTTATTCAATATCAATAACAACTTCATGGAGGAGAGACTGGGGAGAGCCGGAAAGGCGGTTTGCCCAGGGCGCCCAACAGGCCAGGACTGCCTCCGCTTACCATCATCAGCATGCGAGTGTTTGCATGAATGACTGACTGTAGTGTGAAGCGCTTTGGGGTTTGGACTTGAAACAGCACCACAAAACTTTTTAAGTTAACCTGGACAAAAAAATATATATATAAAAAAAAATCAGAAATTATATTGAGTTTAATAATAAACCAGCAGACTCACAAAGACACTTCTAAAAAAAAATGCCTATACTCCAGTTTTTAGCTTATGTATTCGTCTTCACTCAATTTTACAGATGAACTCTCATTTGCCCAGCTATTTATATATTTTGTGTACTTGTGAACGGCAGGATTTGGATTTGCACTTTCGTCACACACAGAAACACATCAGCCAGGTATGTTCAGCTTGTTGCGACCGGGAAAGTAGGAAATTTGTTTTCCCAGTTCGTTTGTAAAGCTACGCTAAGCATCAGCCCACCAGTCTATCTGCATGTCACCGCTACTACTGTACATGAGCGTGTATTTTTTTAATTTTGTATAGGCAGAAGTGAGAGCGTTGCGCAGCATAAATAATCACCCGGCCGGAACACGGTGAGCTTAATAATAAAATATAATTTAACAAAGCTTTGAGGCAGATAATTTGCCTCGAAGAATTTTAATAATTGAGGCACTTGAATCATTCGAGGAATCGTTACAGCCCTACAATACATGTTAGATAATTATCTAAGCACCATACTTTCAGAGTCTATACATTCTTTCAATGTAAAAACAGCTGATGAAACCAACTTTTCCAACACCTTGTTGCTGAGATTAAATTTAAACATAATAAAAAGCTAAATATCATCTGCTTGGACCATAAGGAAATATCACTAAATATATAAGGGAAACAAAAAAAAGAAAGACTCAAACAGGGTTAAGAACTGAGCCCTGTGGGACACCACGCTATTACACAATGGCCTGTTCACACTCAGACAGAGAAATGATGCTTGGCAAGAACAAGAGAAGAATTATATCTTAGATTTTATATATTGTTTGAAGAAGTCTGTGAAAAGCACTTGCTATCTATGCTGAGCTCTGACCTGGGGCCAGCGAGGTCAACAGCTGGGACACGATTCTCCTGCTTGAAAAAGTATTGGTCATACATTGTAGTTCTTTAGCTTCGCAGAATCTTCGTCAAGAACTCAGCAATACTGTAGATCAGCAGCTGTCAAGAGTAAAGTTTTAAACTGCAGCCATATGTGACTCAAACACGCTGCACGCAGGATGTTGGTTAGAGCATTCTGTTGTCGATTGCTGTCAAGATTAAAACATCTCATCTGCGTTTGAAAGCAGGGATTTTCATTCATAAAAACAGTCTTAGTCAATTGCTAAAGTTAGAGGCTGCATTCTTGTGACCTTTGTGAACATAATAACATTAAGAGGTAATGTTTTGCTTTTATGTAATATTTTGCAATGTTCCCTTACAACACACTTTCTCTCTCTGAGGATTTTCTTTTGTGAAACCGCCATCCTGCTGGATTGCCCTGGATGGACGTCAAATTCCCCCCAGCCCCCACCCCACTCCTCTTCCATCTGGAAAGGAAAAACAGAAGCACCGCATGCACTCTTTGAGAAAATAATTCAGCTGTCCACACCAAAGTGTAAGCCCGAGAATTTGACCTTTCGTCTAATGGTTAAGCAAAACACGTCACATTAACGTGCAGCTAAATAAAATAAAATTAGACTGATAAGTGAAGGAGGTATCGTGGCCATGTGCATTACACTCTACTGATCTCTCTTTCACTTTTTTTGGTTATTATATTTCCGGTCACATTTGCATCAGGTTCGACGCGGTACGAAGCAGAACCTGCTAGGAAAGCTGCTGATACCTCTTGAACTTTTTCAGGTCTTGTGACATTGCAACCAAAAAAAGCCTAATTTGTTTGGTTGAGGGTTTATGTGATAGACACTCACGAGCTATAGAGCCAAATTGTGGAATGGGAGGAAAATGATTTATTGCTTGTGATTACAAATCTGAGAAGTGTGGGTGCATTTGTATCTGTTTAAGGGTCTGTGACCTGTGGCTTCACAAAGGTTCGTAATAACTTTGCCTACAAATAATAATAAATAAAAGAAAAAACTTTAAAAAAAAAAAAACATACAATAAATTGAGGCTATAGCAGTTTTTGTTTTATTATTATTACATAAATGTGTTGGAATTTTACAGCAGAATGACACTGAAAGTACCAGTAATATTTATTTGAATCTATATTTCTTATCTTTCTTTTTACATCATTTTACACAAATATTGACATCCCATAGAAGATACTCTATTTTTTTCTGGCACATTCTGATGTTTCTTTTCTGTATTTTTAAAAGTAGAAATAAATAAAAAAAAATTAAATAAAAAAAAATTCTAATTATAAATAT
Organism: Alfaro cultratus; assembly: GCA_903066825.1. Lineage (NCBI taxonomy): Eukaryota > Metazoa > Chordata > Actinopteri > Cyprinodontiformes > Poeciliidae > Alfaro > Alfaro cultratus. The sequence continues at coordinate 145,919 of CAEFZX010009536.1, read as the reverse complement.
TTATTTTAGAAAATTGTAGGTCATGCAGGACTTGCTGCACTAAGCAAGTTTGATTTAGTTGGACTGATTGAAGAATTGACTCTGGATTGTTAAGGTTGCTGAAATTTCTCAAGCTCAGTCAGTCTGGATGGAGCAGATTGTTTAAATTTTTGGAAAAAAAAGATATTGCAATTTAAAACCATTTGTGCTCACGTAAAAGGAACTTGTGCGTATATAATGGCAGGTTGACAAGTCAACAAAACGCCATCTTTCATTCATAAAAGCCTTCAGTTACAGGTTGGGAGGGCAGCTTGTTGTATGACCAGGAGGGAGACTGAACCAGGTGATGACATGCTCGTGCTAAATGATCGGAAAATGTCTCCTGGGGCAACAGGGGGGGGGGGGGGGGGGGTGGGTGCCGGTACCCCCTCCACAACCACACATGAGCTGATTGCAGGACCGTATCGGAGTCTCTGCATTTAAAAACTGCATTCTCATGCCACACACAGTGAACTGTCACACAGGACTCCAATTACCGGGTACTGTTGTCTAACTTTACGTTACACTGAGTCGCCCCCCCCGCTGCAGGAAGCAAGTTAAACAAGATGATGAGTGTCGAAAAAAAAAAACACTTTCCATTACCTAGAGAAGCATGCGTGGTCGCTGTTTATTTGATACATTGAGAGAGAGAGAGAGAGAGAGAGAGAGAAACTTGTGATGAAAAGTATCCAGTGTTATTATTGACGTATGCTCTCTGCAACAGACGTGTAAAATGATAAATATGTCGCCAAAAACAAAATATCGGATTTACCTTGTACTCCAAGTTGCAATCTGCAAGTGATGCAAGTTCCAACTGAGACGAGCAGAAATCCCTTCTTCTGAGCTTTTCATTAAAACAAACTCCAGTCATGCATTGCGCATGATCAATAAATCATCCAGCGGCGTTCAGAAACAAAGGCAATATCGCGAATGCAATCAGAGCACCAGTCTTCAATCGGTTGCTGCCCTCAGGACCTTTCTCCTTGAAGTGCATCGCAGCTGCGCCTGGCCGAGTGCTGCATTCAAAGGGTATTGGAAATGACAATAATGATAGTCAAAGTAAACGCAATCATCACTGACTGTCCAAGCAAACTAAAGTTGCAAGCGACTCCTTTTGTTCGATATGGTGGAAAAAATGTTAAAAATATAGTGTTTTTTTTTTTTTTTTAATAGTATTTGTTTGGGAAACTGAAAAATTGCAAATAAACACTGGCCAAGCAGTTCTGTATTATTTTACTTTGCAATATAAAATTAAATGATTTTGTTAGGACACTCAAAGATGCTTTACAATGCAATCAGACATTCCCGTTCAGGCACACATTCACATGTTGATGAAGGCAAAGCTCCTGGATTGTAGCCACATCTGCCCTGGACAGATCAATATTACTATGACTATCAATAATATGACCACTTAGGTTAATATTCTACTTGGATATCAATGTTGTCATATGTTGCCATTTTTAATCCCTTTGACACTATAACTTCAGATTTAAATTTTTAAAAAAAGTTTTCCACTTGCATTTGATCTATTTGTTAAATTAGATTTTGACCTATTTAAGCTGCTGCTTTAAAGTGAATTGAAGATAAAGACTTTTGTACACGTCCTACTTAAATATGTACATAAACCTATTTGGATCACATAGAAATAATTTCAAGGATGGGACATCACAAGTAAGTTTTAAACTGATAGTTTTAAATTTGAAAGACAAGTTAAAACCAAAGACCAAATTATGAAATACAAAGTCAGAGTATGAAGGTCAATGGCTTCAACTTTCAATGTCAAAATTTAGATACAAAGTCAGAATTAAGATTATCATTTTTACCTCTTATTATGACTTTGAAAATGAAAATTATCTCATAGTTATATCTCACAAATTAAATTTGGAAAACTGAAATGATGACCTACGTTAAAAATTTAAACCATTATCCTCTATCTCATAACTGCGAATTTGTACGTAATAAATAAGACAAAAAGTTAAAAATTTGTATTTGCATCTCACAATGAAGACTTTGAAAATTTATATTATCAACTTACATCTCACAACTATGACATACCTCGTATAGTGGAGGAAATGGGCTCCTATTAATAAGCGAGGGTTTATTTTCATCTGGTATTGGGGAAATACTTTTTGCTTGTGGCTATTTTACGGGTGGTCACTGAACGCAGCAGCTGTTTGGAAAGCAACAGCTGGCAGAGAGGGAGTCAACAGCTGGCCAAGCGCGTTCATGGAAAATAACTAAGAAGATAAATAAAGAGAGGATACCATCTTTAATTGTTATAACATCCTTACCTGAGCCGCTGTGTGGGAGAATTGTCACTACCTTACAGTAAATGAGAGCTTGAAAATCTTTTTTCATCTGCAGGAGGCGCTGAAACGCTCACGAGTCAACTTGGCCGTTTCGCGGTTACAACGTATTGTCTCTCGTCGGTGTCCGTAGTCAATGAAGCGGATGAAAAAAGCATGGCGTCCTTCGGTAGCAAGGTTTTTCTGTCCATAGGTCGAACTAATGTCTCTGGTGTGGGTATAAGGAAGACAGGAAACAGAGCCACATATGCTACGGCGTTGACAGTAAACTCTTCTTCTGCAAATATAGGTGAGTTCGTCTCTGGAAATGCTGATTGTGCTAAAAGAAATGAAGAGCTACTGATGCTGGCTAAGCTAAAGACATGAAGCTGTTAGCAAAGTCAAGTGCCTTCATTTCTTGAGGCTACGCAGAGTTAATGGTAGTGATGATTAGACTCGAAAACGATTTGCTCAGATTAAAAATGCTTTGTCGTCTTTGCCTAAATGTGGACAAATCAGAGTAGCTGTTACTGACCCCACCGTCTTCTCATCTCAAGTCAATAATGTTTGTGAATTCATTCATTCATGTAAACCTCTAAATTAAATGTCAAATGATATCAAAATAAGTTTTTGAGTTACATGCAAAACATGGCAAGTCAAGGTCACTTAATGTGGCAGCATCATGCTGTGGGGATGGGTTTTTTTCCCTGACAGGGAAGATGAAGGGAGATAAATACATATGACCAAAAGGCTTGAGACTGCAGTTGAGGTTAACCTTTCATTATAACAGCCAGAATGGCAATAAAATTATTTAACATCAAAGCATTTTTGTGTATGAGAAAGGTCTAGTCAAAGTTTAACACTAAATTTAATTGTGATTCTGTGGTGAAATTTAAAAACTGTTGAAGCTGAACTAATTTGCAAAGATGAAATGGTAAAAATGTCAGTCGTTGAACATGCACGGCTGCAGCTTTTTGCCTTTTCTTATAAATATTAACGGTTTATACTAGGTAAAGTAATATATGTTTGATGAAACTGGAAATCCTGTCAATTTCAGATCTTCCAGAGAGAGGCGGTAGAGGATTCATCGGCAGAAGACCAAAGAGAGAAGTAAGTTAACACTTTTTTTTTTTGTCATGCTTAAAAAAATCAAGACCTACCAGAAATATTATTTTACAACTTTCAAAATTGTCTTCACTGTGTGTTGTTGTTTATTTTATTTTATTTTTTTGTACATTAGTCTGGGGAGCCTAGGACTGAAAAGATGGCACTGGATCAGGACTGGACCTCAGTTTATCCTGCAGCGACCCCCTTCAGGTCCAACGCCGTCCCTCTTCCTGTGCGGATGGGCTACCCTGTGAAGAGGGGCATTCCACCAGAGAAGAAGGGCAACTTGGAATTAATAAAGGTCAGAGTTCATGTCCCATGAAGAACCACGGCAAAAAAAAAAAAAAAAGAGAAGCAGTTCTAGCTTTTGAATTACAAATTTTCTCTGAAATTTAACCTTTATTTCTTCTGAGTAGCCAAGTCAGTGCTGCTGCTGCTGTGCTGGGTGAGCTGCTCTTGCTGTATTGCTCTCCCCTCATGGCCGTGTCTCTGTGCACGGATTAGCAAGCAGCAGCTGCCCCATCTGGACTCGAGCCACTCACAGATTCACTACTTACATTCGTCACAGCTGGAAGTCAGCCGGGTGGCCTGACAATACTCATTTCCTTCTGCCTGTAGGAGCTAAACTGCTGTTTGTTACTTACTTGGCTTGAGTACTTGAAACATCACACCTTAGAGATTATTATTATTATTATCTACACTCATTTTGACATTACAGCAGGATTTTTCATATAATTGTGTGTTTTATGTAATATTTTCTTTACCCAAAAAGATGAGGGGGGGTTTGTTTTCCCGTTCTGTCCATCATTCCTTTGTAAAACTGGTATCAGTGCATGTTATTGAATTAAACCAGTATTGAAGTGTTTATTTTATTCCAACAACTTAAACCCTTTACATTATAAAATAAATGACACCAGAGTTAAATTTATCAAGTCATTGCTTCTGTTAGTTTTGGTGGTGACAGCTAATAGCGATCCAAAACTTTAGTTTCTTAGAAAATTGGAATAATTGATAAACATTTTGTTTTCTTAAAAGTCTAGACAATTTTCCAAGTTGTAAATGAAGCTGGCAATTCACTGAGTGCTTTGTTGAAGCACATTGATGGAAGGTTTAGTGAAAGGAAAAATACTCGGCTATTTAACCCTTACTAATGCAATGAGCAGCTTCTCATTCATCCCAACAAAAAATCCATCTTTAACTCTCAATAACAATTTTTAGTAACAACTGGAAAATAATTTTCAGCAAATCAAATCTAGTTTTAAATACAGAAAGCAGTAGTAGCATAAAAAATGCCTTTCATGGTAAAGCAGTTTATTTTCCAGCTACTAAGCCATTGTATATTCCGGCGTAAGTATATATATCTATTACTAACAACACGTGAAAGGTTAGTGAGCAGATTAAAATATGGAGGGATAAAGGCTGGACAGAATTATTATATCCATCATTACATTAAAAGGGCCATTAAAGGATTCCACATTTTATTTTTTTACATAATCTGCTTATACTCATTTATTCAATGAATGTTGTTTTTCCTGATGATATAAGACTTCGTTATGATTCCACATGCTTAATGTGTGTCTCCATGAAACAGAGGAGTTTTATGAATAAGAATTAGGTGCACACATGTTATATTTATTGTAGAATTGTACATATAGATTGAAACATAAACATGGATTATTGTTTGGATTACCATCAATAAGCTTCTGGAACAATTCTGTCTGAATATTTCACCACTTTTTTTCCAACAGATTTTTTAGGGCTCTTTTAAGTTGGTTTGTTTTCCTGCCGTGGGTCACACTTTTAAATCCAGATAGTTTCAGTTTAGCTTCCAGATCCTAATGTTCATCTACTTTTCAAAGTCCAAAAGCAATATTGATGTGTTTGTGAACATTATCTTGTTGGAGAAAACCCAGAAAGTTTTTTGCTCTTTTACCATCTAGCTGTTGATTGGAAGAGGTGGAGAAGTTGTTTTTGGTAAAACGTGTTGAAGTTCTTCCTCATATCAAAATCGCTACATGATCTTTTTGACTTTGTTTCAGATACCAAACTTTCTGCATTTGACACCAGCAGCTATCAAGAAACACTGTGAAGCTCTGAAATGTAAGCACTCAGTCTGAGATAATGTTATTTGCCGTGTTTAAAGGTATTTTCTTTTTTATGAGTTTTAATATGATAATGATATTTTCTCCGCTGCTAGCTTTCTGCACAGAGTGGCCCTCAGTCTTGGACACTGACCCCAAATGCGACGAGCACTTTCCAGTTAAAATCAAGAGCACAGACTACGTGTCTGCTGGGCCCTCCATCAGGAATCCTTCAGCTCGCATCGTTCACGTGAAAGTGAGTTTCCACGGCGATCGCTCTGAAAAAGTCCCAGCCGCTGTTTTTACCTGACTGAGTTGAACTTGAATTGTTCCTCGAGATTACAGATTTACACAGCGACCAGTCGACGCAATGACACAGACATTCACAAACTAAACACTTTGCATTATTAAACTGATAGATTTTCCCTGGACTTAGTTGGTTTTGTCTTTTATTTATTTGCCCCTCTGCATCCCAACAGCTTTCACAGCGGGGGGGAAAAGTCAGAAAACAGTTTGCCATCGACATATTTTTGGAGACATTTTAATATTCCACTTAATCCTCGCTCTACCACTAATCCATCAATACCCAATCCTTCTTTCAGACTGAAGCCAAACATACAAATACATGCAGAAAACCAAGAACATGATCACTTAAACCAAATTGTACAAACTAATAAATTACAGAAACCAAACGTAAACATGCTGAATATAATCAACAGAGTGGAGAAAACCAATTAAATTTAGTCAGAAAATGCAACACAACTGACTCTTTAGAAATGTGGAAACATTTGGAAAACATGAGTTTCTGTATCCTTACTGAGGACAGTGAAGATACTGACACATTAATAATTTTCTCTGGTGGAACAGTGTCATATTTGCCATTAATCACCAACCATCTGCTCTCCTGACACATTGCCTTAGATTATAGCAGCAAGGTAGGAATTAGAATTAATCCAGGTAGATTAGGCTCCAAGATTGATTGGAGAGCAAATCTCTCAAAGAGGAATCAAATCTAGAACAAATTCAGCATGGCTGACTCGTATTTCTGCAGGTAAAAGAACATTTTATTCTCTTGCCACAACAGATGAGTTATATCTGTGCGTGTTTGCATACCTGATGCCTTGAACTTGAATTGCAACAGGTATATTTTGAAAAATTTGACGTCATCAGAATGTTATTTTATGATATTCTATACACACAAACGGTGATTATATTTCAGTCACTTAATTAAAAACTTCAAATTAGGGCTGCAACGATTTTAGCTTTCGATTATTCTGACAATTAATCGGATAAAAAGTGGCACATCCTACAGATTTCCCATGTAACCATTTAAGCCTTTTCTTGTATACAATATTAGAAATACATTAAGACATACAAATAAGTAGTTCAATTCCTTTTTTTAAATGAGAAACTAAAACTATTTTGACTAAAGCATACTTACAGAAAAAGGTGTTTTTATCTTGAATTCAAAATGTATATATACTTATTGTACTGTTTTGGTTTAATCCTCTGAATATGTTGTTTCGTTTATTGAGTTTGTATATTCCAATTATCAATTAATCGATTTCTAAATTAGTCGACCATTATTACAATAGCCAATTAATCTGATTAATCGTTTCAATATACTTCAAGCTCTACTTGAAGTATATTATTGTGTGTAATCAAGCTATATATGAATTTCACTTTTTGAGTGAAATTGCAGGAGAAAAGTCATAATATTTGAATTATTTGAGATGCAGCTATAGGCTGTGAAGGAGCCATAATAAAAATCAGTTCATCCACTTTCCTGCCAAGCGATTTCGAAATTATTCAAAGCTAAATTGAAAACTTTCTGTAAGTGTTTAACATCTAAGTTCGCCATGTAACCTGTCCTCCAGGTAAAGTTGTCCAGTTTGAACCTGGATGACCACGCCCGCAAGAAGATGCTCAAACTTGTTGGGGACAGATACTGCAAAGACTCAGACATCCTCACCATCAAAACAGAAAGGTAAGCAACGCCTCCCCTCCTAAAAACACACAAACCTAACACAAATCAAACATGCCCTTAAATATCTCTCCTTTCTTCCCCAGCTGCCCTCTGAGGCAGCAGAACTACGAATACGCCATGTACCTGCTGACTGTCCTGTACCACGAATCCTGGGTAAGTCGAGGAGTTTGTCTTTTTGTTTTGTTCACTCTGTCGTGTCAGGATGTACTTGTGTCTCGTTCGCTGGGCTTTTAGGTGTTTGCCTGAATTGTTTGTGGCTCTTCAGAAAGTGTCTGACCTTTACTTTGCTGACCTTTTTTTTGTTTGTTATGTTTTCTTTCAACTATCATCTGCTCATTTAAAGGCCAACTGTTCAGTTAAAGACCCGCTGTCACGTTCGGTTTGTTCTCAGTTGGGTTTGAGATTAGATGTTTCTGAAAACCTTCCTCACGCCGCAGCGTTAAACGGAGGTAGTGCCTCTCGGGTTTCCACTTATGTAATCTGTATTACATATCCTTCATCCTTTAATATACCTTTGAATTTACAGATTTATCTGTTTGTACTTGTCTGTCACACTTAAATGTTTCGGATTATCAAAAATATTTTGATATTTGGGAAGGATAAATGGAGTAAATTTTAAAAAGCTGTATTCAGATTATGATTTAATTTATTAGAAGAAAAGAAAATTGTCCAAACTTGTTTGAAAATATAATTAGTGCACTTGCTAAATCCTGGATTAATCGCATATTTTGACAAATAAAAGGCTAAACAGCTTTAAAAAAAAACAAAAAAAAAACATTCCATTTACTAGTGTGAAGAAAATTGGAGAACAAATGGGGATCAAAAGTAAAATCTAAGGTTTGAGTACTCCAGTAAGGCACAGTGAGAGCCATTATCCACTAATGAAGAAAAGGTGGAACAGGGCGAGATCGGCCTGCCAAAATGACTTTAAAAACGCATCAACATCTCTTCCAGGAGGTCACAAAGCAACCAAAAAAACATCTAAACTACTGTTGCATTCACTGTGTGTAAATACTGGGATGATATGAAATTTAGTGTGTGGTTCATCCGTAAAGCTACTTTTACACTGTAACCATCAACTTACTCAGCCGCCCGCTGTGTTCAGTCTATCCGCTCACCTGTATAAATACTCCCGCTGTTTCCTCTGAACCAGCAGCTCCCGGAGGAGAAAAGCTGCCGTATTCCAGCCATCGCGCGAGTCATTTTAAAGATGCTTATTGGTCCCCCAAAAACTATGAAAACCCAGGCATTATCATCAATCAATAAAATCCTCACGGGCTGAACTTGGAAATTGGACGTTATGCCGCTAACACGTAGCTTTCCGTCAGAGGCGGAAATCAGAGCTACACGTAACACAAGTAATGTCCCGGCTGGAACACGGTGCACTAAATAATAAAACATAAATTAACGAAGCTTCAAAGCAGGTAAATTTTCCTCGAGGAATTTTAATAATCTAGGTACTCGAATCATTCGAGGAATTGTTTCAACCCTAATCGGTTCCCAGTTTTTATGCTCTTTTCATGCTTCCTTTAAGGCCTCGCAAATAAACTTGCCTTTGCTAGGGCTAAAAGGTGAGAACCTAATAAAACTAGAAAAATACAAGAAATAGAATAAAGGTTTTGAAGTGATTAGTCAAAGTCTGGACTAAAATCCAATTGAGATTCTTTGACATCACTTATACTAGAAACCAATATATCTGCGTTACCACAATTCCAGATAGAAAGGTGGGTAAAAGAACTTCTAACGCTGCTCCAAGCTGTTATGTTTAGGGGGCAATTTTTCTCAGTGCCAAGTTGTTTTGGATGGCTTTTCATTCTATAAATTAAATGTTTAGGAAACTTTTGTTATTATTTACTCCATTTTTTTATATAATGGAGTATATTGTATATATAGGTTTGATCAGAAACATGTCAGTGCAACTAAATACAAAAACATTTCAGACCCTTAGGAAACAACCAGTTTGTGCCGCATTTTCGAGACTTTATTTTCAGGATTTCTAAATCCTCAGCTTTAAATATTATCGGATGAGCCAGCATTTCTCTCCTGGTGAGAGAGAGATCTTGTCTGCTTTTCTTGGAGAGCTAACCCCATTAGGGAGGCGCCGGAGCTAAATATGGAAGAGGATGGCAAACAGCAGCATTGTCCAGTTGACATTTTCTCCCTGATGAGTTAAAAAGAAAACAGAAAACAGACTCCCCTATCAGGTGCTGGACCACACCATGTCGGCCTCAGCACTGTCCCTACGCATTTGGAGCCAGGCATATAAAAAGAAAATGACTCCCTTTGTTGTCCAACCTCTGCTTTTAGGAGCTCTTCCTGTCACGGGTTGGCCACATTAGCGAGGGGAAGGAAAAAAAAAAATCCCAGTCAAGAAAAGGTGTTTGAGTCAGGAAGCAGAACATTGTCCGCTGCCCTTTCAGACACACAATGGAAGGCACAGTGCTTGTCCAGCAGGCTTTTGGGCGACTTTAGAGTGGAGTGGCGATCGGGTTGTAACGCAATCCCACAAAGGAGCCAATTGTCAGCAGCCACTGAGGTGATAATATCTCCCCACTTGGAGAGGAAGACCTCGGCTGCTAATTCCATCAGGTGCTAATCCAAATCAGCTCTGGAGCTCACTGCAAGAAACCTTTCAGTCGCATGAGGGGAGACTTGCTTCCCCCCACCCGGTGCACAACACCTGTCGTCTTCCCAAAACGGATTTGTTTGAAGGTACACAAACGCAATCAGGAAGAACAGGTGGCCTTTTGTCTGCGAAAGGCCTGGAAAGTAAGCTGCATGCATGCTGAACAATCTACTCTTTGATGGATGCTTAAACGGTCATTTTGCTTTTTTTTTTCTTTTAAAAAATGAAATATTTCTACATTTCCAATGGAAGGACAACACCCTGCTGCAACCTGTTTTTCTATGCTAAATGATCAAATGTGTTGATGTTAAACTCCTGTTTGTGGTTTTCTGGGCCAGTTACTCATAGTTACTGATCTATGAGGTATCTGGTGCGTCACGCTCTGCTCCTGGACCTGGTCCAGACAGGATCTTATGAGGAATCAGATGCGTATCGCAGTAAATGATGGTCATTAACCCCAAACACCTGGATCGAAGCACCACTGATGCCCAGTTGCCGCTCCACTTTAAGAGAATGGTTCTTATTGTTCTCCAGGGAACCCGATGACGGCTGACCAGGCAGCACACAGAGCAGGAGAAATAACTTTGTTAGAAGATGAGACATAAGATATTTAGCCTTTGTTGCCAAAAAGGAAACTGGAAAAAGCTGTTTCAAAGTTGTTTGTTTAATCTTTGATCTGTTTTCACTCAGCAGGAAAAATACAGTGCCTATATTACTCCACATCTATTCATAGTATTAATTTTGATTGAAATTCTTCATTTTTGTCACGTTGCTACTGCAAATTTCTGTATATTTTATGCTGGTTTTGTGAGTTACCTCAACACAAAATGGGGTTCAAATGAAATTGAGGTGGTTTTAAACATTTAGCACACAAAAATAATCTAAAGTGTAGCACGCATTAGTCTTCATAGCACTTTGATCTGAAAATCGAAAACCAGATCCAGAGCAATTCTCAGAATAAAACCAGACGTCTTGGGAAAGTCTTAAGAGAATGGTTTTCAGACAATTAAATTCAAAGCGCTATTGGTGGTGGCAGCATCATTCTGTGGGGATGCTTTTGTTCAGCAAGAGAAAATAAATGTAGCTAATAAATATATATAGATATAGAACGATACCAGAAGAAAACCACAAAAGACACTAGTGCAGAAAATGGCGTAGTCAAAATCCAAATTAAATCCAAGACTGAGTGTGTGATACTTACAAATAATGTACTGTGATTTTATATTTTCCTGGTGGTGTGAAGCCGTAGTTCCACATATATATATTTTTTCCTTTTTCAGAAAATCGAGCCGTGGGAGGCAGAGAAAACCCGCGCAGACATGGAGGAGTACAGCTGGGAGGACAGCACGTCCCAGAAGAACATCCTGGACACGCTGCTGCGCATCAACGCGGCCGGAGAAGGAGAGGAAGCTGAAGTGAGAACGCAGCTGCTGGGAAGAGAGGAGGTGCAGGAATATAAGGACTCAGTCGAGAGGCTAAAGAATGAAGAGGCAAGTGAGAGCAACATGCTGCGGTACAAGGAGGCAGTCAGGAAGGTACTTAAGGTGTGAAATCCTTAAAGCTGATGATAAACATTTAAGCAGAATGGGATAAAAACATGTTAAGCAGAATGATTTCAACTGCGATGTTCTGTTACCAGAATGACCTTGAATGTCTAAATGTGTCAGCAGCATTTATTTTCTCAAATAAATTTGCTGTAATATCCAGTATGTGATGTTTTTAATACAAAAATAAAAGCATAACATAAGCAACTGTTGAGTTTTCTCTTTAAAGCAGGAAAGATTTCATAGTAAGAGCTACATTCAGTTAAAGAATCAGTTTTACATTTTATCGTACTCATCAGGAAAGATGCTTCCTAAAATAGTTTGTTCCTCTTGGAAGACATTCTGTCTGTAATCTGTGGTTTTCTTTAAGGTCAGACAATAAACTGAGAAAACGTGGTCTCCATCTGGTCAGTCTGGGGGATGTACAGCAAAGTTTCAACATAACACAGGCAGTCGACTATGAAACCAAACAGATGGCTCTATCCAGCCTCTTTTCTATTTAGGAATCTTCACATTTTGTTCCTGCATGTCTATAATTGAATAAATAAAAACCTGATGCATTTTACATCAAACATCTTGAAAACTAGAGCTGACATAACACAAAGTGTACAAATTTATGTGTAGCCATATAGTTCTCACTGTATTGTTGCCTTTGGCAAAAAAATACCAGTTATAAAGAACTTATACAAATATTCAAAACATCATGAATCACTTTTTGAAAGCAGAAGGCAACAGTTATTTCTACTTTCTCTAAATGATTGACAGCAACATTATTTACAGTGGCTCACCTGCAACTTTGTAGTACCAGGTTGGACCTCATTTTGCCTTCAGAACTGCCTTACATCTAAGAAATCCTTCCGGTATAGTAGTCCATGGTGTCTTTCAGTTGCTGCAGATTATTTTATTCTGTTTTTGTTGGACTGAGACCTGGCATACCACTCATTGTAATGTTGAAGATGGTTTGAGCTTTCTGCCGCGGTGCGTTTCTAGTCCTGCAGGAAGTAGCCATCTCGAGGTGAGTAGTACACGGAGGTCATAATAATGGTGATTATCAGCAATACTCAAGAAAACTGTGGCGTTAATTGTGTATTTATGCTCGGGTGGTAGTACTAAAGTGTCCCAGGAAAATATTCAATACATCATAATGCCACCAACAACAGCCTAGACTAAAGTTGGACCTTACCACCTAAATGTCGCAGCCGAAATCGAGGCCTAATCAGTGTCCGCGAATCCTTAGTCTAAAATGACTTGGATTCATTAAGAAAAAAAATATATGTACATAAAGTTGACCTTTAATATGCTAGTCTCTTGTCTACTTTGTCGTGGCAGGACTATTCAATCTTGTATGTAGGTTTTTTTTAACTCTTGTGTAAATTTTATGTCAGGCATCTGTAGTTAGCTGCTATAGCCTCACTGGCTTTTCTCAGCGTTTATCAAGTGTCAGTCATGGCGTAGACGACCTTAATAACCTTAGTCACTCGCTCACTTCTGTTGCAAGCCTGTAAGAGCCAGCAGAATATACATGTCTTCCCCAGTATTAGTTTTTTTTCTTAAAATTTATTCAAGCTAAAAAATATCTTGAAAAAGGTTTTCAGTTTGATGTACTGAAACCTACACATACCTTGTCCAGATGCTGTCCATTTTTCTATTCTGATATTGTTTCATTTTCATGAACCTGTGTGAATTGTTGCCTCTGAAACACTCAGTCTAGTCTGCTATGCACCAACAACCATGCCACAGTCAAAATCACTTAAATCCTTTCTTCTGATCCATTGTGACGCTCAGTTTGAATTTCGGCAAGTCATCTTTGATAAGTCTACGTGCCTAAATGCTTCCAAGTCATTAGCTGAGATGCAATTTATCCTAAGAAATTGAACAGGTGTGTGCCTCAAGTTCTTAATATTTAGATCTTGAAGCTTTTGACTTTGTAGTTTTAGAATGCTGAATATTATTGCTGCTCTAACTAAAGTGATGCAGGTGCAACAAGCTGATTTCAGCTGGTTAATAAGAGGTGCTGCCCTTTTTAGTTTGTAAAATTTTCCAAACAAGAACATTTGTCTTTCTTGTAAGCAAAGGATCAAATATAGTATGCCGTTTTCAGCCAGCTGACCAGCAGTTCACAAAATGCTGATGCAGTGTGATAATATGTTACTCCATGCAGCCAAAGAAAACGTTCACATCTTGTTAAATTGTAGCGGTTTGGTAACTTCTAAGAAGTCTGGAATACTTTGATACTATTAGGAGGCCCATGCCTACTGCGGTTAAGCATCACCTCATTTCTTCCTACAAACCAATAACAGGAAGTACCAGTTCTGTGTTTCAGGAGTTCTCTTTCACCAGCACATACTTAATCAGACGCATGGAAGCTCGCTTCCCTCTCCACGATGTGCGATAGCGGCCCATCCTCTTCCTCTGGCCCCTCCAGCTCACCACCAGCAGCAAAGAGCAGCAGCAGCTCAGCAGCAGTGTGACGCAAATGGCCACAGCAACCAGTAGAGTGTGCGCAGCCACATGCCACCCAGACCCCAGCTCTTCCACAGTGTCGTCCTCACCGACTTCCTGACCTTCATCGCCGCCTGCGGTGTAGTTCCCCCCGGCGGTGACGTCTATGCTGCTGTTGCTGCTGTGCTCTGTCTCAGTTGCGGTCGCTGAAGCGCTGCTGGTCACCTTATGAACGGTGGTGGCTGGGATGGATGTGAAGGGTTTTGCAGTTGTTGTAGATAACCCCGCAGGCGTCTCCAGGTCAACGGAGGCTGAAGATGTAATGGAGTTTGATGTGGTGATGGTCGACTCAGCTGATGTTGCAGCAGTCGTCAGGATTGTTGTTTGGACATGATTGTCGGAGGATGGGGAGGTTTGTTCGGTGAAGGCGGATTCAGTCGTGGAATCGGTTGTGAGTTGACGGGTGCTCTGCTGCGCTGTGGTGGCGTCCGCTTCAGTCGGTGGAATGCATGGCTTCACAGAGGGTGCGGCGGTGGGAGGCCGCGCGGGATGAGGAGGCGGATGGATGAAGTTTCGCTTGTCTGAGGGCAGTGGATCTGAGGCGTTCACTCTGCTGTAGTGGTGGGGTAGCACGCGGACGTTGGAGGTAAAGTGTTTCCCAAACACTAACAGATCAGGATCCACACCTGGAACAGGAAGAGATGTATTTTATATCTTACACCCTGTGACCCACAGACTCTCTCTTCACTACTTTTTAGTAATGATCTAAAACTGAATAAAACTATCTGCTATAGTATGCCATTTAGTAATCTGTTAAGGGCTTTGGGAAGGTTGTCAGTCCCTTACAACCTCAACCTCAATTTATTTTGATGGGATTGTATCCAATGGACCTGAAATTGGAAATAAAGCTTCACAGAAGCAACCCTACCCAGATGTGGCTGTTCTCCTGAACTAATAGACTAAGTAAGAAGAGAATTAATTAGGAAAACGTCCAATAGGTAATGCTGAAGGAGCTGAAGAGAAAGTTTCATAGCTCAGATGGGAGAATCTGTTGACAAGACAGCGTGTTGGTGGTAGGAAGGAAGCCATAAGAACTGTTCCAAGTTTGCCACAAGTCACAACAGCAAACATGGAAGAAGAAGCTCTGGTTGGACCTTTTAAAAAACCTTCTAGAGGCTGCGAAACACTTGAGACAGCAGTACAAAGAGCCCAAATGTACAATGAAATAGTGTCAAATGAAGCTTGAGCAGGATTTAGAATGGCCTAGTTAAAGTCCAGATTAAATCCACTGACACTTTTTATGGCCAAAATATACATTGAATAAAAGCCTTCCCCATCTGAAATGTCTTTCATTAACTAGACGTTTTGATTTCATCTAAACTTCATCATAACCATTTAATGAAAGGAATATTTTGTTGTTTTTTTTAATGCTTAGTAAATGTAATTAAATTTATATATTGTGGGTTCTGTGGTGGTGCAGGGGTTATCCACAACCCCCATATGGAGGCCTTAGTCCTCAATATGGCTGTCGCAGGTTCGATTCCCAGCCTGGTGGCCTTTGCTGCATGTCTTTCCCCTTCTCTCATTACCCACTTTCCTGTCAATTCACTATCAAATAAAGGCCACTAGAGCCAATAAAACCTTTTTTAAAAATTGTTTATTGTGGACAAGTACTTCAGTCTCAACAGTTTTGGTCTTCAAAGCAGAAAGGTTAGGCGTCACTGCTCTCCACTCCATCTGACTGAGCAGAGGTAAAATGTCAACAAAAGGTGGTTCTGCAAAGTATTACGTCTTTAAACAAATTCATAATTTTTCATCCACTAAAAATTTATGGGCTGCTCTGTGTTGGTTTATCACATTATTGAGATAAAATACATTGAAGTTGTTGATTTGGAATGTGAGCAAAATGTTTAAGATGAATTACAGTCACTCTCAATAAATTAGAATATAAATCGAAATGAATCTCGTTCGTCAGATGAAATATACCTTATGCAAATAATCTTTAAGTAAGTATTAAACATAATTTTCATTACAAATAGTTTTTAACATTATAATTTTAAAAGTCTTTTTTTTTTTAATGAGCTGTTAGCAGAAAATCACCATGATTAAGAGAAATAAATGTTTTAAAGCATCTGACGTCTGTCTTTGTCTAATGAAGACATAATGTGTTTTGCTTGGTGACTAAGTTATGTATGTTTTGTATTATCATTTTTGTACTCTAATTTATGCAGCTATGTTATTTTCTTTTTAGTCTCTGGGTGTGTTGTGGACTCAAAGCAAATGCTAAAGTGAAGACCTTGATTTACCGAGACTAGAAATCCAATGTTTTGTTGTTGTTTTGTTAAATTAAAAAAGTTTTAGTTAAGGAAAAAAAACTTCCTCCCTGTGTCTCTCCTCACCCTTTGTGATGTTGTAGAGGACAACGTTCTCCCTGTGACTCAGAATGCAACTCTCCAGAGTTGGACAGTGCAGGTGGACGCAATTCACATTCTCCTGTATGGCATCAAAGTGAAATATGGCCAGATTGCAGGAAACTGTAAGAAGAGAAGAAACAGACCAGCATAAGTGAAGTTACCAGCAACCCCCTCACCCCCAAAAAGGACAACAGAAACGCAGCTCACAGTTTCTGGTGAGGCAGCAGCTGCGGCTGCATTTCAGCGCCGTCTCCTCCGGGTAGGACCTCAGCAGCTGCGCTCCTCTTCTCTGAGACTCCTCGATGTCCACGAAGATCCCCGGGAACCGACGGATCCAGCAGTTCTTGTAGTAGGAGGTCGGCGAGCACATCGACTCAGTATGGCACACCAGACTCAAGACCGTCAGGAGACCCCGTGTGGCATTCATCGCGCATAGTGTCAGTCAAAGCATGTCTCAGCCCCAGTCTGGACAAAGGGCTCGCATATCCAGGAGAGGCGTGGCGCGTGCAGCGGTCTGCTTTTACAGGTGGGTGAGTTCGTCTCCAGGTGAGTCCCGGAGAAGGAGGAGACCCAGCCCAGTCCGAACAGAGCTGCGTTTCATGTTTGTTTGGTTGGTTTTTTTGTTCTTGGTTGTCGTTGTTTTATTTTGAACATTTTAAACATCTTCCAGTTCCACTGCTAATTGTTTTTTACAAAATTAAAGGTTGTTTTTTTTTATGCGTGGGAGGACGAACCTGTGTTGCTATGCCAATAACATTGTATAAACTCGAAAATAGTCCAAAAGCAACAATATTATCGCTTTTCGCGATAATTATGGAGAACAATTTATTGTCCAGGAAAAAATGTTATTGTGACCGGCCTGTACTGAACAACGACGAGCAAGATACATTGAAACACAATGAACTGAATTAAGAACTGATCAACATAGAGGCTGATGCCACGACTTTCGATTACAACACAACAGTTGCAATAGTGAAACTATAACTATGTCACTTGACGAGTTCTGGGTAGAAAATATGTGCTAACAAAAAAAAAATTGTTTTTTTGTCTTAAGACACTGAATTTCGTCGATGCAGGTGTAATGACATATTTACGCCACCAGATGGAGACAGTTTCCTCCTTCAGAAGGTTATTTGTGATTTCATCCCCTGAACACATCATCCGCTCTTCTGGATATTGTGAAGTAGAATTATAAATTGATTAAATGGTTCTTCTTAGGGTAAATAAAGCATATTTTTTGGTTGTCTCTTTCCTTTTTGTGTAATGATTAAGAAATTATTACAATACCACATTGTATTGTACCAAATCATTCTATCTTTATTCAGCCCCACTGAGTCGATTTTGTTGACCCACTGTTTTGTCTGAGATTATTATCCATTCCTTCATGCAAAATAGCTCCAGCTTATGCTAGTCACTTTGATGAAAAGTTTATTTGACTGAACAATTCAAATACATAAATATACTTTTATCTAAACACTTTTACCGTGGCTCTGTGTGTGTAAAGTCATTGTCCTGCTGGAAGGGAAACCTTAATCTAAAGTAAATTCATCAAGTTATACAGAAAGCAAAACAGCATGGATTATCTGCAAAAGTCATTCTCTCTCTCAAAATATTTGATTCATCTCTCAAAAATAAATATCTTTGTCATTGTGACAATTATTGTAAATTGTAATTGTTGGAGATTATGTAGTGTCAAGATTGAAATGTTTTGTTTGTAGTGTAATTTGCTGACTGAACCATGTCATTGCAAAGGAAAAGATAAAACTGCAGAGCTTAAGAAAAAAAAAAGTAGAAATGAGAACATAGGACAATCTCCTTATGGAAAATTGTGCAGTTTTGTAGGAATTACAGTGACATCTTCCTATACCTGTCATGGCATTATTGGCTTTTGGGCCACAAATTCTGATCCCCATCACGAAGAATATCTTCTCTTCTCTTGCAGTGTAGCGAGGAAAGAATCTATAAATGCTTTATCCAGCCTCTGCCATCACGCACTGCATCCATAGCAGCCAGAAGGACCATCTGTGTATGTGGCAAGCAATCATATTCATTTCATCTCTATGCTGAGAAAAATTCCTGAATGGGGTTAAAAATAAAGAGAAGCATCAGAGGAACTTGGTCAGTAACTTGTTGTGGATTGAAAACCATTACCTGATGATGTTGGAGCGATGAAAACTAGAATATGTCCTCAGCCTCACTCCTCTTCCTCTTCTTCTTCCCATCCAAATCCTTGTCCTTCCATTGGCAAAAATGTAGCATTGTGTTGTGGTCTGGCTATATAAACCGTATATTTGCCAGTTCATGTGATGTACTTTTGAGCTATGTCAGAAAACTGTTTGGTCATTGGTTGATCTAATGCTTCAGACATTTACTCTGAGAAACTCAGGATTCACCTGGGAGCAACTTCCCAATTGAGGACAGATTTAGAAAAATCCTTGACATATTATGACAAGTTGTTCAAGCATTTTGCATGTTAAGAGTGACACGATTAACGTACGTTGTGGAGCTTCAGAGTATTGACCAGAGGCCCCTATAATACATTTTCATCAACATGACATTAGCAATTGAAAATGTGTGAAATAGCAGAGAACTGTACATAATCACTTGTATGGATGATCTGAAGCATTTGCAACTTGCTCAAAGAAATGAGAAACTGCTTCTTTGATGTGGACAAGACGCATTGATTTGATAATTAGATAAGTTGAGAATTTAATTTCTGATCTGAGAACTGCACAAGACACTATGTTCAGCCAAAGTATTTTGCATGTAGTTAAAAACATTCCAGTCTTATCAGACCAGAGCACCTTCTACTTTCTTACGCAGTACATCTAATGTCTTTCTTATTACCACTTTTTGATGAAGGCCAGAGTTTTGAAGGACAAACCAATTGTAACATATTCTTCCACCTGAGCAGTGGATCTCCAGCGATACCCAAAAATTACTTCCTGACTGTTGCTCTTTGCAACCTATTCAGCTTAGGTGGACGGAGATTATTTGGTGGATCTGAATGTATCTTATTTCTTCCACTTTGCAATTATGCCCTACTTAGTATTAGTCTTCCTAAGAAAATCTCAGCAAAATACACTTTTGTAGTTTGTGGTTGTAACATGATAACAAAAATTCACATCAAAGAATTGGATACATTTGCAAAGCACTGTACATGAAGTTTTCCCCAAATGTACTCATTAAATTGTAGTTTCACCAGGAGAAATCCTGCCTTTAATTATATATGTCATTAGATTCATACCACACTTTACCAAAACCCAGCAACAGAAGGAGTTGTGTGTGAAACACGTGTTTTTCAATCTGACACAGGCCGACTTACATATGCAGACAACTTCAGCTTACAGATCCCATTTAGTTCAGGTTAGCAGTGTTACAATGTGCCTTCAGTCGGAGTCAGACTGTTGTCAATCAAGGACAAGAAGACAATACGAGATGCATTCGACAATCGACGCCAAACAAAGTGAATACAACACTTTTCAGCTCATCCTAACTTTCTCAAGAAGAGATGAATGTGATTCTGTACATGATCACTGAAATGCTGTAAAATATTGGCACCATCAGTTATGATCCATGGATGTGCAAAAAGAGGGATCTAGAATCTTCTTTTTCTTTTTTGCAATATTAATTCAAGTCACTAGATGGCACCCTGAGGCAGTCCAACTCAACACCCCCTCCACATGCATGTCGGTAAAAGAATCTACATTTAAAACAAGCTCTAGTTAAACACGATGAAGAACACCACCAACGTCAACTCTCTCATGCAGCTTCTGTTGGCCGTGTTTGGCTCCTTTGGTATTGAGACCACAGTGCAGGATGGTCCTCCTTCTCACTTTTTCAGAGCCTTTCAGCTTCCGCAGTTCATCTTCTTCAGCAGTAGTAGTGTTCCTGCGCACGCTGACGCAGCCAGTGTTTCTCCGAGTTCCCAACCAACTTGTCAGATTCCAGCTTTAAGCTCTGTGGCGTCTGCAGTCTTCTGTTTTGTTTTTTTGGTGTGTTGTTGCTTAACTCCTGCTACAAAAGGGTCTAAGAGTTGGCAAGTTCCAACAGTGCGACTCTTGTCAGTCTTTGACTAGCCTGTAAATATGATGCTGCGCGCCATGCTCGCTGGTGGACACTTCAAAGACGTAAGCTATGCACAGCAGGGTCTCAACAGTGTCCGTGTTTGTCACCACCTGGAAAAAAAAAACACACACAGGTCCAGATATTTATGGATTTATCTCATATAGTTGGGAAATTCTGCATCCCCATCCATCCATGACATTACACTGACATTCCTTTATTTCTGCTTGTGAATTACCTTTAGATGTTAAAAGTTATACATTATTAAGTGGGAATTTATTCTTCCTCCATTATTCAGAGGGGTAGCAATGTGAACATACAGTACAAATCGCGTACTTTTACGAATTTTACAATGAAGAATTAAAAAAGATTCAACAAAAATTTTATAAAAATTCCAAACTTTTCCAGCAGTTTTTGTAAAATATTAGAGAGCAAAATATTTACCACAAATTACAAAATAAGATGATGGTTATAATGACCTTAAAATTTGTACTTGGAAGGTTATCCTATACTAATCACATATTATTTAATATGCAGTTTGTGATCAATAATATACTTGTATTGCTAATAAAATAATATGAGAGTTTCAGTGCTTAGTTTAGCAAATGCTTTCTTATGTCAAACAGTAGCTCTTCCTGAAAAGTCAGACTAACCCTATAAAAATAGAACAGAAATTGATCACAGAATTCTGGTTGGTTTCAACTAGAAAATTATTAAAATTAAGTTTTACACTTTCCGGACTTTTTTAATATGGCTCAGCAATCTTGTGTTTATATATATGATGCTAATATTTACCTATAGCATTTCGGAGAACCAGGACAATGCCATGGCAACGCTACAAGCACAACACAACCGCACAGCTTCAGCCACTCATTGTTTCCTGTTGACTTGTGAATGCAACACTTGTCACAAGAGGCACTATGCATTGTGCTGCATGTATCTGCTGTCTTTATGGGATTATGAGCTGTTGGCTAAACTGAACTAAATCAGCCCATTGAGACATATAATGTCTCAATGCTGCCTTGTGGTCGTCGGCGTGGGCTCAATGTGGCTATTGTCCGCAGGCTCGTTTGTCAGGAATGTGATCGTCAACAGAAGGAACACAAAATTCTTTGAACGTTGTTGCTGATAACTTGTCGCGGTGATACACTCCACTGGGTGCACTTTCCCCTCAGTGTCTGCTGTCTGAGGAGAACAGCGGCTCATTCAGGAGAGTCAAGCTGACTGCAGTGTGAATGAGATGATCAGCAAACGGGGGGAAATGCAAATGCACGCCAAGCTTTTTTAAATAAAATCCAATTGAAATATATAGAAGTTTGCGTTTGGGTGTGAATACTTTTATATGCTTTTGTGGTTCAGAAACAATGATAACACTCTTTGCTGTGGGTCTCGTAAAAAAAGAAGAAAAAATTAACAAAAAGCAATGCAATAAAGTTGGAGAAAATGATGAGCAGTAATCTTTTTAAAATATGCAATTGTATGTTGGTAACGTGCATGGAGACATGCCAGTTCTTTTTAAAAACAAATATTTCTGTCACATAGTTAAAAAAAATTATTCTGTACACATGGGATCGGTTTCAGAAAAGTTTTCATCCAGATGAACGCACAAATCCACCCCTGTGTGTTGTGTTAAACATGCCAGACCCATAGGGGGCAGTGTAGATTAACACTATGTCAGCCAATAAAAATGCGTCAAAACAACCATGACTTCCTGTTAGGAATTAAACATAGCCCCAGGAGGTTTATTTGTGTATACAGAAGGAAAGGTTGAGCTACTTTTAAATAGGATATTAGAATATAAAGTTAATAAAACACTAGATGATGTCGATTGAGAATTGTGTGAAAGCAAATGTGGATATACTGGCACAGTATTTGTCACAGACTGTAATGCGCTGGACGCTAAATCTCCATTTTTCAACTTACACACCCAAACACACATCCAGAGTTTTCTCGTATCTCCACTTTGGTTCGAATGTGTGGCCTTCGAAGGGCCAAAATGCATTTAGATTTATTTCCCATATATCAGAATCAACCACACATTCCTGTATGTACCTGTAGGATGGTGAAGTTTTCCAGTACGCTGTTCATCATGTATTTCTCAGGCAGGTGTTTGAGCTTGTGGATGAAATTGATCATGTATTCACACAGCGGGGATCGGTGGATCCGAAACACATATCGTCCATTCTCAAAGCGAGCGTACTCCGTCTGTGAAAATAAACAAGGACATGTGAAATTCGATTCCATCTTTAAGAGAAGCTAAAAACCGAGGAAAGGGTTAAAAATGTCCCCACCTATGAAAGAAAAAAATATAAACCACAAGGATATATGCTCCACTGGCACTTAAATGGATACAGTGGATCTATGGGATGAGATGTAATGTGAGTAATGCAATATATCTAATGCAGCATATGGCATCCCAGATTTGACATTAAACACATTTCTCGTGACAACTGTAATCAAATAATGAAACCATTAAATATAACCACGTGTGGCCTGCTCAGGCAGATGTCTCAACCAGAAAATATGGAGTACGCGCTCGCGCATGCGTGTGTTTGTGTTAATATTGTACAATCCATCAGCACTGCATGGGGGCGGAGCAGCGACTCTGTTTGGCTAACTGGAAATATAGAACTTAGTCAGATTGGGGAGATTTTATGAGTCAGTTTCCAGACCATAGATCAGAGGTAACCTGACTGGAATCCATCTGAACCAGCAGCGGTTATTCACTCAGGGAGAGGACAGGGGGTTACGGCGCGGTCATGTCCCTTTGATGTTGCAAATGAAAGAGAGATTCTTGATATTTTTCCACTGTCTTACCTCCACTTTCTCCACCACCTGCTTCCCAAAAGAGCAGACCTTGGTGGACGAGGTGATATTCATGTTCTCAGAGCTTTCGTACTGGCTGGACACACCGTAGAAGAAGCTGCTGTCATCCTGCAGGTTTACACTGAGGTCCGCCTAGAAGGAAGACACACAAAAACACACTCATAGTCATAGCTTTGTTTTTGTTTATCTTAGAGTCTTTATTGCACTGATCTTTTAGCTAATTTTGAAGTTTTTAATCACTGATGTGCACACCCATCAAGCGCAGTGAAGAGTAATTAAGGAAATAGAAAAGCTGTACGCATGCCAGACGAACTGGCGGAGCTTTTACAGCAAAATATGGCCCAAAAATCCACAAGCTAAAAAAAAGTAATGTAGTGCCTTGTAGTTTGTCTACATTTTGTCAAAATAAAATTGGAAATTTAAATGTATTTTGGGGGGGATTTAATGTGATCAGCCAATACAAAGTTGCAGATAGCTGTGAAGAAAAAGGAAAATGATTCAAATAAAGTCAAAGTCTTGATTGGGATCTTAACTGAAGCAGTGAAAGAGTAGTGAAGTCAGCATTATGGCTGTTTCTTTCAAGGTGTCGAAATGGAAATGAAATATATTTAATATATATATAATACCTGGAAACATTGGTTATTAGCCGCAGCAACATCAATACTAAATATCGATATCAGCTCAAATTATTTGGTCCATCCCTACTTTCTGGTAAACTTAGCTGTTTTTTCCCATGTTAGGACTGTTAGAAAAAATGTGTGACTAGATAGATAATCTAAATAATAATAATGTGTGCTTTGACTAGACCGATTTCTTGCTTAGAAAAAGACACAGCCTGTAGCATTGGATGTAAAAGTAACTGTATTTGCTGAGTTGTCTTTTAGTAAATATATATACTGTATTCGTCCTTTCATGTTTACAATTCATGATCTTCTTGGACAAAATGTTCCCTTGAGTTGAGCCCAAAGGAAGACGACGGTCATGTTCCCTGCTGCTCGGGTCGAAGCAGATTGGCCCAGTGGTGCAGCTTTGAAATGAGGCAGGTATAATCAGATTACAGATCAGACTGAGGTGCCATCTCCTCTGTCAGACAGCTGGCCTGTTTTACCTTCTCCCCCTGACGGGCTCTTGTCCTCTAATGGGCCATTGAGACACCGCTCAGCCTCCCCTCATCTCTTCATCACCCCGTTTGTCTTCATCCCTAGCTCATGTAATTTCTCTATTTGTCTTCATCCCTAGGGCCCAGTGGCCCTCCCCAAACCGCCGTCCTCTGCTTCCCTAACAGCCAGCGAGGGAATTCATCCAATTACAATCATCAGCGTGCAATTGGCTGATTAGATCACGGTGGGCTGGCTGGCTGTGTAACAATTTAGCCGAGCCGGTTCAAATCAGATTCCCCCTGCACTTCAAAGGCGTGAGACAATCCGTTAGGACAGGGCCACAGGCGCTGAAGGGGAGAGGAGCCGGGCAGCCAGTGGACAACAGGAGGGTCTGCAGGAAATTCAATCTAGAATACCATAGCTTTGGAGGTGGGTCAGTCGCCTGTCACTGTCCCCATGCCAACCTGCGCCTCAGCACACCCCCACCCTCACAACCCCACAGTCATGACCTGCCTCCTGGCAGCGGCATAACGAAAAAGATTTTCACATCTTTTATAATGGTTTTTTTTTTAATCACATTTTTGGGGTGTGTCAAGGATTTCAGTAAGAAATCTTGCTTTTCTTCCCCCCACAGCTGCTAAGTTGTATTTGTGTGTTTTTGTCATGGATGCCTTGAGGACCGGGCGATCACCTTGGGAAACGACGAGCCGAGCAAATCAAGGGCACAAAGTGTTACGCGCCTGTTTTTATCTCGAGCCGAGCTGCAGATGTCGCAACCAACGACTCAACCAGGCTCTGACACGAACCGAGAGAGTAATATTTCATGGACGGATGTCTCGTTGGTTACACGCCACCCAGAATTTCTGCTGCGATCCCTAACTCTTGTTCGAGTTGTCTGCATCCCTATTTGTATCTCTTCTTTATTGCTGTCTTGCTCTGCTTTTCGTTATGATATATGGCATGGTTAGTCATCCTCTTCCTCCTGTAACCCCCAAATCAAATGCCATGGGTCCACCAGCTGCTCTTTCCAAGGAATGGAGAGGGCCGATCCAAACACAGTGCCACTCGCCAATGTCTTTTATCTCTTTACAATAAATAATGTGAATGTCAAGCATGCAAGAAGGGTAATGCCACAAATACACTCCTATCTGCTGGAGTGAGAATCGAGGCGGCACTTTGAACTCGACCTTTTCGGTGTCCTGCGCCCTGAACGTCAGCGATCGACTAGCAGGTCCATGTGGTTTTTTTCAGCTAGTAATGGACCTCAAATTTAAAGCATGCAAGCCTCAACCTATAATTCATAGAGAAAGTACATTGTTGTCTCCACCTCTAATCTCTCAAAACCTCCAACTATTAACATAAAAACAGAGAATTAGTTTTTCTATGGAGATGGAGATCTATGCTAGTGATCAAAATTAACCAATTTTCCACTTGACTGGAGTTGACCAGTGACTGGTGATTCAGAAAATTAAAAAATCAGATTTATTATGTGGTTAGTAGTAACACACACTGTTAAGTTGCACCTGGTTGTGCTGAAAACAACAACACTCTAGTTTGGAAACTATTTCTGAAGGAGGAAGAAAGTTACCTACTTTCAGGATCAGTCAGGTGTTTAAAAATGGAAGCACAGGAAAGATTTAAAATAAAATTAAAGGCAGATAACAGAAAGGTTTAACCTTTTCTGAAGAAAACAAGCAGAGACTAGTGTTTAAGTAATAAAAGTAGAGATTGGTCCCAAGTTTTGATCAGTGCATCTCTGGGTTTCTCCCACTTATATTTCCACATATTTCTGACTACTTTAAAAAGCAACTCATGCATTTGAGTAATGTTTTTTAGAAACGGGGATCGACAAGCATATTGACTCACCTAAGACACTCATGAGTCTTATTAATCTGTGACGCTGCACACACACACACGCACACCACCCCCATACACACACATACACCACTCTTCTTTTGTCCTTAAAAAATATTTTACACTTCAGGGACACCCATTAATGCTGTGGCCTAAACAAATATCTTAATATGCAGGTTGTATCATAGTTTTACACTTAGAATTAGATTCATTAAAATTCATACCCAGGTTTTATGTTCACAAAACAAGACAAATTAAGAGTATTTCTCTATACTAGATGCCAAGCTAAAACCATCTCTTCAATTTGCGGACAGTGAAATACGACATAAATAACGATTGAATACATAAAAAAGCACCTCAAGCCACATGTGAATGAAAGTGGAGAAAGTGTGATGGTGTGAGCCTAAGTCTCTGGAAACCTTGCTGCAGTCCAGGGCATTTTAAACCATTTGAGGAGATTTTAAATAAAAATCTGGTGGATATGAACAGAAAACAGATCATGAATCATCTTCTGGGACTGAGTTGGAAAAGGATTTGAAACATATGTACAGATCAGCATAGAAAAGTGATTAAGATGAGAATTAATTTTTCAGTATTTATTCACTATTTCCATTACAAAAAGTGAATGAAATGTCCTGTAGATGTAAACACATATAGTGGACATCAGAACTGTTCACCTTGTCTTGCTGGATTGTCTGCCATCTCTCTGTATCCCTCATATTGTCATCATTCTTTACTCTCTTAACACTTTCAAAGTGTCACTGTCTCTAACCGTGATTTAAGAGCGTTGCATGGACATCTGTGCATGGTTGTGTGTGCATGTGTGTGTAAGGGGAGTATCTATAAATAAGGATCTTGGGGGTAGGAGTGTGGGGGGGTCACAAGCATTGGATTCAGGCTAATAGTGCAGAGACAGGTGTCTGGGATCACATTTCTCCTGCTGAAAGATCAGGCCTGCCACTCTCGCCAAGGCTGCTGTCACACACACACATCACAGACATATACAAATACAGTAATGGAAGAAGCTCTCTGCACAGCAATGCTCGCTCTGATGGCAGATAACCCACCGATAAGGTCACAGGAGCGATGACTTTCCATCCTTTCTGGCCCTAAATTGAACTTAAGAGCCTTTAACTCTAATGCTTAAGCTCAACACAGTTAACACCACCAGGCCATTAACAGCCAACAGGTGCTACAAAACATTAACAAGAGTATGCTCACTTTACCCCCATGACTTGGGGAGGATTAGACGGTGATGTAGGAAATTTTCAACTTCTACATGATAGGGAACACAACTGAGGACGAAGCATTTAAAATCTAGACAGATTTGGTCCGAATGCCAATGAAGCAGTTAAAATAGACATCAGAAAGGGCTTTACCCAGAATTTGACGAGAAAGAAAGCGTTGTGTGGCCCTTTGTCAAACAGCTCTTTCAGGCCCCCTTTCTTCTCGGGGAACTTGTCATAGATCTGCCGGATGTCCACCGACTCCAGATAGGCGTCACTGTAGCTCGGGTTGGACTGTCCGATGTGCACAAACAAGTGCTTGTTGAACTGGAGAGAAAAGAAACATATTAGAGGTCAATAATCCCAAAGCGGTAAATTCCCAGTTCGCTGAACAACAGCCATGTTTTAAATTACCAATTTTTTGGGACTCTAATGCATTGCGTCTTCGGTAAAGGAAGTAATTAATGTCTGTTCTCCTGTTTCACCTCCTTCCTTAAAGCATCACCACGTATTGTGATACCATAATTTCACAGAAAAAAAACAACTCATATTTACTTTTTAAAATGTATTATCCATATATATGCTAGACTCATTGGCTTTTAACATTTCACAGGTCCTACAAATCCTTTGAAGGCTTTTTACACAATTTTACCAGGGGTTACATTAAGAGTGGAGAGCGCTATGTGTCTAATTTTTATTAAAAAATGAGACAATGTGGCTTTCAGAATTTACTTTAAGTAGAAAAAACTCTAGAGTGAGAATTGTAGAATGGGATAAAGAGAAACAGACGACACACTGGCAAAACAAAGTTTGCTTTTGCACACCATCATATACTAAAAACTACCCTATTTAATTAAAACTGCAATTTTAATTAAGATTTGAGCACTAAAATTACATTAATATATTACTCAGCTCAGTTTTTTAATTTACTTTAGTCACTTTTTGCCTTAGAACACCTGAGATACTTTCCATAAGGCCACAGAACGATGAAGGCAGCTGAACTCACAGTCTCCGAGTCCTGAGGTTGCTCCAGGAAGGCGGAAAACTCCAGCATCCGCAGCTTGGAGCTGGCAATACTTCTGCCTTGCCAAGGGGGGGCGCCGGGAGACATGGACAGTCCTACTGTGCTTTCATAACCTGCAAAACAGTGAGTGTGCAAATGTGCCTCTTGAATGGGACGCAGCCAGATCTTGTTAAGACATAAAAACTGGAGGCATTTTTCGGAGCTTTGCACAAACGGCGTATGGCGAGCCGAGTCGTCCTGCTTCTTGGTGACATGACGGCCGTCTTTCAACGCAGCAGAGGAGAGAAGGAGCACCCACCTGTTATCGGGGTCGGGCCTGACGCCTGCATGGCATAACTCTGCTGGGAGAAGGGCTTAATGCTGGGAGGGAGAGACAGACAAGAGAAGAAGAGGCATGTTATGCTGCTTCTCGGCCCCACGACTCCATCTCATATACTCACTAATTGGACTAAGTGACCTTGCAGAGCAGCCTGATATACTGAGCGCCAGGCAGCTGAGGGCCTCTGTTTCTAATTGCACTGATGAGTTTCGATTCGCTCTAAATTATTTTTCCTGACTGAAATTTATCTGATGACTATTGAGCAGTGATGGCATAGTTACTTTGAAAAAGTAACTTTAATAAGATTACTGATTACTCCTTTGAAAAGTAACTTAGTTAGATTACTGATTACTTGATTTGGAAGGTAACTAAGTTACATTAAAAGTAACTTTTTTAGTTACTTTCAGCAGCTGCTGACAACAACGCTCCGCCACCTGTGAAAATGACATTGATCTTTGCCAATACTTAATTGTAAACTATTTTCTAACGGTAACATCAACAATGTGTCTCCACTTATAAGGTTGAACTGAAGGGGAGATTGTTTAATGGTTACAACAGTACAAAAAAAACTTTTTGCGTGTTTTTGCATGTTCCACTATTGTCTGGAAAACTCTAAGAAGGATTTTAGAGTCCCCCTCAGTCCCCGCTCCTGCCCCAGCCTCCAGGTTCTGTGGTACGGCCCTGCGTTTGGTGTCACAGCGCAGAGCTCCTCCTGCGGCTCCACAACTCAATTATAGTGACGTTTAGTCGCACAAATTTATGGACATGTTCAATCGCGTCTGTTTCCATGTTTATTGCGCTGTTCATATTAGACTCACTGTTTGCAGTTTTCTGGAGAGCAAAGCAAAGCTCAACGTCGTTCACAGCAACTATATTAACTTGACATTAACAAACACACAGCGGGACGGATCATCAACTAACTGGATGTCAGACAAATTCTGGGGTTTATGTCTGCTTATTTCCAAGCCCAAAAAGCGCAACTCATTAAATTTGAAAGCGACTTTAGAAAGAAAAAACAAGCACAAAGCCGCTTATAATAAACGGAATTGGCGACCGAAACTCAAAATACTTCCTTTTCAGCAACAAAATGCATATCTCCCTCTATTTTTTACATTTCTGTCACTGCTGATAACTGTCGCATAGAAACGACTGTCACTCCGCAAGAGGCGTAGAGGAAATAAAATTTTATTACAAAAGAAAATAGTAATGCACAGTAAGTAATGCGTTACTGACGTCACTGCTATAAAATTAATAACATGACAAACCACTGTTGGATGGCAAAAAGCGGATACTTACTCCTCATGGCCTCCTGTCTGAGCTGGAATTGTCCCATGCCAGAACTAGGAAAAAAAATAAATAAAAGAGAAGAAAATAATTGAAACTTCAAAAGCGATTATTCTGAACTCATTGTGGTTAATCTGCTTTTTAATGCGATGCAAATTACATTATTATATTTAACAAACATGTTAAATATAGACATGTTTGATGTATATTTGCTTGATGGTGTTGATGGAAGCATTTGAGAAAATGAAATGTTTATTGCTTGTTTACTGGTTCTTGGTTGCTATATTATGTTTTTAAGGTGTAAAGCACTTTGAGCTGCCATGTTGCTGAAATATGCTGTGCAAATAAGCTTGACTTTTTAGTCAATTTGTGTGTGTATAAATGTATGCCCACTGCATGATGATGCCAACACCATGTCTTACAAAGAGAACGTTGTGTTATAGAGTTTAAATTATACACATACAAAAGCATAAAAAAATTAAAAAAATCTGAAAGTCTCTCAAGATAGGAAGTGTCATCTGGATAAAAACATTTATTCAGAAAACTTCAGATAATTAAAATGAATTTATTTAATGTCCAAACATAAATAAATAAATCCAACTTCTCTGTGATTTAAGACTTACTCCACCAGCAGTAGGATAAGCTGGTCTCGAGAGACCCTGAAGAGCCATCTTGTTCTGGAAGGCTGTGGGTGAGATGATCTGAGCAGAGGACATGGTGGCCATGCTCTGGAGGGCTTTGTCTTTGGCAGCCTGGTCCTATAGAGATGGACAAACAGTTCAGCATAAGATAAACAGACTAGAGAATCAGCCTAACTTTGAGTAAACATCAGTCCTCTTTCTAACATCAGCACTGCCCTAAAAAGGGAAATGAGAGGCTGAGGCCACCGTGCATCATCTGTGAGTTCCTGCCAGGAGAAGAGCTGGACAGAAGGTAATATTACCGTGGAGGGCCTTTCGGTCAAGAGTTAAGTTTATTGCTTTGGCAGGAGCTGGCCAGCGATGACAACTCGCTTCTGTTAGAGGTCGTACAGGAAGTCAAGGCAGGCATCAGGATGATATGTTGGTACTGGAACCGAAACCATAAAGTACTTTTATCCTCACAAACATTAAGGAAAAAGGACAAGCTGGAGACAAAATGTTTGAGTTTTCAAATCTCCTCCTTCAGCAGTTTCCGAACCGCAGTGGGCTGCAAGCGTCTGCCACCCTGCCCAAATGGGCAAGGCCACACGGTGCATTCTTGTTCCCAGAATTGGCGAACACAAGGGCATAGCTGAAATATGGGGGTTACATGTGGCAGGGATCTCAGTTACACTAAAGGCGTATTTAAAAAGGCCAGCCGCTGGGGCCAACCCTGTGACTGGTGCTGAGCCCTGCCAGCTGAACCCTGGTGGCGGGCATCCAAGGTGAAGGAGAGGCACGTTGCCTGTTGTGACTGTGAGCATGTAAGTGTATGCGGATGAGTAATGCAAACTGAGAAAGTACTGAAGAGGCAGGGATGTGTGAGCTCTTGGTAAACCGTAGAGGAAAACTTTTATTACCAAGGGTAAAACCTGGAGAGGGAAAACATGTTTTCTAATAACTGTGAGCTATTAAAGTGGAAAAATAGATGAAAAGCAAATAAAAATTGACTCACGTAGCGTACCTTGAGCTTCACCTGGATCTCCCTGGCCTTCCGTCGGGCAAGAACCTGGATGTGACTGGATACCTGGAAGACAAAGACAACAACAGACAGCACAAAGTGAAGCAGAACCTCACACAAAGGGAATTAACATTAAATTAAAATT
Organism: Alfaro cultratus; assembly: GCA_903066825.1. Taxonomy (NCBI): domain Eukaryota; kingdom Metazoa; phylum Chordata; class Actinopteri; order Cyprinodontiformes; family Poeciliidae; genus Alfaro; species Alfaro cultratus. The sequence goes on along the minus strand of CAEFZX010009536.1, from coordinate 113,931 downwards.
AAAGATGCACAGAGACCAGAATTTGACTAATACTGGTGACTAGCCAGTCAGAACTGGCTGGTCGGTTTTCAATTAGTGAACAGATTTCAACAAAGTGTTACCACAACACTTAGGTTTAGAGGTTATCTGCAAAGAAGATGTAATTTAGATATTTTCCTTATTCGCCTGGTTTTTTCAACATAAGATTCTGCAAAATACCCTTCTGACTTCTATAACAAAGAACTAGACTTCGATCTAGGATCTAGAATATACAGCTAAGCTGTACTAACTGGACTCATTTATTATATTACATAAACAAATTATTTTCTCCTTGTTTTAAAATAATAGTGAGAGACTCCTTAATAATAGCATTTCTTCTCAAAGACACACAATGTGACGTCACCTTGTCTAATAATTAATGACATTTAACAAATATTTAAATTGTTTTTCTAATATTTTACAGTTTGCTAATCAGAAATGCTCCACAAAGTTATTAACGACATCACTCTAGTTTCAGTTTTTGCTTTGGTTCAAAACATGTTAAAAATCTAACTAATTATGATCTGAACTCACTCAAAATGTAGATATTTCACACTTTCTCAAGAATCATGCAGCTCATTCCCTAAAATACACAAAGCGGACAAACAGTCTCAATCTTAAAAAAAGAAAAGAAAAAAAACACTTGTTCTTAAAATTGAAGTGGATTAAAATCAGGAAAGAGGAGCTATGTGTTCCAAAGGTAAATATGATTTTTTACAATATAATTGAAGAATAAAAATGCTATTATTGTAAATAAAAAAAGGTAAAAAAAAAAAAAGGTTCAACTAATATCTAACAGCTGAACTAAAACATGCCGACAGACCTTTAACTGGTTATAAACCAGTAGGTGTCCCTCTACGCCCTCATCAGGTTTATTGTCTAGTTTGAATCCTTTTCTGACCCTTACTGTCTTCTCATCTGCATTCATTCCCAGTCTAACGTGGTCAGATGATTTTGTAATGCATCAATCACCGTCCCATAAACCAGTTCTTCCATATCAATAATTCAGAAAGTAAGACAGCTTTCCAAATTCCTTGCCTTCCCGCTTCCTTCCTCTATCTAAATCACAGTATTCCCCAGCTTCTTCTTCCCGTCTAACAAGCACCAGATCCACGAGGTGCTGAAGAAACAACACCGACACATGATCCTATAGCATCTGTGCATTGGGCCCCGGCCCTAAATCAATCATCGTCTCTGGCTCTCCGGCCAGGAGGTGGGCGGTGGGGCGGCGGGGGGTTCCACAGGGTGTCGGTGCATCACTCAACAGGATTTTCTGCAGCCGTTCAAAAATAGCAGGCTGCAGCAAATGGCACTCAGAGAGAAACTCACCTGCTTCCTGGTCCGTGTCTTCCCCGTGCGAAGTTTGATGTACCTCGCTATCAACTCGTTCCGGCCTGCCGAAACAACAGAAAAGTTTTTCCCTAAACAGATACAACATTTTAGCTATAGAATCAGCTTCCACTTTCCTTTAATTGGTATTTTAAACCTTAAACTAAATGTTAAAGTAAATAAATAATAATAATAAGGTACTAAAATGAAGAGAATAAATAAAGAAGATGGTGGAATATCCTGTCATTATTAGCAGGATGACAGTCTCTAATCCAATGTGCTGCATATGCAGCTTATTTCTGTGCACATATTTATAGAAATAGTACAATAGAATAGACTAAATGCATGCCTGATCACACTTCTGGGTGTCTATAATAAGACAGTGTTTCCTCATGTAAAGTTACACACTGCCTTGCATAAAGTATTCATACCCATTGAACTTTTACACATTTCAACCACAAACTTCAGTGTACTTTACTGAGACTTTTATGTGACAGAGGGAACAGAAAAGGATACATGGCTGTCAATATTTTTTTAACAAATGAATCTCCTAAATTGTGGTGAGCATTTCTGTTCAGCCTCCCTGAGTTAATACTTTGTAGAAGCTTTGCTTGACATTTTTTCCCAGACTTGCCACAAATTCTCCTTCAATTGATATAAGATCTTTGATGTCTAATACATAATAATGTTCTTAAGCATTATTATGAGATAGTCAGTTTGGTGTTGTCCTACTGAAAGGTGAACATCCTATGAGCGAAATCAATTTTTCTTTCATTATTGCTCTTTTTGTCAGCTCCAGCATAGGTTATGTGCAGCTATCAGTACCGCAGAAAAGCAAACCCACAGCATGAAACGCCTCCACCATGTTTGATAAAGGGGATGTGTAGGGATATTGTTTTTTGGCATACTAATCCAAAAGTACTAATTCACTTCTCTACTAGTAGTGATTTCTACTTGTAAACGTATTAGAAAACCAGCTAACATTTTTTTCTAAAATTTGATGATTGTTTTATGCTTTGTACTGGTGTATCACATCAAATCAAACAAAACTGGTCACAAAATAAAACAGGGGACAAAATAAAATTTAAGGAGTATGAATGATGCATGAAAATGTATCCAATCTGACAAAAATGAATTAGAACAACTTCTCAAACCACAAAAAAGTAGGAAAAATCAAGAAGTATGAATACTTTTGCAATGCACCGTGCATGTACGGATCATTGTGCAAACACACACGCAGAAAAGCGTCGTGGCTGTTGAGTGTGTCAGCACCGGACGCTTTAAGTGTAAGTGTATCATGTTAGTTTATCACTAAGTATACAGTGTTGTGTGTGAGGGCTTGCATCAGTCTCAGAGTGGCCCCAGGAGCCTTTGCTCAGCTCATATCTCTGCAGTGAGTGTGTGTCTGTGTGCTGCTGACAGACGGGTCACACTGGCGGAGCAGGTGGAGGCTGGGGCCATGCGATCCTCAGACGGGACTCTGGACAGACAGGACAGAGGCCAGGGACGGGAGGCCCAGCACGGTGAAGCAACTGGTTTGTGTTTCTTTGTTTATAGAATATCTCCTTTTACTGTAGTCAATCATAAATCTTCCCCAAATCTGTTGGAGAGTCATTCATAATGAAAATAATTAAACACACCTGATCGAGTTAAATAACTCCAGAACGAAGAAAAGGTTTCACAAGCGTTTGCGTCACCTCCTAAACACGTTAGTTTTCACTTGGCACCACATCGTCACGAGTTAACATATGGGACAGTCACGTCACGCACTTCGGGAAGGATTTCACATTTTCTCCGACATCCTAACGCTTCGGTCAGACCTTACACTTCCCACTTCCCACACAGTAATCAGAGGAAACCAGACACCCGCTCTAGACCCCATCAGGCATTTTGTCAACCAATAAAAGTGATCAGATTTTGGACGGAATGCAGAGCGACATTTCTCCCTGGTGCGCATGTGAACCCAAACAAGTCCCAGTTTTCTCAGGGATAAATTTCCAAATTTAAAAACACAAGACAACAGAAGTCTTGTGTTTACACTGAAGAAAACTGGTAACTGTCTTTGTGTGCTGCAGTGAAGAGGCAGCATAAAACTCCATTCCTGTGAAACACACAGGTTTCTCTGCTTAACTTACCCACTGAAAATGAGGTAGAAATTTACGTGATATATTGTCAAGCTTTCTGCTTGAATTTTGTATTTTTAACATGAAAAAAATTTTAAACTTTTTTTTTGCTTTCTAAAAGTTGGGACTTTGCACACCTTGTTTGCATCGCCTTCAGTCTGCCCAAACCTTTCTGCACAATGAGGCGACATGCTATTTACTGCTAACTACATTCAGTGATGTGCATTAGCCACAGATTGTAAGCTGCTGTCTGTTGGAATAATATGTAATCATAAACAGGGGAACCTGAACCTGGCACATGATCTTGTGATATTAAAATGCCACAATATTTCATGTCAAAGTGAGGCCTATCCAGTGAAGCACTATCAAGTAGCTGCATCTGTAAAATCAAGATCTCAAGGTCACTGCTTTAACCCTGACACTCTGTGCATTTCTGAAAATAAAAATGAAGTAGATCCTAAGTTAACCATAAGTCGATTTATAGTGAATGGCAGAGAATCTCGGTTGCATCATCATTATATTACTATTATATTATCATTATTATAATCGTTGAAGAATTCTTGGACGATTTGAATTCATTTATTTTAGGTGCTCTGTAAAAAATAAAGTAAAATGTGACAGACGAGGTACAAAGGACAGCTGCAAAGTTGTAAGACTATTTTTTGGTCTGACGTGCAGCTCTCTGTTTTTGAAGGCCTTTGTGAATTAGAGTGGCACCTAAAGTGATCCAATGTTATCTGCAAATTGGGTTTATTGGGAAGGACACAAACTAGACGACAGACACTATTTAAAAAGCTCCATGTAAGGGATATTACAATTGGTTTCTCTCAAATTAGTACAATATGCCCCTTCTAATGAGTACTACAACCTCAAAATGATTCAAACTCTTCAGGACTAACATGTTTAGTATTTAGCTGACCACCTTTCCGCTGATTCATGACTAGTCACCAACTTCTGAGGCTGCCAGTTCGTTGATGTTCCTGGTTTTCTGTGCCGTTTCAACTGCCTTTTGCAGATCTCATCAGAGATTTTCAATAGAGTAAAAGTTGCAACAGTCTTGAAGAGTTTGGCCTATTGTGAATCGTTGCAATTCAAGCCACACCACTTTGGCTCGTGCATTAGCATTAGATGCCGTGTCTACGTCTGAGGAAACCAGAGAGTCAAAATATTTGAACTCTGTGCTCTTGATTCGCTCCTGTCCATTGATTTTGATTGTGCCATTGGTATTTTAGGTATTGGAGACGAGAAAGCAACTGAATAATATTGATTTTTTAAAGAAATCTAATTTGCACTAATGGTTGAATCGTTCTAGTACGGTTGGCCTCCATTTAGCTGGTACAAAAATTGTGCAATCTGTTACTGAATCAGGCCCAAAAGAATTAGACAGTCACATTTCCAAAGAAATTGCTTTTGTGTGAAGCTTTTGTGGACTAAAGGGAAATCTTAAAGTCTGAGTCCCACATAGACAGTTCCTGACACATTTCTCCTCCAGTTGCTGTATTCTCTCTGTTCTGATCTTATTTTCTTTTCAGGGACGTAACGTAACCGTTCAGTGTTTATCAAGAGGTGAACTTTTCTCAAATGATTGTTTGAGCCCCTAAATACATATTTATTTAATTGCTTGGGGATTAAGAAAGTGTTCCACATTTCCTGACAATAAAAGTCTTAAAAAGCAGAAAAGAGAACATTTGTCAAAACTGCTCACAGAACCTGATCTCAAATTAATGTACATAAGACATTTTCCCTCTGGAAATGATCTTGCAACAGGACTTTTCAAAGCAGCAGCGGCAAGAGCTTCAAGTCTCCATTGGTGAATAAACCAAGTAAAAAAAAAGGGAAAACAATTATTTTAAAAACCTCCTATCTTATTTCATGGGCTTAAAAACACATTCCTGAAGTGAACTTGCTGTTCCACTTGACTGACCTGCCAAAAATATTTTACAAATTAGTATAAGAAACCAAAGTTGGAACCTTTTTCATACATTACCATGAATGATTTTTTTAAACATATTCCACCACCAACTGAGCAAAGGACAAACTGCTTTCATCAGTGGACAGTATGCCTTTCCAAAGTGGTCAGGTTCACATTTCAAGCATTAAACAACTTGGGAAGTCAAAGACGCTTTGCCTGATGGGCTCGTATCAGATGCCCTACCAGTCCTAGTGTGAGTGCTTGACTCTTCAAAAATACCCTCCAACACACCCATGAGATCAGAGAGGCGACTCAGTCACACAACGATGAGATCATGATATCCAAATCGGGTAGACAGACAGAAGTCGCTCCCGCCAAAGCTGTAGGAAAGTTCTACCGTTACAAATTGCTCCACAGCTTGATGTTGTTTATTGCGCCGCCCAGAGTCACGGAAATTCCTGGAGGGGGAATCTGATTCTGTAAAAATTTCTTGGGGGGGCCATGAAAAGTCCAGGTTTTTCTGAGTTCAAAACTATCTTCATGTCCTTTCAACCGAGAAGAGCTAAAGAATGAGACATTTCTAATAGTTTCATCACGATGTGATACAAAAGAACAGGTGTGCACCACTGTCTTATGGTAAAGCAGGTAAACAATGCCATAACTGCTTAGATAAAATCTGATGCTGTAGTCTTACTTTGAAAAATAAATGTGCTCAATGAGAACAGAGAGGAATAGTGTAAACAGAAGCTTTATAAACCAAATGAACATTTTCCTTTCTTTGTTGCTCCACAACCACAACTTTAACATATTAAAAGTGATTCTACAGGCTTTACATACATGATTTTCAAAAATAATATGTATAATTTTCCATCCTCTCCACAGAAATGTTTCATTTTGCTTTTGCCTTAAAAAAACACAATTCATTTTATAATTGTTACAAAATAAATGAAAAGCTCAGTGAGTTTTAGTAACTTAATGGAGGACAATTATCAATGATCAATACTATCGATCAGTGTCTGGTCTCAGGGGCGCCGCCAGGAATCTTGGGCCCCATGACAAAAAATTTAATTGGGCCCCCCCTGCGCAACTACTGTTACGGTTTCTTGAGTCTATCTGACCCATATAAAGTGTCACAATTTAAAAGGCTTGCAACTTGCTTTCTTTGGTTCAACACTGATACTAGCACAATATTTACTGCTCTTGAATTTTGCATGCAGCAGCCCGCATACCATACAGCAATAGGTTGCTTAATTTTCTTTTCTTATTAGTTTTAGCTTACTGAAATGTCTCTCTCCACTTGCAACAGTCACAGACAATGTGCAAAATGTACATGAAGCAATCCAGACTTCTAAAAAAAAATGCTACGTAGTTGCATTTTATTCGAGCTGCAGTAAATAACTTTAATAAAAAATATGTTTCTCCATATTTGTTAAAGCTGTCAACCATGTCGTGACAGTTTGTTACGAGACAGATAATCTGTGAAAACAATCAATCTCCTCCCTGAGCTACTATTACTGGCTATAGTAATGCAACGTTCCGGCAAAAACAACCAATCAGAACCAGGAGGAGGGTCTTGGTGCTGTCAATCAACTTCATTCACTCACTGCTAAATCGTTTATCTGCCATCGTTGGTAGGTATGCCAACAAAACTGAGCATTCACAACATGATATACTATAGTTGCAGCATAGCACAGAGCGAGGGGAGGGAGGATGAGCAGTCGCATGAGATTGTGATTGACAGCGCTAAAACCCGCCTCCTGCCTCTGATTGGTTGTTTCTAGATAGCACTGCGAGAAGGCAGAGGAAATCATTTTTTCACTAATTATCTCTCATGCCATACTGTCACAACACAATGAAAGTTTCAAGAAAAATGTAAAAAAATATTTTTTATAAATGTTATAGAGTGCAGCTTTAATTTCACTTAGGAGAGGACAGGCCAGGAGGGATGTGGCAATAAGTATCTGTAATTTAAAGACAAGCTAAGGTAAAACTGTTTGGACTGGCTACAGTCCAGACAGGAGGCTGTTTTTTTATTATCATTTTATTAAGATTGTTTGAATTTCTGTCAGCAACAAATATGTTGTTTTTGTTGTGTAATTGTAAAAAGAGCAAAGACACAGAGAAATCCCTATAGACTCCATGCAATGATACTAACTAGCTTGTCATTGGAGACAATGTTGCTCACCTTTTTCATGGGGACAAGGTTTAACCCTCTGATGCATTAGTGGGTCCTTTTGGACCCGGTGAGGTCATCTTTTTGCAATATCTTTGTTATGAAAAGTTTTCATCACTTCATATATCAGGTAATCCTCAAAAAATATGTTACTGATATCATGCAATTCAATTTTTTTATTTACCTTTTATACATTTTAAGAAATATCATGTTTTATATCACTACCCCTTTCTTCCATAAGTGGGTCAAAAATGACCTGCATTCATTTCCTATGGAATTTAATGGGAATCTTTGTTTCTAACCAACTGTGACTGTCAGGGAAACAATTTTTTGTGAACCATACGCACTGAGTCCTAAGTGTCACCCTGAGTAATAATATTTTACAAAGCAAGAACTCTTACACATAAGTGTTATCTTTATTTTTTACCTCACAAATGTGCGTGTGTGTCAATCATGAGTACTGTGACAGTGTTATTGTCACGAATTAACATATTAGCCTTCTTCAAAGTTAGCCAATGCTAGTTATCTAACCAACTAGCTAACATTACCGCCTATACTGTATATAAAATACATGTATTATTTGTGTGAGTGTGTCTCTGCGTGTCTGTGTGTGTGACACCCTGGATAAGAAAACCAAGAGAGAAAATGTGTTGAATGGCATGCAAAACCTGTTGATCAAGGTTCTTTCTTTTATCATCTCAAAAAATAAAGTTAAAATTCATAGTTATATAAATAAATGATCAGGAAAAGAATAGAGTGCCTTCTCCTGGTTGGGGAGGATGTCCTGCCCCAAGTGGAGGAGTTCAAGTATCTCGGGATCTTGTTCACGAATGAGGGAAAAATGGAGCGGGAGATCGACAGGCGGATTGATGCAGCGTCTGCAGTGAAGAGGGCGCTGTACCGGTCTGTCATGGTGAAGAGAGAGCTGAGCCAAAAAGCGAAGCTCTTGATTTACCGGTCGGTCTACGTTCCTACCCTAATCTATAGTCATGAGCTTTGGGTCATGTCCGAAAGAATGAGGTCACGGATACAAGGGGCTGAAATTAGTTTTCCCTGTAGGGTGTCTGGACTCTCCCTGAGAGAGAGGATGAGAAGCTCAGATATCCAGGAGGGATTCAGACTAGAGCTGCTGCTCCTTCACATCGAGAGGAGCCAGTTGAGGTGGCTCGGGCATCTGGTTAGGATGCCTCCTAGACGCCTCCCTGGTGAGGTGTGCTGGGCAAGTCCCACCAGGAGGAGGCCCAGAGGAAGACCCAGGACACACTGGAGGGACTATGTGTCTCAGCTACACTAGGAACGCCTTGGCATTCCCCCGGAGGAGCTGGAACAAGTGACAGGGGAGAGCAAAATCTGGGCCTCCCTCCTTAGGCTGCTGACTCTGCAACCCGACCCCGGATATGCAGAAAAAGATGGCTGGATGGATAAATAAATGCACATACATACATACATACACAGACAGACAGACAGACAGACAGACAGACAGACAGACAGACAGACAGACAGACAGACAGACAGACATACACTCACATGCGTGATTAACATTTTATCATTGCTGTTGTAAAATTGCTGCATTTTGTTTTAAAAATGTTCTACAAATTGTCACAAATGTTCTACAAATTGTTAAAGGTTATGCTGGTATTAGGGGCTAGAGCTGCTGCTGACCGACTCATCTGTTGTTATGTGTGGTAAGAGGTACAGGGTCAAGTAAAATATATGAATATCTTGGTATTTCTTTTCCTTAATTCATTAAATGCTAGTGAAATGGAGGCAAACCCTAGTCTGTAGCTAAGCTAATGCTAAATGGTTGATAATTTCAGAGTCTACCAACCTCTCTTGAAGAAAAACTGTGCTACAAATTCAAACTCTTGTCTTTTTCTCTCTCCTATCTCTCTACTTTTTAAAACCTGATTTTATTATCTTTTTAGGCAGCATAGTAACAGCCACAGTCGTTCTTGTGTTGTTCTGACTGCTGCTGAATACATCACAATCAAGCAGGAACAAACCATTTAACGCAGATACGGGGAGTTCAGTGCAAATATGGATGTGTTTTTTGGTCTGGGAGGGGTAACATTTTTTATTTATTTTTTTTAACATTTAACCCTCTCAGGCTCAAATTAAGTTCTAGTTGCAGGAACAAATCTGATATTTAGCTGTTGCAAATCTGCAACATCTGCCTGGAGAGGGTTAATTGACAGGGCCCCAATTTATATATATATATATATATATATATATAATTACTATTATTATTATTATTTATTTATTTATTTTAGCTATATATCCAACCACAGCATTTGATATCCTAGCCCAACCTAATATCAAAAACTCATCTTTAAAGGAAAAACCGAGTATTTGGAGAGACTTTTGTCCAAAGAAGAATTAAACCATTAGACAAATTTGTTAAATTTGTCTTGATGGAGGTCAAACAGAGGTGTAAGAGGTTCAACTGAGTATTTTCCAAAGTCTGCCTCTGGGCCTGGCTGCTCATACATCTGCTCTCCCCCGGTCAGGCTCCGACCATCACTGACCTGGTCTGATTTCTCTCCCTCTGACTTAAGAGTTTCTTCAACGCATTCCTGACATTCCTGTTTACTCACTGGCTCACCTTGGCTCCTGAATTTGCTGCTACAACATTGTCCTGTGTTTTTTGTGGGACGTGGGGGGAAGTTGTATGACTTCATGTCTGTGCAACAGAAAAGCACTGTGCAATAGGATTAAAATAAATTACTATTGAAATAAAGGGGAATAGTAGATATAACTGTATCTGAAAAACATTTTCTGTCCATGGTGTTTGTGTCCCACTGCTTCTTCTTAAGAAAACACAGATCAAATGCAGGCATGAGGAATTTCTAGGTTGGTTGTCATTTGTTCTCCAATAGAGTCTACAAGCTATTAAGAGATGTGTAAAGGCCTATATCAAACTCCAATTCTAACAACATGTCAATTTTATATTAGTCCAGAATAACCTGAGCGGATTCATGTTCTCTAACTTGTAACAAAGTTAATCCAAAGCATTTTTTCCAAGCATCCCTAGAAGCTTCATAGGCCAAAGTGACTGGTGAATCTCTCAATTTACTGTCAAACTTTGAACCTGAGTGCAGACACATTGTTGCTTTCTGCTGACCTTTTCATCATATTAATAAGGATGCCTTGCGCCAAAAGCATATTAGCCTATTGCGACTAATATTGTCAACAGGATGAAATGTTTCCCAACCAAACCTCAGCGAGAGAATAATTCATTATGCTGTCAATAAAAACATTTTATGTTTCTCTTACATAATAGAGCTCTATTTACTCTTCTAAAACTGCCGTTCTATCTCCCCCCCTCCAGAAAGTCAGATACATTAAAATGTGAGAAAAACATTTGTCATACAGACGTTTGGAAATCCAGAGAGACAAAACCAGACAGCTGCACAAAAAAATGCTGTGAGGCAAGAGCAAATGCAGCTAAACAAAAAACATATTAAATAGGCATAAAATAAAATAATTACAATTGCAAAAGTGACGCACAAATCAAACTGGCAGATATATGACAGCAAATGAACAGAGAAGATAATTATATTTCCAGGGCTACATTCTTCTGCATGGAGCTGTCAACACATGGGCATAAGTTTTGGGACTTTTCCTCCACCACTGCAGCATGAAACCCTTTCACCACAACATGTCTCTCTGGCCTGGAGCAGCATAAGGCAGGAAATGTTTTTCTTGGCAGATGCATGTCGAATTACTACTGGTCCACACAAGCGCCACAATATCCATAACACCCTTCCTAATAAGCAAGCTAAAAGGTCTGTTGAGCAATGGTTGTCTGCGTAAAAACATGGCGTGTTCATGGAGAATGTGGACTAAAGCATTCAATTTAGATAAAAAAAATTTCAACGCACAATGTGAGCTAAACACATTCTTTGGTTTTGGTTAGTTTGAGACTCAGCATCATGTAGCTTAGGAAGGAATGGCGTTCATGTCTCTTGATGGAATTTAGCCTTAAATTCAGAGTATGCCACTCTCAGTTGACAGACACGTCTCTTGGTTTGTTTTGTCTATGAATCCACATTTAGACTGTGCAAGAAGACTCAATGACATTTCTAAAACCACCATGTCATCTCTTAGCAATTTCAGGAATGCCTTTCAAGATATTCTTAGCAGATATTTGATTTGGGCACCTGATTTAATACCACCCATCAGCACTTTAACAACATTAACAACAATAAAGAACTCCAAAGAGGCTTTGTGTTGATTGTGGTAGCCTGAATGACTTGAGCTGTTGACCAAAAGTGACCGCAGGGATGGGATGGCGATAAGAGCAAAAGCTCCAGGGGCTGAGTGGACTGAAAAGGAAGGCCCTGCGTGGCTGTTTGAGGGCAACGGGGGCAAAGCAGGCCAAGCACGGCCTCGGTCTTGTCTTTTTCTCAAGTCATAAATCTGGATTTGTCACAAGGCTGTCAGGTTGAACTCAGGGAGCAGCTGGAGGCGAACTGAGAGGCAGACCAACCAACAGACGTACTGACAGACAGAAGACTTTTCTCATGAAGGACAAAGAAAACTGGCTGAGACAAAGACACATGGTGGCAGTGAATCAAGGACACCCTGAACAAAAGAGTGCAACAGAACAAACAAATTTCAATTCTCCCCTTCTGCAACTTGGGGACAGGTGTGAGAGAGCTCTAGCATGCTCTGAGGCTCTGCAAAACATCACTGGCCACCTTGGTGTTTATTCGTTCACTCCTCATCCTCCCCTCTAGGCGCTCAAAGGGTAAACATCTATTCTGGTTTAGGGTTACAGCCAAGTTGCCTTGAACCCCCGGGCTTCCATGCACACATGCCATTCCTGACAAGCCATCATGCTCCCGGGTGCACATCACCTGCCCCTGACCCCCGCAGAGAGGAAGGGGTACCTCAATACCTTCCTTGTCAAAACCCCAACAACGTCGCCCAACAAGCACCGCCCCACCGAATCCCAGTGACCAAGAGTAAGACACCTGCCCCTCCCTCCTTTCGCCTCCCCCTCCAACTATTATTAAAGGCTTTATAAGGGTTTAAGTGTTGATCAGGGAATGGCCGTGACCTCAATCGACAGCTACGCTAGGCTAGGCTAAGCTAAGAGTTAAAGGAGCTGTCTGGCACAGTGACAAAACAAGGCGATGACAGACACTGTCTGAAAGCGCCACTGCCTGCGTCCACCCAGTTTTCCACCAAGCAGATCCATTATCAAACGGTCGCGCAGAAGGGTTTCGGCCAAACCATCTGTCACCAAACATCTTTCAGCAAAGTTCTGCAGCAACCTCACCTCACCAGCACATGCTTGGAATTGACATCACTCTGAGAATGTCTTAGGAACCGTTGTGGTCATGAAAACCTGAAATTATTAAGAAATAAAAGAAAACCCCCCAAAATCTAAAAGACTATTTGCAGTAAATTCACAGTCAGTTGAGTATTAGGGTTTGACAAAGTTAGTTTGGTAATTAGCTAACAATAAATATTTCTGAGAGAAGATTAAACTCTAAGCGGTACTAAATCTTACTATGTTAATAAACATGTAAGCGACCTCTTCTGCAAAGTTTTATCAAAGACTTGTTGGGACGTGACCTTGTCTTGTGAAGTAAATGAAAGCTATTATTATGAACCCTGCATGTGAAAGTAAGTCCTTTAGGCTTCATCCTCTGTTGAATCTATTTTGAAAACTTTTTTAAGAAAGAAGTTCTCAAGTTGCCTTGTTTTGTCAACTAAAACAGACTAGCAACCAATACTCTACCGCAAATATTACAATGTTATAAAAGCGTTGAAGAAGTCTCTGCTTGGAAACCTTTTATCTGGCACCATTTTGGGTAATCTGTACAAAAAAGTAGCAGTGACAGAAGGATGGACATGTTACAACTGATTTTAAGCACTGAGATTGGTGTCACAGACGACTAATAGCAGGTAACCGCTAATTTTAGCATCTGCTCTGTAGCTTCCAGTTACTGCTAAGCTAAGAAAATATTTCACAATTTTTCATGAGTGTGGCCTACACTTAATCATCTCTAGTTCAAAACTGTACATGTTTTGGTTAATCAAATCTAAACAGCACAAGGACAAGGCTTAAGGATTAAAAATCAATATATTTGAATCACTCAAGATTAGTCTGGATTATTCTACAGTGGTTACAGATTCAGTGAAACACAAATTGTGTTTCTGATCTGATCTATTTATGAAAACAAAACAAAAAAAAGATGGGATGCTTGGTTTTCCCAAAAATATTGCTACACTCCCCACTTCTAATTTTAATACATTTGTCAACAAGAAAAAGAATGAAAATTTGGACTCAGGTTTTTTCCCCCCAAAAAACGGCTAAAATCTTGTTCCAGTCTTGCGAAAGTTGCAATGCTAAACCTCTAGGAAGGAGAAACATATCAAACCATCAAACTGAGGATTGTAGGAACTTGAGCTCAACAGCTGCACAGGAAACATGAGGGATGTGACTCATGAACATAAGGAGAGATTATCGTATGTAAAAAACAAAACATGAAACAATCAGTGAGAGCAGTTTGACCACATTTCATATTAAGAAGTGTTTCGTGAAGGATTTTTGTTTTCGTCCACACAAACTGTGATGATTGTCATCAAAGTTACTGAGAGCCACTTGTAGCAAACTGATGTGTCGTTAAAGGAGGATGTATAAGAATGAGATGAACACATGATTACTCAAGTGTCCAGCTATTCTTGTGGAAAATGTACTTTTGTTATTTAAATGGCTACACAAACAGGTAAGTGTTCGATAGACTCTTACATCTTAAACTATTGAAGGAGATTTAAATCAAGAACTTCCTGATACTTCTTAGAGATGTATAATTGTCCCTTAATGTGCATTTTTGTCATGTTCCTTTAAAAAGAGTGAAAGAAACAAGGGATGATGACAATAGAGATGGGCGTACCGTACATCTTGCCCTCATCAGAGAGGATTATCTTCCTACGGCCACATGGTGGATAAATTGCCAGGGCTTCCTGGAAGCTCTGCTCGATGTCGGGGCTCCACACGCCCTCGGCGTCGTTCTCCAGGGGTTTGTCAAGTCCATCTCCCAGCTCCTCGCTCCCACCCCTCGGGGAGGGAGCCGGCACCCACTCCGCAGACGTGGTGGGGTGTCAGGAAGAGGACCACAGAGCAAGGAGTGGGTGTAGAGTTAGAGTTGGGATGGCTGCTGGCGGTGAAAGGAGGGAGAGGCTTCAACGAGAAGCACACCTGCCTGTAGGACATCCAGAGGTGGGATGAAGATGGCAACAATGACGAGCCTGGATGTGGTGAAAATAAAAAGAAGAAATAATTTAACATTAGGGTTAAAGTGGTAGCAAAGGCCGAGGCAATTTCCAGTAAACTTCACAGCTTTGAACTGGCATCACAGAAAAACGCAATTCATTGGGTAAAATTTAAAACCTCAATAAAGTCCATGGCTTGAGGAAGCAACTGTTTATCAATAGCCCAGGGTTCAGACCCCATTGTATTTATGAAGTAAAGCATAGAGCAGTGGGCCAGTTTTTAAAAGAATAACACTTAACGAGCCACAGAAGACGACTAAAACTGCAAAGATACAAAATGGCACAGGGGCAAAATGGCCAGCACTCATTAACCAGAGACTGTGAGACTTGATTTACTGCATCACTTGATTTCCCTTTGGGATCAATAAAGTATTTTAAACTGAATTGAATCTCAATGTGGTAAAAAAAAAATATAATTATTACATTAAGTAAGACAAGAGGGACTGGAACAAGTGGAAAGAGTTCCCATCCTCTACTGTTTCACCTTCTCCAATAACTTTTTTGAATTGCTCCCTGTGTTTTTATTATTTATTTAGTAACTTTTTAGACTAGTATTCCACAAGATTCCCTGATATTCTCAGAAAAAAATGCTCAGGAGGCAAACAAAGGGGGACTTGCAACAGATTCCCATCCTGTTTTCCTTACACGAGTTTGTTTAAGATGTGCACACGGTTCCTAAACCTCAGGGCGAAGAGAATGAGACAGACGTCGGCTCCACCTCTTCCTATCGACAAACACACAGGAGACAAATGGGAACAATGGTCGGACACAGCGAAGAAAGAACAGTCAGACTCATGAGTCAATGCAAACAGAGTTTGTCTTTGTCATGGGTTATTTTCCTGCTGCAGTGAAACTATGACAACACCGTGTCCGTTTAAGCCAACAAAGGCCAAAGTAGCAAACATTACGTCACCGCAGAGACTTGGTCAGCAAGTTAGTGTTACAGGCAAAGAGAAAGAATTCACCTAGTCTGCCCCCACTATCCGACCCTCGTCCATCATGCTTCCCTCTAGACAACTGATCTTCCACAGCCACTTCCTGCTGCTGAGAAACATTGGGTGTGGAGTTATCTGTCCATATTTCCTTGCTTGTTCGCAAAGACACATGTAAACATGAAGATCAAACACAAACAGATGGACAAATGTTCACAGACAATCACCTAGATGACGACTTTGAGTCGTGTTCAGAGTTTTTTGTGGAACTGCTGAGAAACCAGATCTGTCTGATTGTATTGAAGGCTGTGAAAAACAGAGTTTGACCTAAATGACATTTTGACCTCCAATGCCTCTCAGCCAGACTTTCTAGCCGTGAACCCAGGCAGACACTTAAAGAGGAGTGGCAAAAGCAAATGAGGTGGGTTAGCTTGTGTCATCCATGTTACCGTAGATTACAATTTCTGCTGTTAGCATGTCAGGCTGTCATACAGCAACAGTGTCTTCAGTCGGAGGCCTCTTCAGATCGTTGCAAGACTGACTGCTACTGGAGATCCTTCCTATCCACAACATCATCATCCAGACTGATTCTTTGAAGATACTTGGATATATGAGTTACAACAACATTTAATTTCTCTTTGGGATAAACAAAGTATATTAGAATTGAATTGAATTATATTATCGCTGATCTGATGGTGTCAGTCATGTTTAGTTACTCTTCTTTTTAGCAATTCTACCTGCTATGCAGCTTTAAATCAGATCCAAAGCAAGTTACAGGTGGAGAATAACACTAAAGCGCTGGTGCATTAAATCTTTTCAAGCAGACAGAAATGGAGTTTGCATAAAGTTAAAAACAAAGTGATAAAAAAAAGTTAACCACTCAACACTAAATAGTTGTGAAAGAAAATGAACTGGGCCCACAAAAAAATGTAAAAGCTGTTCATAAACCACTAGCAAACAGGATTAACTGATTAATTACACAGCCTGTCCAGGAAATGTGTATCGCTAAAAACATTGAACTATTATCTTATAATCAATATATAATTCTTTACAAAAGTATTCATACTTTCCTTCACGTATGCAATCACAGATTTTAAGCTACTTTGTCTGGATTTTTGTGACAGACCAGCGTCAGGAAGTTCATAACTGTGAAGTGGTGAGAAAAAGGGACTAAAGCCTGTCCTTTTTGGAATCAAAATAAACCCACAAGCAACATAGAGGACACAGCACACATGTGGAAGAAGGTACTCTGGTAGAATGCACCAAAATATTTTTTATACTGAGAATTTATTGAGCAAAATTGTAACTCTAATGTGCAAAGCAGATACAGAGACACTCTAAAATACTTCCAGCTCTGTGGTTCCATAAAGTATTGAATCAGGAGGCCTAAAAGCAAATGCAAAACACATTTTTCTTTTTTTCTAAATTTGCAAAACATGGAAAACAATGCATAATTTTCCTTATTCATTCCTTTATTGTAATGCTCTTATACATAAAGTTGCAATGAACACATAAAAGCTTGTGTTAATGTGACACAATGTGCAAAAGTTCAGTCAGTGGCCTGAAAACAATAATAAAAAAAAAGGAGACACTGGAGAAATGTAGCAAAAGTTTTCCTCTGTCCTTATCTAACCCAACTTTTCTGAACATTGCACAGAAACAACTCAGAGTTATGCAACGATTTGTTTTGTGTTTTTCACAAAGCCCTAAATAAGATCATGAGCCACTCAACCAGTGAGCTTTTAACGGCTTCCGTAAAAAAAAAAAAATCACAACCACAAAGTTTCCAAAAAAAATAAAAAATAAGCAAACATTACCTAATGCGACATTTCCATTGTTTACTAAACAGATTTTAAAGCACCTGCAACTGCAGGTCACTGTGAGATTTGTAGCCGTCATAAACCATTAGAGTGCAGCTCTGTGCCTCTCTCAATGAATCCGGGAGGTTAATTAAACTAAGCCATGTTTTAAAACAGCTACCCCCACCTCCAACAACTCCCACTCCTCTGGCCGGCTTGCTGGTCCTCCTCCACCACCCCCTCTTACTTGATCTGCTCAGTGGGATAATCCCCCAGCTGGAGCTGCGGTCAGGGGGACAAGAAACCATCGAACCAGTTCCCTTCACCCCTTACACAACGGCACACACACTGGCCAAATGAGGCACACTAACACCTCCATGTTAGAGACAAAAAACCCACTAAACACAGACGTTAAGGTGCAAACTCAATCTTTAACATGTCGACACAATGCATTCAGCCGGGTCATGATGTCTGTCCAGCTAATATTAACTCTCAGCAACTGAAGGGAGACCTTCTTATGAGTCTACAGGAAGCTGGACCTCTGTTCACCTTTGACCTGGGCTGCATCCAGACAGGTGGGCAGGTCTAAAGCCTTCACACACCAGTTCAAAACTTTGAGTAGAAACTGGATTACCGCTGCAACTAACAGTTATTTTATTAAAAAATAATTAGCGATTTTATCAACTAATCACTTTAGCCTTTTTATACAATATTAGAAATACGTTATAAGATGCATATAAACAAATAATTAAATTCCATTTTGAAATAAGAAAATAAGCATTTTATTGCCGAAAATACAATAACATAGTATTCTTTTAGTGAAGTTGGGCTGGGTAAAGCTAAAACTGTCACTTGAGAAATTTAGGGTAAAACATATTTACATATTACAAATTTACATATTTATCTTAAATGTACAGTTGAACAGTTTTCAGTATGATGCTATGATGTCCTTCCAGTAAATTTAATTGTTAATCAATTACTAAATTATGACAATAATCGATTGATCATGATTAATTCAACTTATCGTTTCAGCCCTGAACTAGATACATTACTAATTACTTTTAGTAGTTTTACTGTACTGTAATTTTTACTTTAACTTGAGTAATATTATTATTATGACTTATTGCTATTCTTACTTGAGTGAAATTTATGAATACTTTATTCAACATAAGTAACTTCAATAATGAAAGAACAAACAGATTTTAACCAAAATCTATGAAACACAGACACACGCCTACAGTTTATGTTAAAGTGAGATTTCTTGTTATTGCACCAGATTTGTTTTTCTCACGTTATTTTCTATCTGCTGAGCGAGTTGGAGATAAGTGAGACACAGTAAACACAATTTACTGTCACTGGAAATGGATGAGCCTGTCCAAACCTATACATGTTACATACTGCAGGTATTAAATTTATGTAAAGTTTAATACTTAAATTATTTTTGAAAAACTGTTTCTTCTACCTACATGTGCTACTTTGTACTCATTTTTAGTAGCTTTTTTTTTTTACATGCAAATGCTTCCATATTTTATATTTTGTCTATTTTATGACATAATTTTAAAGTATTAAATCAGATTTAATGATCGATTACTCAGGACTTAAGTAGCCTTTTTGTTTTGCTTTGTTTTCTTACCAAATACTTTTTCACTCTTACTTGAGTAAGCCACTTTTTACTACTTGAGTAAAAATACTCTTGAAGTAGTGCTACTCTTACTTGAGTAAAATTTTGGCCACTCTGCCTACCTCTGAGCATGTGACGCTTGTCAAAGTCTTTTTAATCTGGTGAAAGCTTTTAAGTCAAAACTAAAACCAGACCTAAATATTCGCTTTGTCTACTTGCAGTGACTTTGCTGCTCCCGCCTGCGCCACTTCCTGTTCAACTAAGACCTGCGAGTGCATGTGTGTGTCTACTCAAGTGGCCAAAATCTGCATTAATCACACCGGGAATGTAGGGGGCAGGAAATATTTGGGATATAAAGCCACAGTGTGGGATCAGGCTGTGAGATGGCAATAAAGTCACTGTGAGAGCTCGTGGCAACCAGCAGGTTTATTTTGCTTGGTGCGCCGTTCTCTGGCACTGAGTCCTGCTGGGCTGCATCTGCAAGAACTTAGAGGCTTAAACAGTCTAAGAGCACAGGGTTTTATATTTTAGATGGTGAAGACTTATAACACCACAGAAAGGTCTTGAGTCAAACACCACACTTTACATGTGCCAGCGTTGCCCTAATCAGTAACTCTACAGTGTTTTTAAATGTATTTCTTTGGACTCTGGCTTCTTTTACAATTTCTCTCCGTTGTCTACATGAGACTCTTTAGAGAGGTACTTCCTCGGCACATAACACATACCAGGGTTTCACCCGGTGTATTATAAGCCTGGCAGGCCACCAGGCTTTACTTGCACCCTGCCACTCTAAGCATGGTTTGTTTATTTATTATAAGCTTTTTATTCACCAGTAGTGAAATGATTTGAAGCACCATGGCAACATACCACAGTCAGTAAGTGAACATACAGAGAGACTGAGGTCAGGTGTAAAAACCCACTGCTGGTCTCTACAAGCTAACAACTTCGTCGAATAAAGTGACAAGTCATGGATAAAAGATCCAAAAATATTGGACACTTTAATTAGGTTGAAGTGCAAAAAAATATATATTTATTTTAATTGTATTTCTTTTTATGTTTGCCTTTCTAAGACTTCATAGTTGGTGTTTAGGTATTGTTAATAATGTTTTGCAGTAACCCATAATTAACTTGACAAATTTCTTGTCAAGTTTAAGCGTTTTTTAAATCAAAAACACCCTAAGCCGTACCACTGGGCCTAACAGGTCGTCAGGTTTGTTAACCTGAAAACCGACAAAAACCGTTCTGAAAGAACTACAACAACAAAATTAATATGTTTGAATTAATGGCATGTGCTTCATAAATAAACAATTTTAAAGTAAAGATCTAGATTTCTTTGTTGATATTTTTCGATTCTTCTTTTTTCATTCAATTCAAACATACTTTATTTATTAGAAATGAAAAATGAAAAGTTTAAGTTACTTATATCATCAACATATCTCCAAAGAGCCATCATGGATAGTGATGCTGTGGGCAGGGAGGATCACCAGTAGCAGTCAGTCTTGTAATTAATCTGAGGAGGCTTCTGACTGAAGACATTCCACAGTAACATGTACTGGATGACACCATCAGCTGTTGGCAAGAACTGCTAATCCACCTCATTTGCGTTTGCCGCTCTTCTGTCTGGCCGTATTGTCAATTACAGGATTTTATCCAGTTTAAGACAGATTTTGTGTCCTACAGTTTTTAAGCACACATTCAGCAAAATGTCGACATACAAGAACTGTATATCGACATAAATACAATTAAGAAGGTGTTAAAATGTAAAACTCTAGAGAAATACCTAGAAAACCCGAAAAAGTTTTGAAGACACTGTGCAGAAGATCTTTACGACTTTTACACAGCTCTCTACGTTCACAAAGGAAAATGTAGTGAGAAGAAATGTGGGACAGATAGAGATCACTCATACAATCAGCTAACTCGTTTGTCTTATTGATTGAGAATTGAGTCTGAAATCTTCAGCTGATTAATCTAGTTTCTAGCAGCGGACGTCAGCTGTCTTCCTGGAACTCACAAACTTTCAGTCTTTCAGATATAAAATCCAGATATCAACTAATATGTATAGATAAAAATCCACAAAATACTTTTGTTTGATCATAAAAGTCAAGGAGTACGAAGTCAAGACACTGTCGCACAAACAAACACTTTGTTATAAGCTTTAGAGTGTAGTAATAATTATCCTGTGCAGCCAGTAACAGAAGTAGTGAATTAGAAGCTGAGTATTTAGGACTTTAAACCTCTGTTAGCTATTAATGTGTTCGGGAAAAGTTGTAAAAAAATAAAAAATAAAAAAAACAGAACAGAGGGTCTGTAAGCCGCGTCAACACGTGCAGACAGACATGCAGCAGGCCTGCAGACGAGTAAGGGAGGGAGGTGCAGAAAGGCTTTTCTCTCTGCAAGGCTCATATCTGAGGCATTATTCATTTTTCTTGTGCAAGAGGGGGAGGAATGATCACTATGTGGGATGAGCACAACAAAAGAGACAAGAAAAAGAAAAAAACTCGTCTGCTGTGGAGTGGACCCGCTCAAGGCGATGGATGCGAACATGCTGAACCGTTTTCTCCTCGCTCACACACCATTACACTCCTTTCTCTTGTTTTTACCCACACAAACACGTCCACCCTCACGCAAAATGCTAAAACAACGAAACCTTTGAATTCCAGCATAACAGAAGCACTCGTCTGTCTGGGACTGAAGCGATCTCAACGGTTATTAAGACAAAGGATGAGCGGCCATGGAGGGAAATAAATAGACAACTCCTCTGGCTTTGGCTGGACGTTTCAGGGGAGGATGTGACAGGTGGGCTTTTTTTTTTCCTCCTCCCCCGTCTCCCTCCATTCATTCGTCACACTGCTCCAATCCACCTGTTGCTCCTCGGGAAAACACACTCCTGTCAGCTGCTGCGATGCGCACCACACGACACACGCACTCACACACAGAGCAGCGGCACTTTTACACCGCAGCTCGTTAACTTGAACCGAGATCAACTAAAACACTCTGTCTGCTGCACGAAAACACAGAGAGACGCAGTCAGTCAGATACACAAGTATTCTAGTGGAGGGTGTTTTAATTATTATTTTATTACTTTAGGGGTCAAAAATATATTGATATTCATGAAAGGTTTTTAGTTTCTATTAGAAATCGCATTTAGTCAGGCGATTCTTTCCAAGATTTCCCTCAGTTCTCACCTATTTATGAGACAATTATCCCATGAAATGATAAAACATGTCATGATAACAACATGATAATAGATTAATGCAGTCAGTAAAAGGTACTGCTGTAGCTACATATCATGTATAAGTAAACTCCTGTTGCAGCACAGTTTAGTTAGATCAATACCTTCCTATTCTTTGTTTCAATAGGACAAAGATCCAAATAGTTGTTGTGATAAACTCAACTTTAGGTCGGGGTTTGTTACAACTTCTCCATTTAGAGTTAAACCAAAAACGGATTAAAGTCGTTAAAATATTTCCAAATACAATGTTTATATCAACACCATGAGTAGTTCAGATCATTATTAATATTATTTCGCTGTGGTTTCTGACTCCCTGAGTGATTTTGTTTCCGTTTGCTCTGTTGATATTCGGCCTTGCGGTCGGTTCCTTCATTAGCTGCTTTGCTTTCCGTTTCACTTTTCTTTTTTTTTGACAGATTTTATTCATGGCTTTCACACATTGATGATTATTGGCTTTTTGTCAGCCTTATCACAAACATGATCTGAGTGTATTTTGTATATCAAAGGAAAATAAATACCTATACGGTGAAATTTACTCTTTTCCATATCCTGGTATTTAGGAAAATTATGCAAAAAGCTACACATGGCATCTCCTCACAAACTTGTATTTTAAATCAGTAGATCTCACACAAACAAAAACATTTTGATAAATTTTGTCCTAAACTGTGGTGCAAATAAAATTAAAAAAAGTCTGTAATATTTGTTTTTAAAGCAAAAGAAGCATTGTAATATAAACTCAACAGTGTGAAAAAAATTTGCTTTTTGAGAGTCAGTCCTGTCTAAACTGAGTTTTTTTATTTTTTACTTAGTTGAATGTGTTTAACTACAATGTATTGTTTTGATTTTGTTGAGCTTACAGATTGAAACTACGCTTTTAGATAATTTTGGTAGAAATACAATTAAATTGCATGTGCTTATTATAGCAACCTCAGAATAAAGCAGGTCAGAGTAAACATGCCGCGTTTAAAAGCAAAGTAGTGCAGACAGGCCCAGGCCGAGATTGAGTCGGAGCCAAAGCAGGATTTGATATGAAAATCCACTTGCAAAATTAAAAAATAAGATAAAATAAAATAAATCCTCACCCACCCATACCACCGTTTTTATTTTGGCCCAACAATCAATTCCCTATATTGATAATTTGACATTGGTTTGCCTAATTAAGAGAATGAATGAATGAATGAATGAATGAATGAATGAATGAATGAATGAATGAATGAATGAATGAATCAAGGGCACTTGGGATGAAGTGTTTGTACAAGATGAAAGCTGCTACTAAATTGTGAAAATGTTTTTTTTACTCTTTTAATGTCAGTAGAGTTTGAAAGGCGGTCGAGTTTAGGCAAGGGAGGGGAAATTGTTCTGGGTGTATTTGTTTGCAAACAGTTACAGTCTGCATGAACTGTTACTGAGAACAAAGAAAAATGAATTATTTAAGGACAGAAGAGCTTAAAATAATAATTTTAAAGCAATCTCTCAGAGCATACACTTTAAAGAAATGTGATTACATGACTCCAGTAATTAATAACTAAACAAAAGATGTAACTTTGAGTGATTTTTCTCTAATAAGGGGGTTATAATCTGCAATAATTTATTAGATGGACAAGCCTATCCTGGCATCTTATAGAACTAAGAAATAAAATATATATTTTTGGAATATAATACATATTAAGATTAAACTATAAATAAGAATTTAACATTTTATTATACTATTAATTCATGAAAGCCCTTAACTACAGTGAAAACCAAACTAACACTTCATGGTTAAAGTGCCTGGATACATAAAGGATGTAAGAAAATGCATAGTATATGACTTGGTGATGGCCTGGGTGTCCCTAGCAACCGCTTACTTCACTTCTGTTCATGGCCGACTGTGGGTTTATGAACCTGAATCACATTTTACAGAAAGAAAATGGTCCATAAAACCTGATGCATATGTACTGTTTACACACATTAGTAAGGACGTCTCCTATTCTAAATAACAGAAGTAAAATTTAAACAATACACATTTTTTAAATACATAGCAGTAAAATTAAAAGCCAAAAATGAAAGCACAATTGATTCATTATCAATAATAACTGCAGTAAAACTTCAATAAACCCAACAAAAGTTGCGCAGTGTAAATTTTGCACTTTACAGAATTCTTCTTTTGCATTAATTTAAGACGTTATGCGACAAAAAAAACGACTTAAAAACTTTTAACGAATCATGTCACAACATGAAGTCAACGACCACCAATCCGTCAGACCCACTGCAGTCCACTGACACTTGTTGCGGCAACCCGAAATGATGAGGAGAAAGATATATATATATATATATATATATATACACTGGCTCCGGAGTCAAACTTTACCCGGCCAGGCGCTAATGTTTGACCGCCCGGCTGGTTGCCTGTTTCCCGGCTGAGGAACAGGAACTGAGAGCCGCGGTTCTCTCCACAGCAAGGAGGGGAAAAATGCAGGGATTCTTCCTGAGAAATGTGAGACATTTGAGGTATGTTATTGTCCGCCTGTGAATGGGAATTATTTTGTGTAGAAATAGTGACGCAGAAAAGTTCACGCTCCGACACAAGAAGAAGAAAAAGAAGCACACACAGAAAAAACCTGGACACAAGAAACAGCAAAACACTGAAATAGCTTACCTGCTGAAACTCTGACCAGTCCGACAGGCGCGTTCAGGGAGGCAGGTGAAGCAATTATTATCTCGGTCTTAATTTAAAAAAAGAAGCTGAATTAGCTGTTTCTCGTTTGTTTCTCTGTTGTTGTTGTTGTTGTTGTGTTTTCTCCTTTTCCTCTCCTTTGTTTGTTTTGCGCTGCCTCGTCTCCTTCCTGGAGCCCGCTTGTTTGAAGCGCAAGGAGGGCAGGAATTTCAGGAATTAGCCGTGGTATGACATGAAGCCTGGAAAAAGCCAGAGAAAAAGACCAAGGGAGGAAAGGAGGGGAGGGGAGAAGAGGAGGGGAGGAAGGTCTGACCGGTCAGCACGTAATGACGACGAAGAGGAGGAGGAGGAGGAGGAGGAGGGTTTCTGAAGATAAAAGTAACTAAAGCAAAACGAAAGGCAATCACATCATGAGTAATGATATTACATGTCCCCGGTATACTGCGCGTGACGTCACGACAAGGGATGGAGATTATTACAAAGATTATTTCAAATAAATTGATATTGTTAATGACATGACACCATGTTAACAACAGCAAAAAAGAACTTGACAGATATTAGGATAATATCTTTTTCTTGTTGGGAGTAGTATTCTGTAAAGTACTGTACAAAATACGTGTGTGCTTCAAACTGATCAGTGTCATAACCTACTACAAGCAATTAACCCAAAACCCATTAAAAGAGTCCAAATTCACTTTTAATGGGTTTTGGTTTTATTTTTAAGCTGCAAGACATTCACACTCTTGAGTTCCTGTTTCTCTTTACTAGTGTGAATGCTGTGGTTGTACATGTTGGATTCACCATCTGTCTCTAAGTAGTGATTCTGATTAAATGTGAAATGATGTCTTCATTATTTGAATTGGCTCTTGTTTTTGCTGGAAAAAAAACAACAAAAAAAACTGCAGAATTATTTAAAGTTCACTGGGCAGCAAAGTGTGTCACAGCTATAACAGTGCTTGTAAAACAAAACGATGCTGGAATCCACACGCAACACAACGCTCAGGCACTCAAATGTGCAAATACTAAGCCAATTAATATAGCTATATTATTTTTAAGTGTGTTACATGATATTTATAAGACATGAAAATCCATTTCTACCAGAGAAATCCATTTCAATGGGAGAAAGCCCAGACGAGCAGTAGGGTGAGATGAGAATCGAGCCGAATTGCGTAGGAAAGCAGTTGGCATGACATCCAGCTTTTGGGGATTTTTGGTGTACTTCACTTCGTAAGGCAGGTCCTGTTTAAGTGATGACCTGATTGAGAACAGGTGTGGCTAGAGACAGTGAACTCAGGTGTCACAAACTACGTCTGGGTTTTAACAGAGCAGTCATTTTTTCCACACAGGGCCATGCAGGGTTTCTTCTCCCTTAATAATGAACATCTTTAATTAAAAGCTGTGCTTACCTCTGTTGTCTTTTACTAATATCTAAAATGGACTGTGTGACAAACATGCTAAAATATAAAATTAGGAAGAGGGCAAACACTTAGCACAAGTGCAGTACAGTATGAACATAAAATAAGTTTGCTTGTTTTCTCAATTAAACTGGCATCTCTTTAAATACTTTATGTTTTACTATTTTGATCAATGTTTATCGCTACAGCAGCAAACAGAGTAACATGTCATAGAAGAGCTGAAAACAATGTATATCAGGGGTGGGCAATCCTGGTCCTCGAGGGCCGGTGTCCTGCAACTCTTAGATGTCTCCCTGGTCCAACACACTTGAATCCAATAGCTGANAGAGTCCTGCTAATGACCTCATTATTTGACTCAGGTGTGTTGAAGTAGAGATACATCTAAAAGTTGCAGGAGACCGGACCTCGAGGCCTGGAGTTGCCCACCCCTGATGTATATGTTTCTGAGTGAATTTTAATATCAACATGCTAGTTTTAGCTTAGAAACTTATAGTTTTTTTTAGCTGAATTTAGCTTCTTAGCTAGTTTTAGCTTTTACATGGGTTTTTATTTCACTTTGCATGGAGTATGTCACTGTAGGTCAACATGCTAGTGCTAGCCTGGACGCTATCATTAGTATTTTAGCTCGCTTTTCTCACTTTACCTAATAAACTGCTGTGACTGTACAGTCTAGCTCTGTAAGCACAGCTTTGCACCAATTTCTAATACTCTGTGTGGGATTTTTGCATAGCTTGAAAGTTTTTACACTTTTTAAGCAGTTTTTGTACAGGCATTGTCTTCTGCAGTTGACTTCAATGCTTCAGCAATTTTCACCAAAAACGTTCAGTTTACAACATTCACACTGCATTTGCATAACAAATGCGAATTTTTCTAGTCTCTATTGATATTTTATTCAAATATCCTAAAGCTATAACTGAGATGTGGCTCTGAACTTTGGACCCTGAGAAGCAACAAGCGCTACATGATACCAAATGGCCAGGAGAAAAAGGGTCATTCTTCACCTTCTCTAGTGCATGAATTGGAATGAGGGGAAAAGGTATACGTCATTAAAGAATGCAAAAGAATGTTGTAGATTTTAATTGCTGTCTCCTTGATTGTAGCACGAAGTATTTTGTAAAAATAGTATGAACAGCTATCTTGTGAATTAGTGTATTAAAGCCCAAAAGAATCATTTTGAGATGTGACTGAAGTCAATAGTTTCAACAGGTTACAATACAAAACATGTGATTTAAAATGTAAACCTATCAAAAAGGATGCGTTTTAAAAGAAGACTGGTCTGGTTGTGGCCTACAGGGAACATTGTTGTTATTAATATCATAAGTTAGGTCTGCTACCATTATAAGAGTAGAGAAAGTCGACAATATGGTGGACTTGGGCGTGTTGCACAATATATTAAAGACCTGGAGGCATCATTGTCTCAGATGTTATTCTGAACTTTGGACCTTGAGAAGCAACAAGTGCACTTAAAGTGTCGCAGAGCCTCCTACTGGATGTTGTAGTTATTGCAGGCTTGTCCAGTAGAAGAAACATATTCCACGTTTCGCAACATGAGCTTCTCTACATTTTATAATCTAACAGACCAATAAATGTATTTTCATTTCTGTTAGAAGGGACAGCATGTTGACTCTCATGCAACTTCAGTTGCCCTTGTTTTTGATCGTCCAGTTTTGTATTTTATATTTGCCAAACCCTCGTTTCAACTCAAACTAGTCTTCAATGCTGACAGAACAAAGGGTATGTTGTCTTTTTTAATCCCTGCCGTTGAATCTGAGCTCAGATTAAAACTCAGGTTTCTTCTTCAGAAGTAAATCATGTTTTTCTTGTAATATGACAACTTGTTGAAGCCTCATGAAAGACTTCATGTCTCAATAAGATTAACCACTCTAAATGAAATATATATATATATATATATATGCTCTTCTTTCTAAAGCACTGTTTATAAACAACGTTGCTTTATGGGACAAAGTTAAGTTTCTAAGATTACCAGGTTTAAAAATGTAAATCAAAGAAATGTTTGGCACAGCAGTAAAAGATGAACTGAAGGCCTGCTACACATATTCGCCAGGGATGCAAAAATACGTGGCAGATAACCATCTTGAGTGTGTTGGTGTTTTTAAGAGATGAATAGTCATTTGTCAAACTTAAAATCACTTTATTTATTGAGTTTCATTGCTTTATGACTAAAAGTTTAAGACATCCCTAGTTGTTTTATGCAATAGTCACACTGTTTGCTCTACAATATATATCATTGTTTAATTGTTGGCACATAAACTCCAGTAAAACGCCCCAAAAAAATACATTTCACATTGTTTACCCTCTCAATCTTCGACCTTGGTGGATGTTATTATTCCAGAAAAAGTAAAATTCCTTAAAACAGTAACACATATTCCCACAGTGGTCTACAAAATGTCTGGACTACAACTCTTTAGACGTTTACAACCAACTACAGGAGATTCATTTTCACTTATGCTAATACAAATTTTAAAATAAAAGATTAGATCTGTCTAGAAGTGACATAAATTATTTAAAAAGCCTCCTGTTGATGAAGAAGTTGTACAGTTATAGTCATAAAAAGCCTCTATAAAAAAAGCAGGAATGTAAATTAAGGTCTTGTACAACATTGGACTTTAGTGGCATTTCTCTTTACAGGGTTATTGCTGGTATTAGTCACTGAGAACACTGTTGCTAAAACATTTACAATGCAATTTGCTGTACAGTGATACACTGCAGAGACAGAATTTAACCTGTAAAACATTGATCGTTTACCATTGATTATAAGACTACATATCGGTCTCCACAACACCAATGGGACGAGCTGTCGAAGCTGAGAACTGAACCCAACTATCCTCCAGATTCTGTCATCTTCACAGATTATGAATCCAGTTCATTTCAGAGGGTCACGACTGAAAGACGCGTCTCCGTCCCCCCCGCGTGTCCAACGGAGGACGCCTTCTCCATGGTGCTTCCTCTGAAGACCGCTTTGCTCAGGCTCTCATTTTTTGGACAGAAATTTCATTTTGTTCCCTGAAAAAAAAACAACCCAATAAATACAGGAAGTGAAACAAAGATAACATTTTTTAAGAGAAAAACAAAATCATGCTTCGACAGAGTATTAGAGTCAAACTAAGAAGAAATAAATAAAAAACGAAGAGAATAAAACCATTATACTATGAGAATATAGTCATAGTATTACAAGAACAAAGTCATAATTATTTGGAGAACAAAGTCATAAAATTACAAGAATAAAGTCATAATATGAGAATAAACTAGTACAAAGATAAAGCCATAATATTACGTGAATAGTTACAGTATTATGAGAATAAAGTAAAAACAGTGTAACACTTATACTATTTTGACTAAACTTACTAGAATAAAGTTCTAAAATTATTATTTTATTCTCATAATATAGTGACTTTATTCTCAAAATGTATGTTTTAAAATGTTCTTACCATGACCCTAATACTCTTTCATATGCCGACTTGCTAAGGTAATAAAAATAAATCTCACCTAGCCCCTTGAGAAACTTGTTTACCCCTCTTTGTTCGCTACCGGGTAGTGAATCCAGATACTCTTGTGCTCTCACCTCAAATAGACCTGGACACAAAATATTGGTTTACTAATTCAAAGTCAGATGTTTTGAAGAAATTAGTGTAAGCTTAAATATTGTGCATTGCAAAAACATTCATATTTCTTTAAATTTTTAACACGCTTCCTCAACATGATAGTTTAGGGTTGTTTTGCTTCTTAAAGCGTCTCTTAAGTGTTTTGCAGCGTCTAAAAGCATTCTGCATCACATTGGGCTTTCACATAAAAGTATAATAAAACACACTGATGTTTTGTTGGTTGTATCATGAAACAAGAGAGGATAAATACTTTTGCAAGGACGTGTTACCACAGCTACAAAGGACCAAATCTGTACCCTTGAGGCCCTGTCTGCGCAGCTCCCTCTCCTGGACGAAGCCGCTGAACATCTGGGTCTCCATGAACACTTCCAGAAACCGCCTCAAGCTCTTGGAAGTGACCGCCTTCCGAAAGGCCTCCCGCTGAAACGATGAGGCGGAGGGACAAGACGGGATGGGCGACGTGGGCGAGGAAAGAGACTCGTCGTCCCGGTCCGATCCGCTCATGAAAAGGGAGTAGTGGCCCACCATCTCCACAAAGAAACGCACAAAGGCCTCTGAGACCACCGCACCGAGAGAGCTGGAGTCTGGAGGGGATTACACATTTGGAAAACAAGCGCAAGCAGAAAATATGAAATGATTTGAACCCTAATGGGTTTTATGCAATTATTCACAATCTCAATTCCTAAACAGGAAGTCAAAATGTATGACCAAAATATATAGAACCAATAAATAAAGTATAACTGCGACAGACTGGCGACCTGCCCAGGGTGACCCCGCCTCTTGCCCGGAACGTTAGCTGGAAATAGACCAGCACCTCCCGACCCCACTAGGGTCAAGGGTTTTAGAAAATGGATGGATGTAAAGTATAAAGTCTGAGGTACTGGACTTGCAGAAGAGTTTGACTCAAAAGCATCAATAAAGGCTCCAAGTTAATGTGACCTTCATGATTGTATGTAGGCCTGTCACAATAAACAATAAATCAATTAATCGCATGATAAATGAAAAAAATGCAATAATTTTCATTTGCTTGATTTTTGTCTTTTCTCACTGAATGATAAAATTCTTTGATCTGGTGATTTTTTGATAGATAATTTTGTTTACAAAGACTTCATAATTCATTTTATTTGTTGTTTCTGTTTTCTTCATTTATTTTGGATATTTCAAATGTTTTTCAGTTCCAGTGTTTAAATGTTCATTAGAATTTCAAGTTTATTGATCTTTGAGAATGTGTTCTTGCATTTTTATGCAATTATTGCTATTGTATTACTTGAAAATGGTCTCAAAACAACATTATTATTTATTGCAATAAGTTCTGGGACAAATTATCGTACAGCAAAATTTGTTATTGTGACAGAGCTGTTTGTAAACTTTTCCCAAGGATCTGTATTGGCAGAGAAAAGTTATGTATGTATGTAAAAGGAAATAACCATTCCCTTTTCTCGTTGTGCTTCCTTTGCCTTAATAATGATTGATATACAGTCATATAAGTTTGTTCAGTCACCATTAGGTAGGTCTCCTTTCTCACAGGCCAACTCTCTTCTCTTTTCCAACACGTGCTCAAGAGCTGCCTGTAGCTTGTGAGGAAGAATAAAGTCCTCATCATCCAGCTGTAGGGAAACCAAACAGATTTATAGTCAACATGTTGCATTCACTTGGTCACTAGATATAGATGCATCCCCAACACCTCCATGGACCAAAGCAGATTTTTGCAGCGCTCTCTTTGCCTCTGCGGTTGCTACCTGACGTAGGAAGCGGCTGTTGCCGAGGTCAACCACCAGGACCTGAGCAGAGGGAGAGTGACGTCATTTTCCTGAGCTATTGTTCAACAGAGGAAATTCTCAGAGTCAAGGGCACCACAACAACATCCAAAACAAAGTCGACTCTTACTTCTTCTATGGGCAGCTCTTTGAGTCGAGGTAGAGAGCTGGAGAGGAGGCCCACTATGAAGGGAGTCGGGGAGCAGACTATGTCCAACATGGACGGTGGCAGAACAGGAATGTATGTATGCTGCCAGGTGAAGGGATAGAGCAAAGCCACCACTGCATGACAACACTGAGACAAAGTGCTGTGGAAAGACACAAGGCGGGGAGGCGTTAGTGGGTGTCAAACTGCATGTGGAAGAACATTTATTTTGCAAAACATAACTGAAAAATTAATTCAAAGTACTGCTGCCCTTTAAATGAAAGAAAATTGTTTAGGATGGTAATTCAAATTCAAAAATACTTTATTAATCCCATAAGGAAATGAAAAAATTTAGATCCTTCAAAGACTTGAAGATCATGATGGCGGTTAGCAGGAAAGACCTTCTGCAGCGGTCTGTAAGAAGCCTCTGACTGAAGAACGGCACATGCCAAATTCCTTACTGAACCTTTAAGCTCTACATTTAAAATAGAATAAAATAAAATAAAAATGCACATAAATATAAAAAATATTCAAATTTGAGAACTTGATATGGCTAAGGAGTATTGAATACATATTAGTAATATTGACTGACAGTGTGTGTTTAGCACTATTTATTGTTAATGTAAATTCAACACTTACCAAGAGTCTTATTGTAAGCTTTTTGCTGCCATC
This sequence comes from Alfaro cultratus, assembly GCA_903066825.1. NCBI lineage: Eukaryota > Metazoa > Chordata > Actinopteri > Cyprinodontiformes > Poeciliidae > Alfaro > Alfaro cultratus. The sequence continues at coordinate 81,237 of CAEFZX010009536.1, read as the reverse complement.
TAGTGGCCACAGTTAAACGAAATTATGCATAACTTACCTAATTAGCATCATTTCTTAAATTCCTAGTTTTTAAATTGATTGCACATACTAAATTCAAATCAAATCTACTTAATTTAGAATTTTAAAACATATTTCTTTTTATATAACTAAATTACTTTAGGCAGTCGGGGTTTAATAGTCGGCTTCCAATTCGGCTAAGAGAAGTGATCAAATATCCACACAAAATGACTTTGGGAGCCTGGTGGTGACTTTAAAATGGATTTTTGAGCCGCAACTTCAAATGAATATAGTTGGAGTCGGTGCATAAATAAGGATAAGTTTACAGCCTGTATACATCTGTGGGATCAGAGAAATTTGCAGTAAGCTCAAACTTTAGTTTTTGTTTCATTCTATTAAAAAAATAAAATAAAATGGGAAAAAAATCATTAAATGCCTTGAAAAAGTTAACATGACATTGGAGTGAATTTATGACTGTAACCGACCATATACCAGGACACTTATATTGTTTTGCAATATGCAACCTCACGGTCACCGTTATTGCCCAATAACACATAAGGCATTACTTTTGAGCTTTGCAAATCTCTACATTCTTCTTACAGGTCTACTTTAATAAGTTTAACACAGTTGTAAAAATCCCTCAGAGTTGTACTGCAAACATAAGAGTTTCCCTAAGCTCGACAGTGACATACGGTGGCTCCTAATTTCTAGTTTCCACCACACGGTGGCGCTAGCCTCTTTCAAAAGTTTTTTCAAACAGTTAAGAGAAACATTATAAAGAAAAGCCTGTTAGTTAAAGCTAAATGTTGGACGTTGACATTGTCAGTAGAACCAAACACACATGAGGTCAGAGCGGTCCATTTGCTGAGCTTTTGCTCCACATCAGATAAAAACCGGAGTCAGTTCTCAGTGAATATTGTGTGTTATGACATTACAGCGCCCCCGTGGTAACTCTGAAGTTATGCTTCAAAGCAGCCTATCTGGCATCCATGACAGATTTCCATTGAAGAACTGAATGTCGAACACAACAACATTCCTTCCTCTCACACTCTGTTGGAATCCTCCTATACTTTGACTGCTGGCCATCTTGAGATCTCTCTTTACTTATTTTTACATTATCAGGGAGTATTTAGCAGTTGGCTATTCAATAGTGCCAATCCTCTATCGAATGCTTATGCAGGAACCAACCTAAGCTTGTCTGCGGTGAAAATGACCCTGCGCTCCAGCAGCAGAGAGGCAAAAACTCGGAGGAGCAGACGGAGACTCAACGAAGAGAAGAGACATTCGAAATCCACGTGTTCCAGACGGGAGTCAGATGGCCGGCACAGCTGTATCACCTGTGGGGAAGCAAGACTAATAAAATAAGCACATCCGATAAGTAGATTTATTTAAAACCCATTTACGTCACTTTCAATGGTTTGACCGTAAATTACTGGGGAAAAAAAAAAAAAAAAAGACCTCGGTCCCAGAGCCAGGCAAAAAGTTTTTAACAGTGATGGTCCTTCCTGGGGCGGGGAAGGGAGCTTCCATAATGCCTCTCATGAAAGGCTGCACCAGAGCAGGAGAGATGGCCCTCCTCTTTTCCACTTCATCCAGGATCTGGAAGGGGGAAAAAAACACGCTGAACTGAACGCTAAAAGCAGTACAAACACAGCTCACATGCAACACTAACATTGCAAAAGAACCTAAAACTAATTTTAAGAATTGGTTTGTTTGTTTGTTTGTTTGCAATATACATTAATTTTGTTAATATGAAAGCAAATGGTTTTCACCTATAACATGCCAAAATCTGACATCACACTCAGAGATGGACCAATCTCGCTCATTGGTTCTCTGTTTACGTCATCCCAAAGGTTTTCTTTAGGTTCTAGATCTGGTAAATAATATATCCACAGAAGATGTTTAATTTTCTTTCTGGTTAACTATTTATTAACCACTTCTGATATTTTAAGAAGTTCATGATCCAATGCAATAAGTTCTGAGGATCAGTGGAAGAGAAACAGGCCCACAGCATCAAAGATCCTCTACTTTGCTTAAAACTGTGGGAACGAAGTTTCAAATAGTCGCTCTTTGTTTTACACAAAACAAACCCAAAGTGTGCTGTTGCTGAAAAGTTCTAACTTAGTAACACCTGACGAGAAAAATCAGTGAAAGAGTTTAACGAGGCCTACATGTTTATCTTTGTGATAGCAGGGCAGGAAATATTATTATTATTTTTTTTTTTTTCAGAATTAAAATCAAACTCTGCAGCTCAAGTACTGTATATTGTGTAAAACTTCCTTTTACTTCAAGCAAACATCTAGAACACATAGGCTTATTAAGGCAGAAGGTGAACAAATTGAAAAAACACCCACAGAATTTCAAATCTACTTATAATAAATTAACATTTTAAATGCCCGCAAGTCCATCTGCACTCACAGTTTAATCAAGTTGCGGTAAACCAACGCCTCCCCCAACCCCTCTTTTAATCTAAAATAACCACTTATATTTATCTATACAAATTAAACTCCATCAACTGCACGTCTAAGGAAGCAGATAAATCCACAACTCATTACAGGGAACGTTTTCCACAGTAGCAACCAAGCCATCTGCATTTCATATGTGCTGCTGAACCGCAGCCAGAACTGCAAGGTTCAGAGAGAGACGAGTGGGTGAGGTTCAGTGGGCACCGGGGGTGGTATGGTTTTAATAGGGGTTAGGCTCTGGGTTGGCGTATGCGAGCTTTAATGGATGTGCCGTTTTAAGCCATTGGATGCAGTTAGTAGGTCTGAACGTTATCCAGTGCTTGTCAAATTAACTGGAACCCCTGGTAAAGATGTGTAAAGTAATCCTTAAAATTAATGAATATTTTATTGCAGCACTATAATTTCACACTTAAAGTTTTGGAAAAATCTAAGTTTTATTAATGTGGGAAAAAATGCAGGTATGATTGTTTTTAAGGTATACTGTAGTCTTAATTTTATTAAAGAGGCGTGGGACCTTTAAATGGAAATCCCCAACTTCCTGCTTTCCTGTAGCATAAACATAATGTCACAAAGTGGCCCATTCCTCAAAACGGAAAAGACAAGAGAACATGATTTTTTTTAAAAATAGTATTCCAAACCTGCTAAGAAGAGAAACTGAAAAGAGAAAATAACTTTGTGATTAAACTTGATCTTATCTACGGTCAATCTAATAATTAAAATGCTTAATCCCACTGAAAGCTTAACTACCTTAGAGAAAAGGTCGAAACAACCCAGGCGGCTGACGATACAGTAGACCTCTGGGAGCCTTCGGCCTTTTCCGCTGGGCTATGAACAGACAATACAAAAGAAAATTACCTGATTTTAGAGCAATTCTCAGCTCCCCAAAAATAAAAACAGTTCAAGAATTGCAACAATTATTCAAATCCATTAAGTTGTTTTTTTTGGGGGTTTTTTGCTGAAGCAATAAAAATGTTTAATTGCTGCACCACAAGCAATGGATTTTATATAGATAATTCCATAACAACGAAAAACAAAACAGAGTTAGACGACAGAGACTTTATTTAAGCGTACCAGTAAACGGCGACAGTAGCCAAACCGTCTGCTTCCATCTTCACCAGTCAGTACAAATGAGAACGTCTCACTGTGGATGTAAAAAAAAAAAAAAAAAAAAAAAAAGATACAACCATGATAGTTTGAAAAGCCCTCAGGAGAAATTTCCAGAGCTCAAGCTCATCGCCCTTTCTGACATGAAAAAGTCTCTGCCAGTTTGGAGCAAACTGCGTATGTTTGGTCGCCTGTCAGATGTTTTGGAACAGGTGATTATTATCCATCATCGTTAAAAAAAACATGTCATCGCTTCTCAGAGCAGAGGTATCACGTTACACAGACCGTTATAAACAGCGAACAGTGTGAGGTGATTCAGATGTAACACTCCAGGTGTTCGTATTTTCCCGTACCCTGTAGTTAAAGACAGATGGGTCACTTTGACAAGCTGCTCGGTCAGCTCTTTAGGCCCCTCACAGCCAGGTAGTCATTAGCCCTCGAAACAGCTGAGCCATTACCACTACACTAGGAAATTCCACTGTACTGTGTTTTCTTTCTGATAATGCTGCTGCGGTGTGGCAGCAATCGGACTTGGACCGACCTGGGGAAGTTGTCGACCGGGACCCAGTCTTTGGCGTCGGGGAAGCAGAACTGAGGGATGACCTTCAGCTGGTCCTCCGTCTCCCGCATGAATTTAAAACTCCTCTCAAGCTGAATGAAAGAGAAATAATAAGTCAAATCCTTTACAAACAGTCTTTGACGTATTTGTACAAGTAAAAAGCCTTGAATTATAATTCAGTTAAGGGGGAAATTCCATGTTAAGAAATAACTGCAACAAAATCACTAGTAGCACAGTTATTGGTCTCACTTTTTCTGGCTCTGTCCTTCTAAAATTTTTACAGGCCGGGTCTGGCAACCACTATGAAAATCTTCTGGGGTGCCACTGGGACTGTCCCTGATGGTGAAAATTAAGCTCCTTGTTTTTTCCCCGTTTCATTACAGATAAGACAACATTGTTTGAACAATCGTTTACAGAAAAATGCTTGAATCACTTTTTCATCCCCAGAATTTGATGTTCAGTAGGAACAGTAGCTGGTTTTTCAGCTAAGATAACCAAGCTGAGAAAACAATAACAAAACAAGTTGACAAAGGGTCACCTTAGTCTTCAGAAACACTCCCATACTCCTTTACCTTTAGAGGAAACTGCTGCGTGACTTCTGGCAGGTACGGGACTCCAGCTTTGGTCTTGTGGAGTGCAACAACGATGAAATATTCAAACAGTTTTCTCTCCTGTAACTCCATTAAATCCCTCTCCAAGGTCCGGTACCGGCCCGTCTGCCTCAGCATGGACTGCAGTGACACCAGGCGCTGGCTATGAGCTGAAGGGGGGCAAAACCATTTAATTCACTTAAATACATCCTTCTAGTGCAACATACACACATTTGACCAAGTCAAAAGCACATTGTAGTCCAGTGTTTTGGTGCTAAATATGCAAAGGGATGGCAAAGAACTTTGAAATCAATCAAATCCATTTAAACCTCAATTGTGTATATAAAGACTGGTTTAATACACGAAGCATGAAGGGAAATTCTCACCTTTTAGTTTCTCTTCGCTGTCGCTTTCTGACTCGCTGTTCTCATCTGTCACAGAAATAAAAGAAGAGACAAGAAGAGTAGTAAAAGGACTGAAAATAGAAATCAAAGCACTTCATATGGTTCAGTTAAATGAGTTCTCCAGCCCTAGCTCCTACTACAAAGATAGCTGTCTTCTAAGTAGGTTAGCCTAAAAAAATAGTTTGTCACAGAGACAGAGACAGAGAGATGGAGATGTTTTGGATGACAAACTTTGACAAAACCTTTTTAGATGAAAGTCTCAATAATGGAGGCAAAATTAATTCTCTGTATTCTCTTTTAATTGATTTAGGAGCTGTGCATATTTCTGTAATTATTTTTGTTATTCTGAATCCATGTGTCAGTTTCCGTATTAGTATGACTTTATCTTGCATGGTGGTATTTTTCTGATGTTGTTTGGGAATACTGTTGGTTTTGCAGTGGGATTTTAGGACTTTTATATTTAAAATGTTGCCTTTGGGCAACTATAAATACATAAAAAGAGGTAGAACGACAAAGAAAAGCAACATTTTAGAGGAAGGTATATTCTAACTTTAAATCCTTCATGTATAAAACATTCTTTGGATTTTTTTGCATTAAAGCATAGCATACACACAAATCTAAATGTAAACGTTTGTATGCAAGGATACAAGATATTACATCTTTCTACATCCCAATCAAAGTGGAACGGGGGAAAGAATAGAAACTTCACAGAGTAAGAATTGAAAATGAACTTCAATGAGGTTTTTTTTTTTTTTTTACACAAAGTCCTTGGAAATGTTTTCTTTGGCAGAAAACTAAAAGAAATTCATTGAGTTTTCACAAACTTCTAATAAAGTAAATAAATATAAAATATGCAACAAAGACCAACAAAAACAATAACCTTATTTGAATGATTGAAGAAGGGTGTATTTTTATACTTTGAAGATGTGCTTACGGTTTTCATTCACACGGTATTCAAAGGCTCACCTCTTCCTGAGCTGGACTCTGTAGACTGAGACACCTTCTTTGTGTGTTTCTTGCCTCTCCGTGCCTCAAAGATGGCATTGATCTTCAGCACCATCTGTAATAGACAAAGAAAATTTCACCTTTAACTGTGTGGAAGATAACTCAGTTTCCATGCCAAATCATGTTAATAATGCATTACTAAGGCCTTCCACGGTGTGCGCACATCCCAAAGAAAGAAAAAAAACAACCCTCCGACATGCTCTGTGTTACTCTTCCCCTGACAGAGGCATGAGTAGACCGCCTCAAAACCATTGCTTGGCCATAAATCATAGGCCATAAGCTTTGAGAGGGGCCTGCCAGGCTTCCATACCTTTGGGATTTTCCTTCGTCTACGATTGTAAGGGTCTCCAGAGAGACACGGGGTGTCGTCAGGGCTGCTGGGTGTTGAGGGGGGGCTGATGCGAGAGGGAGAAGAGAGGCCAGTGTCTCTGCTGGTCTTGCGTAGCTCTGGGACTTTGAAGCTTCGTCTCTCTGAGTTTTGCCTGTAGAAGCCAGGCCTGGACGGTAGCTGCTGGGGTAAGACAGACATAAAGGTTTTCTACTGCTTGAGTAATTCAGGTATATGTAGAAATGCACTCAATGCGATCAGATACCTTAGTTGGAGTGTCAGGGACAGGCGAAGATGACACAGGTGAGACACATTTGCTTCCCACACAGCTTCGCTCCAACTCGATGTCTTCGTACGGGTTCTCCTTGCATGGTGGATCTTCAGAACACAGATTTACTTCATTCAATGGTAGAAAATTATATCTAGGTTCCACAACAAGTTCAGAGCAGATGAGCACTCTTTATCAGCCGTGTTTGTACAGCCATGTGATTCGTGCTCCAGCTGTCTCCAAAGAGACGATGCACTGACTTCATATGTTTCTGTGAAAAGACGTTTTAAGAGCTATTGCTAAATGTAGCTGCAAATGCTCCTTTGCAGATATGGAGCAACAGAGTTTTGTAAATCGGTGACTCTTTGCTCTGCTCTATTAATCTATCCACCAGATGTGAGCGCAGGCAAACAAAGACAGCCACTCAGTCCAGCCCTAATCTCTCAAAAGAAAAAAAAGTACAGTGCAGCGTTTTCCATATTGCTGGCTGATATGACCAACACATAAATCTCTGAGATCCATTACAGTGTGTTGTAAAAGCATTCATACCCCTGGAACTATTCCTTCATTTTGTTCATGACCTGCAATGGCAAACTTAAATGTATTGTATGTAATAGACTGTTATAAGGTAATATAGGTCGACACAAATAAGTGATTAGTTGTAAAATGGAAGGAAAGATGAAACCAATAAAACCAGAAAAGAGTGGAGAGCCTTTGTATTCAGCCCCACTGAGTTAGCATTGTTCAGTTTGGACTTTGACTTGGCCATTCTTCTGACACTTGATTGATATAACCCCTTCGTAGCTCTGGATATGTTCTTGCCCCACAGTCTCAAGTTTTCTTCAGGTCATCCACATGAGCTGTGGATATCTGCAGCTCCTCCAGAGTTTCGGTGGACAGCCATGTCATGTTGGGGATGCAGGTGCAGTCTTGATTTCCTGATAACGATCTGAACTGCCAACTTGTAAAACCAATGTTCTGTTCAACCACAGCAGTCTGTTGAGTTTGTGATGCAGAACAACAGGCAATGTTGACCTCTAGCTGTTGATTTGTTCTTTTTGTTTCACTCAGACCATAATTATGTACTTTTTGGGTTAATAAATGTAGTTTAAAAGAACAAAATTTAATTTCTTTGTGTTTATTTAGGCTGAATACAATTCTCCTTCACACGTTTCAGATTTTTCTAGTCATAAACGAAAAAAACACTCAGCAATTTCCCTCCACTTGAAAAAGAGAAAAGTTATTGGTAACACTTTATTTGACGGGTTGTGAATAAGACTGTCATGACACTGTCATAAACATGATTAAGTCTTCATGAATATTTATGACTGTTGTCATAAAGTGTCATTCGGTAAATCATGACACTTTTAATACAAAGTTGACATTATTCAAAATGTCTTTGTTATGACAACTTGACATTAACCAAGAAATCATGATTTGACATAAATTTGTTATAAAAATATTACTGATTGAACTTTAGCCTTAATAACATAAAGCTACATAATTTTTAAAGTCTGAGTTGAATTACCCAAGGGATGCTGGTAAGCCTCTACTTGACATTGTCTGCACGTTTTGAACAAACAATGCTGCAGACTTTGAAGTCAGATGCTAAACAGCAGACGTTTCATATTTAACACTGTTCCAGATTTCACTTGGTTAAGAGGGGGGAAAAAATAGGTGTTTTAACAATTATTTACCCATTATGTCTTCGTAGACATTCTCTTCTGATAAAGTGCATGTGAGGCCCAGTTTGGACTGAGCATACCAGTCCACCCGACTGCTTTCCGTAGATGACTGCAGAAGATCCTCAAATTCATAGGACTTCCTGTTGGATAAAGAAGCACAAAGACTGTCATTTATTTTAAATGAACAACTCTCCAAACACCTCAGTGTGTCAAGTTCAGACCTTTTGAAAATACTGTCATTTGATAGATTTATGTCCATCTAGTGTAAATGCTAACGGATTGCGCTAATGACACTCTTCGAGGTGGAAGTAGTTATACAGAGAGTTAAAGCTCAAAGTTGGCTACTTTCAGTGTCAGTCGGGTGTTTATACATCTTCTTTTCAAACGGCTTATTCTGCTTTTTGTGGTTCCCCTGACTTAATTTTCAATCTACTCCAAAATTTTGACCATTTACTCATTCATTTGAAGAGACTTCGAGCTTTCAACATATAGCAAAAAGGCTAAACATATAGTAAGAAAGTTTTTGTTTTTTTTTAGTTTTCAGACTATCATTGTTATGGAACATGCTAAATTTACAAATCTAGTTTAGAAATCTCAGAGTTAGAGTAGGTTCCTATATTCTCGTGGGTCGAACGAGTGATGCAGTGATGACATATGTCTTGAATGACCAGCCTGCCGCTGGATTTGCACAAAGAAATAATTTGAATGCCATTTTTCCAGCGTCTTAAAGATTTGACTAAGGAATCTGAAAATAGCTAGAAAATCAGACTGAGCATCTCTAATACTCGCAAAAACTCAAATCTAATCATAATGAACATCAAAACACATGTCAAAGTGTTATACAGTCCAACATAATATGTGATAGCCACAAACCATAATATATTTTCTTTGGATTTTATGTGGTAGAAAAACACAAAGAACACGACACATGGTTTTCAAATATTTTCTTTCCAACACTTAAAAATCTGAAAAGTGTGGTGTAATTTTCCCCTTTGGAGTTTTTTTGGACAGCAAAAAAAAAAAAAAAGGTGTGGCATGAAACTAACACTAAACAGACCATTCCCACCTTTAAAATCGGTTTTGGTAGCATCATGTTGCAGTGACGCTGGTTTTGGATAGGGACTAGAAGCTGATCAGTTTTGTAGGGCTAAGTGGCCAGCAGGACAACAACCTTTAGCAAACAACCAGAGGTACAACTGAATGGTTTGGATCAAAGCATATTTATGAATTCAAATGGACAAGTCACAATCTAATGGAGGATTTTCTGTAAGACTGGAAAATTAATGTTTTCGGTCCAGTCAGACTGAGCTTGAGCTATTTTGCAAAGAAGAGTTGGCAAAAAAATAAATAAATTTAAAAAAAAAAAGAAAGGTCTGCCACTAGATGTGGAAAACTGGTAGGGACATACAGTACCAACAAAAATTTGCAGCTGCAATTGAAGTGGAAGGTAATCCTATAAATAATTAAATTAATTTAAAAAATTTGTGTATAATTGTGGTTTAAAAATGTCAAAATATGAAATAAATACTTTTGCAACATAAGGTCCATTTCTGTGTGACTGAACATGTATTTCAATTTCAAACTTTGTTTAACTCTCTGTTTACCTCCTAGTTTATTAAGTGCTTTTGCCATCACATTAGGTTTTTAAACCTCTTGAACCAGAAACAGGTATTTTAACTTTCTCAAAGGTATACATCTTTGTACCCCTGTGTCAGTGGACACTCATGAGGGAGACAGTTTGACCAAACAAAATGTTTGACACTGTGGATTTGAGTGAGCAAGTCCTCCACATATGGTATGAAATGTAACAGACGCAAGGCCAAACAAAAATGCAAGCCACTGGAGAAACTGAACAATAGACGTGATCCAATACTGCTATAGCCACATTGTTTTCTGGTTTCTCTGCACAGCTCTCTTTATTTGATTGCAACCACATGAATTCAAATAGTGTGGAGTTGTTTGGGATTCTAGATCAGATTCCCTTAATTTACATTTCGAAAAGTCAACTTCTGCAGAAAGGAGTTCTAGGAAGAAAGATGTCTGTAGCAACCAAATGAGTTGCACAACCATTTTCACCATGAAGGATAAAATTTGACATTATTGTTTAAATAATTCTGTCCTTCTGAAAATCCTCTAAAGATCATATACTTTTGATGTCCTGGAAAGAGTGCCTTCCTCAAATCCAAGAACTGAGCTCATTTTGAGGGATGATATTTGAAAACAGAATGCTGCAGCATTTCAATTACAGTGAAGGTGACAGACTGAAATGTACCACGGCTCTGGATGGATAGTGAGTGGAACCATATAGAGCAGTGGTTCCCAAAGATTTTCTTCTGGGCCCCCCCAGTGGTTCCCAAAGATTTTCTTCTGGGCCCCCCAAGTGGTTCCCAAAGATTTTCTGGGCCCCCCTATGGATTACAATAAAATCTCCCTCCCGCCCCAAAAAGAAAAGAAAAAAAAATCAACTGGGCACACACATTGTTCAACCAGACATTAACCTATAAACATATTTTGTTTTCAAACTCCACTGAAGTTTATTTCACACTTCAGGTTGCAACAAAACACACTAAAAACCATCTTTACAGTGAAACACTTTTGTGTAACTGGTTTTTTTTTTTCATCCATACCATGGACCACTAAACTGTTTCAATGATTGTGGATGGTCATTTCACTGTAAGTTTGCAGTTGCATCAAACTCTTTCCATTTTTTGGATGGGAAATGATGAAACAATGTTTGATTTTTAGACTTCTGAAAGTTTTTTTGGCGACACTTTATTTGAAGGGGTGTTCATAAGACTTGGTACTGTCGTAAACATGACATAGCACCTGCCATGAACATGAGAGAGTCTTTATGAATATTTATGACAGTGTCATGCGAGTCTTATGTACACCCCTTCAAATAAACTGTTACAGTTTTGTTTTAATGGGTGTATTGAGTGACGTTCAAGCTATGTTAGAATGTAAAGCACAATCTCAAGTGGGCGTAATAAGGTCTAGATTGGATGTCTGCAGCTGGAGATAGTCTCTGGTTCTTTGCACAAGCTCACCTGTTATTGCTGTCCCGGGCTCTGTCAACCCAAGGTCTTCTGCAAATCCCTGGAGGAGGGCATGTGGGTAGAGGTGGGGGAGGAATAGTGGGCAGCGGAGGCAGGGTCCTCTTCGCCTTTCCAAAGCAAGGACTTGAACCCGTAGACTGTGTGTGATGCTGGAAAGTTCTTTGAGGTTTAGGTAAGGGGTTTATTGAAGGAGCACCGGGCTCACAGTATTCGTTCTCAGATTCCCCATCCCTTCTCCTCTGCAACCCACCAGGTCGAGCCTTGTCAAAAGTCCCAAAAATTGGCTCATTGGCCTTCTTCTCTGCTATCTCCAACTCCTCCTTTGATGGGGGACAGAAGTAATTCCCTGGAAATGCCAATGAAGGCTTATGGGGAACTTCCTTCGTGGCTTTCTCCAGTTTTTTGACATGAGTCAAAACTGTTTTCTTGTCTTGGAGTTCAGTAGGCTTATTAGCAAAACACTTCTCAGTGTTTGCTGGGCCGTCTGGATATTTAGGGCTCGAATCCCCAAATTTTCTGAGATTTTCTTTCCCTGAGTCTTGCCTCTCCCAGCTAGCAAACCTCTTGCTGTCTGTCCGTTGGATGTCTGAAGCTTTGGATTCCTTTTTCCTCACAATGTCAACTTCCTTCTGCGTTGTGCTAAGAAGACATGTTCCTGTAGCAGCCACATGGGAGGACTCCTTTTTGCCTTCCCACTGGGATATTTTATCACGGATGCTGGCAGTCTTGGCTCCCCCTGAGCTCTTGCTGTGATTCAGTCCATTTTCCATGTTGGGGATTTGTGGTTCCTTTGTGGTGGCGGCTCTCCTTTGAGTCAGCATGGTGTCAGGACCTAAGGTGTCACTGAGAGTGTGCCTCTTGTCTCTGTCCCCTGGTAACCCACACACCTCTGAAGGCTGGGGCACCACAGATGATGGCGCCTCCCCAACCTTCAAGCCACAGCACTGGAGCCTTGAAAAGACATGAAAAGAAAATTGAATGCAGACTATGAAAAGCTTCAACAGTTTGAATAGTAATCATTCTGTATGGAGATGTACCAAGAAATTAGTTGGTGTCCAGAATCAAATGTTTTGTGGGTTTTTTTTAGCTCGATTGGCCCTGACTGGTGACCAGTAGTTCGCAAACTCAACGATAGAATCTAGTATATGAAAAAAATACCATTGACATAACATACACATACACACAAAATAAAACACATACTGACCACAGGCCATACGGGAGACCTCCCAATTCTCCCAATGGCCAAACTGCCCCTCTATAAGTGGATGAACCGACAAATATTTCTACATACAGTTCAGATTACCCTTTATTTTTTTTCCTCTCATGTTTAGATATTTATACTTAATGTTGGGACTCCCTAAGTGCTTGAAGTCAAAGTCAAATTCCTTGTTTATGCACATAATCTTGGCCAATAAACCCTTTTCTGGTTCTGTTTCTGATCACAGTAACTTGGTTTGAAGTTCAAATCATTTTCTTTAAGTTGCAGTACAGTCACATTTTTAGTTTTTTTTAGTTTTAGTACACTCAATATTTAAAAGTATCTTTCGGAGACAGACAATGTGGTAGTTACTGAATTTGGTCCAATGCTCCTGTCTCTGTTAGTCTGGGTACCAGGCCCATCCCACTACACATGCTGTCTGAGGCCTACTTTCTTTTTTCAACAAAACGGTCTAATCCTTGTGTCTCTGCATGTGATTGGCCTCATAATCTGCCTTCTAAATTACAATAAATTCAATTAAATATTTGTCTTCCCCAAAGGGAGGCGTCTTCCCTCCTTTGCTACAGAGAGTTGTGTCTTGGCTCATTCGTGAATGGCATATAACTAATGTAAAAACTGAATGAAATGAAGTAAAGCTGGACTGGAGGTTTTATATAGATGAACTACACCCACACTAGATGTGAAACATCAAATGTAGCCCGAGTTTTCTGAATCGTCTGTGCTTAGGCTGCCGGACATTTCCGACAATAAAGTGCATTCTGTCGCCAGTGACTCACACAACCTGGCTGGTTAAGAAGTGTGTCTGTGGCCTACAGAAAAGACGATTTGGCTGTTTTTGGTAGCAAGGTAAGAATTTTCCTTTAAAAGGCTTTTGTGGCATTATTGGTTTTTATTGACTCGCAGCTCAGAAGGGGAGGACATGCAGTAAATGGCCAGAGAATCAATCCTGGGACAGATGTTTCAAGCAGCTTTTCTTTGTCCCGTCTTTTTCAGCTAATTACATATACTGGCTACTAGTTTTCAATCTGAAAAGCTGAAAGTCGTCTGTAAGCTACACTGCAGTGAGCCTCAATTCAACATGTACCCAGCCCGTCCTAAACAATAAAAAGCACAGATACTATCTAGATAATTTTTTTTGAAAATGTATGTGCATAGGGTAAGACATTATTTTGAAGAGGTTTAAGTTTTGAAAATAGACTTAAACCTCACATCACTTATGATTGACTGGTAGAATAAGACTTTTCTCTTGAGCTTTTTATGAAAACCAGACCATCTTCGGTCTTCGCCTTATCAATTCCTCTTCATTCCAAGTTGCAATCATGATTATCAAATGATGCTATTTTTCATATTTTTTACAACAGCTCAAAAAATTTATTATGCTGAAAAAAATACACAGTGAAAACTGAATTTGAAACCAGCCACTAAATTTTGATCGGTACAGCTATAATTGGTTGTAGAGATTAGATTCAGCATGCAGAATAAAACAAATACTCCTCACATGCCCTAAAAGAAATTATTTAAGACTTTCACAACTACAGCAGCTTCAAAGGGTAAAGAAAACAGTTATAAAAAGAGGCTGTTTCAGCTGCGAGTCAGTCCCGGAGCGTCACCGGGTTATGACAGTTTGAACTCTGGGTTTGAGGGTCAAAGTTTATGAGCTACACACACAGCTATTTATGGAGTAGAGACAAAGTATGCAAAAAAATAAAGAAAAGGTGGGGGTTGGGAGGGCAGAAGCCCAAGTGTAGACATCCATCTCTCCTTTTCTTCTTCTCGACCCATAAAGCTCAGTTTTGGCTCAAAGCCTATCATATGCTTCCCACCAACAAACGGAGGAAAGGCGGACTTGCTGATTGAGTTTTGATGACGTTTCTAAATTAGACATCCAACAGTTGTGTAATCTAGAGGAAATCTGAGGAGAGAGTTTAAGAGATTGAGAACTCAAATTTCCTTGTTCTTTGAGAAGACAAAAGCTGCTGATGAGACATAACTAAAAAAGGAATTTAAATAACTTTCTTCTTTGTATTAGGTTTTTAAACTGTGGCCACATTTATTTTCCTCTTTCAAGATATGCTAGTAGCAACAGGGAAGAAAAAGAAAACTAGGTCAAACAAAAAAAGACAAGTAAAACTAGGGAAATGGGATAGAACGTGACAAAGGATTGCCCATACATTAAATGTTGTGTTAAAGACAGAATAAAATTGAAGAGTATGGATTTAAAAAATGTGTCCATGTCTAACAGGGAACCAAAGATAACAGATGTGGGCTTTGAAGGATGCAGTAAAGTAATGGTTCATTGAGACACAAAAACACTGCATAATAACTACAGCAAAAATTAAAGAGGGGACTTTATATAGGAGCGATAGAGGCACTGGACAGCATTAGCAGGAATGAACCGACAGAAGCCAACCAGCAGATTGATAATGCAGCCCTTGTCTCCTCTCTTGCTCTGCCTTTGTTTTAGTGAAAACTTTAAGGAACAGGGACATTTACAGCTATCCTAAGATTAATTCAAAAGGTTAAAGACAGCTACGATAACCTTTGAAATCATTGGTATTCCTGAAAAGCTGTGCTCTTGATTGGCTTCCTTAGTCTTTAAAGCTGCAATAAATAACTTTTATGAAAATATCTTTATTACATATTTGCTAAAACTGTCACTATATCCTGAGAACATGAGACAGGTAATCTGTGAAAAAAAAAATTAACCTCTTCTGTCTTCTCTCTGTGGTTCTAATGCCATGTGCAGAAATACACAGCTCCCAGTCAGAAACAACCAATCAGAGCAAGAGAGAGCAGCATGAACTAAAGTAGACTGACAGCCTAGGACCTTGCTGCTCACTCTGATTGATTGTTTCTGACCGAGTGGTGTATTTCTGCATCTGGCTGCTCTAACACAAATCTTTTAATCTTGAAAGTATGACTGACTACAGATTTTACTCCCTCTTTCTGTATAGACAGCTAAAATTAGAAATGCTCATCAAACTCCCTCCACAAAACTTCAACCCAAAGTTTCAGGGCACACTTCCTACCTACCACGAATGTTTCCTAGGGTCAGTTTTATGTTGTTTTGTTTTTTACAGGGGCACATATTTTATTCTAATACATGTAGTGGAATAAATACTGTGAAAAGGTTCTCAGAATCTGAAGCACCTACCCGTTGACTGATTGGTAAATACAGTTGTCAGTGTTTGCACAGAGCAGCAGGGCCCTTCCGCCGGTCATGGTGCTAACAGCTGGCATCCTGAACACACAAAGACAGAACATGTCAGCCGGTACCATGGAGCTGCATGAAGGACAAGGTTCTTGAAAGAAACAACATGTAAATAGGGGACATTTGGTTTGTTGGAAACACAACATGAACCATTATTCAGCAGACAATGGCATGCTGTGCCTTACAAAAAGATGGAATCTTTTTATATTTTGCATCATTACAATGGCAAACTTTGTTGTAATCTGTTGCTTTTTCATGTGATAGACCAAAGCAAAGTAATTATGAAGTAGAAAGAATTTTTTTTACAAGCATTTTGTTATTTGGCAAATGAAAATCTGACTCTAATCACTAATTAGGTGACAATTGAAGGCAACTTGCTGTATTGGGTTTTATTTAAAGGTATCAATATAATGGAAGCTGGATACAAATGTGTCATTCTCCTTCCACTGACATAAAATAAAACTAAACACATTAAAGTTTCTGGTTGTAATGTCACAAAATCAGGTGTCTTGGTATTCGGGTGATGGACTGTAATTATATGGAAATATAAAAACATAAATGGGAGGTAGGGTAGGTGCTATTACCTTTATTGCCCGTTGTGTTTCAGCATGTTGCCGTTACCGTGGCAGATTTCTTAAATGAACATAATGAAAACACATTTTTGAAAAGGTCCCTTCATTTGAAATGTGCTTTCCAGCTTTTGATTTATTTTTGACCTCTTTTTTTTTTTTTTTTTTGCCACGCAAGTATATGGCACTAAGTGTTAGACAAGATGCTCAAAAAGTAATTAAAAGATGAGCCGAATGTAAGGTTCAAATAAAGCTGACTTGGGCTAAAAAAAAAACAAAAAAAAAAACTGGTAGGGAGCAGGAAATAAAAATCCTCGTTCTACCAAAATCAAGGGCTACGGCAGAGAATCATGTGGTATTTAAGCGTTTACTCTGTGGTAAACGCACACAGATTCACATTACTGCTTTGTAATCTTACAGAGAATTCAAAACACGCCTACATGTTTGCATTGCAGTCCCACACAGAGCTCGCCAAGAATCCATATGCTGGTCCAGCGAATGGATTTTATGTGTGTGACTTTTTCCAGATGTGTCGAGATACTTTGCAGGGTATTTTCAGGCTGTTAAACATTTCCTGAGCACTGCATGGCCCAGATCCCCCTCTCTGTCTTTTTTTTTTTTCTATAAACCTGCGTCAGCCAACCCTGACACTTCTCTTCTCTTCCCTGCACTTTTAACTATTTAGGGAATGTGGCCCTAATTCCTCTGATCGTTGTCCCGACTGGTAAGAGTTCAGACACTATTGATGCTCAGAGTTTTGGACTTGTGCTATTATCCACAATAAAGGGACAGTTCGGAACTTGCCTGTCATATTTTACTTTTTGTCTTTCCTTACAGCTCAAGTTATTCATTCATTTGTTTTTGCCCCATAAATCCAAGGCCAAGCCGCCGCGGAGGGAAGAAAATGGAGAAGGAAGGCTTGCGTCAAGCATTCACCGGGCCTGTAGGCCAAAATTATTTTCAGCTGTGAGCCAAGTGGGGGTCACATGTTTGAGGAGAAACATCAACCACTTTTTTTTCCCCTTCTTCCCTCCCCAACTGATTATTTTTTCTTTCCACAAATGTAACACAGAACCCAAGAACAGAGATCTAGCATGGAAAAAGACTGAAAACAAGGACTATGAATAATGTTTAACACCCTCTAGTTGTTTTATTAAACTGTTAAAAATATGCTGTTTTATTGTCCCTCCCCCCCCCCCAGTGTTGAGATCAGAGATGTAGGAAGGAAGGAAGGACGGCAGTGGGTTGGGGGTGTCCTTAGGGTTAGCCTGTCTCCGAGAGAAAGGGAAGATGTGAAAGATGGACGAGAGGGACAGGCCTTGTCAAAACTAAAGAGGAAAGTGGATAATGCAGAGAATAATAAAAGTATACTGTTGCAGTGAAAAGCGCCGGCTTTTAGGATGTCCTGTCATTATTTAGAAACCTTCAGTCCAAACAGAAAAAGCATCTCAGTGGTGATTTAAGTTTCTTTGAAAGGTCATTTTCACACGTTTCCTGACTTTCTGTCATCATCAACATATCTCCAACTTGACAGACAATGACAATTATATATGCGCGTCTTTAAATTTGACATCAGAAGGTCTTCAGCATCCAGTTACTCAGGAAACTTTTTTAAAATGGGGGGAACAATAGGCTTTTGTCTCCTTGAGCTATTAGCAACAATTGTTAATGCCAACCCCCCGGAGCAACATGTCCATCATAACAATACAGAGGCCGAGGGAAGCCATCTGCTGAGGCCAGTAAAAACATCATGGGAAACTGGGACCTCAGGACCTCTACCTGCCCCCCCGTCCCACCCCTTCGAACTGCCCTGTGAGGTAAGACAGGAAATGGAAGCGGTATTATTATTATTACTATTAACAGCAGCGGCATGGATGGGAAAACAGCTGAAAATATCTTAGAATCTCAATTACTTTCTAACAAACTTTTTTTCTGCTTGTGATCCAAGGAAATATTTCAGTTTATAACCCAAGTTAAACTCAAGAAATCTCATATTGCCTCTAGAGTTGTTGGTGAGACTGAGATGAATTAACTCATGACCTCAAATAGAAGACAAACTAATTCTAAGGAAAGAAAGCCCAAAGAGAAGGCCTTAACGTCAATAATGACAATTATTAACTACTAAGATAGTTTCAACCAGTAGATAGCTTATTACTAGGAAAGACAAAGATTACACTGGGTTACAAAAAATATTTTTTGGAAGCTGCCTATGTTTTTTTAACTGAACTAGGACTATTTTCCACCGCTGAATCCAAAAATGACATCCAATCTTACTGAACTGACTACATTTTGTGACATTATCAACTCATTTTCGTTAATATTTCTCATCAAGAAAAGGTTTTAGGAGAAAATATGTTGTCAAACAGCATGTATAAATTAAATGTTACAAACTTGGATTTCTGTAAATCGAATAATAAACACTTACATTGTGAGGGTAAGTACGTGTAAAGTGAACATTACATCTTCATTGTGCAAAATTCTCCATCTCTTTTTTGTCCTGATGGAACCTCTCCTCCTGTTCATCACTCATTGATCCCAGATTGTCAAGAAACTGATCCAGATGTGAAAACAAGTCATGCATTTTGATGCTCATGTTGCATCCATAGCTCAGAAAGTTGACCTGATTGAGCAAAACCAATGGGAGTTTTGCATTCAGCACATCAAAAAGACCCTAAAACAGTTGAAAAACCCCAGACAATATTTTGGATGTTGACCAGTGTTATTATTGACAGGCATTCATCAATGCATTGATGAGAAATTTCTTTCCAACAAGAGCTGCTATGGAAAATTAAGACTGATCCAGCATCCTTCGCCTAACATCTCCATCACGCCTTTACAAAATGTTTATCTACCGTTGATGTCTGTAAGACAGATATCCAAATATTCCTCAAGCCTGGTCTTCTTACACATTTGGTGCTGCATCTTATGTGAATTAATCTCCTGCTATGAAAATTGCAAAACGCTTTGGGACACATCCAAATCAGTGACGCTATATATACAGTGATCCTAAGCACAAACACAAATAATTTAGATAAATGCTACTCGAATGTCACTGCAATGATTGATTAGTCATGCGACTTAATCTCATGCTACACTATGCATGCACTTTGTCTGCAAAATTTACTCGCGTCATCATGCCGAATGCACAAAACCACTGACGATGCAGTGGATGTGGCCTTATTTTCTAATTTATTTAACTAATAATTAATTAACCATATTTTGTGTGTAACACATTGAAAATTTAGTAGTCAGCAGTAGTCATCACAAAACCTATGCAAAGAAAAAATGTAATGAGTACATCACCAGTGTTTATTTTAACCCATTGTGCTAACACAGATAGCGTTATTCTGTGGCAGCTCTTGATGTCCTACTAAACCAGGCCTCACGTAAAATGTACCTTTAGATCATTTTTAGAAATCAGAGAACAAGGACTACACAATATTCCTCAGAAAGTTTCGTCTCACATCAAGCTTGCCAGAGTGGGATAATTCTCACGGTGTGAGTTAAGTCATGCAACGAGCTTTCAGGCTCTTCTTGGTTTGCACTTTCAGAGATGATGTTTTTCAAAAATGATCAAGTGTTTGTTTTTATGAACAACATATTACGAAAGAGTGTTTTGCAGTTGAAGAGGAATCAGCTTCATCACACTGGATGCAGGTGGTGCTGATTCTGTGTTTAATAGTCAGCTTTCAGATGCCGTCGGTGAGCTGCTGGGTGGGCGGTGCTGCAGGGCTCCGGAGGCCTGCCTGCCTGCATCTTCCCTACAGCTGCTTCTCATAAAGACTTCTCCCCTCCCCTCTGTCACTCCTCTCTTTCCCCTGCAGAAAGAGCTAACACAGTTACATCATCTTCATTCTTTGCTTGTTTGCTCTGAAACTTCTCCATTTTTTCCCCCCCTTGTCATTTCTAAATGCCTAAAAAGGACAACGTTTCTGATAGCCCTCCCCAGTCCCCACTGCCGCAACATCTTGGAGTTTTTCTAAAGTCAGAAATCAACCAAAAAATGTCTCAGGAATGCTTGCTATTATCATCGATTGGTAGAGGATAAGTAAATCATCACTCAGGGCAAACATGATAGCTCGAAATGTGGCTTACGTTAACGTGATGAATTTCTGTTTCTGTCTTTCTTTCTGCGCCCAGGCACAGTGAGGACCCCATCTCCAACAGAATGTGGCTGAGTGCAGCTTATATTCCAAAAGCCTCATCTGTAATCAATTTAACACACTGCTACACACTTAGCCTAGCTCCTTCTGGAAGGGCCAACTTGGCTGTTCTCTCTATCCCACCCTTCTCTCTTTTATTTTCCACTTCATTTTTTTCCTCCTTCATTGCTATTTGGTAACAAAGTTGTGGGGAGACGACGTTAATAGGGAAATAAGGGCGAGCCATAGGGAGGTAAAAGGATAACATTGAATCCTTTGCTTCTCTGTGTTGATTGTCCTGAGCAGATATCAGATTTTTTGCAATTCTGGAGGACAGATTGTTGATTCAAAGCTAATTTTATCACATTATTACAACAAATTTCAACGCCGTTTACAGATATTTTGAGTAACACACAGTTGAAGCGGAAGGAGTATGATCTATTGGTTTTATTATTGGCAATATATTGTGTAGACATTTGAAAAGTGTGATGTCTTTGTGTTCAGGTCCCTTTACACTACAAAACAAGAAATAAAAGTGTAAGCAAATGCCTTCAGAAGTCACTTACTTTATAAATACAGCCCACCTGTGTCATTATTTGATCTCAGAGGGCATATAGCAAAGGTCTCAGAGGTTTGTCAGAGTAGTTGAGTAACAAACAGAATCATCAAGCCCAAAGAACACAGCAGACAGACCAGGGGTAAAGTTGTGAAGAAGTTTAAAGCAGGATTAGATTATAGTGCTGTCAATCGATTAAAAAATGTAATCATATTTATCACATTCTAGCGCTTTATGCAATCACAATTAATAACTATGCTTAACTTTGTAAGATCGATGCATATTTTCAAAAATTGTTTTAAGAAAATATATTAGTGTCCGCATGTTCTGTTTTGCAGGTTTTAATATTCAGGAATGTCTAAAAGAAGTCTTTTTTTTCAAATGTTAATTTAGAAATGGATAAAGGATAATTAACCATTATAATACGCAAACTGTCTTGGTTTTATCAAAATTTCTATTGTGGTGGTTTTTAAAGCAAAATTTGCCGCAGAGCACATGACTTTGACTCGCCTCGCTCATTTTTTTCCACTCGGTTTGAGACAGTGGATTGTTGACTGCCGTACAATAGCGTTCAACATGTTGCTTGAAGTAGCCCTCTGCAGGATATAGGTTTTTAGGCTACTCATCTGCATTATGACATATTAACATGTTAAACTTTCTAGATTAATCACATGCATTAATGTTGACAGCCCTAGTTATAAAACAATACTGCAGGCTTTGAATGTCTTACAGAGCTTTGTTCAATCCATCAGGCAGAAAAGAAAATTGTGTGGTGAAATAGCTTTTTTTTCTTCTTCTTTTAAAGTTATTTTTTCCCTTCTGGCCTTTATTTGACAGTGAATTATTTGGAGTGGCCTTTATTTGATAGTGAATTGATAGGACAGTGGGTAATGACAGAGGGGGTCAGACAAGGTCATCAGGCCGGGACTCAAACCAGTGACACTGAGGATTAAGGCCTCCATATGTGGGTTGTGCTTAAGCCTTGCACCACAACAGTACCCCATGGTCCAATTATACACATACAATTGCCCAAACTGACAGGCAGTTAATCAGACAAGCAGCCAAGAAGTCCATGTTGACTCTGGAGAAACTACAGAGATAAACTGCTCAGGTGAAAGAAGCTAACACGATTTGGCTTAACAACAACATGAGGCAGGTCAGTGTAATACACTTCCATCCCACTCACTGTGCAACACAGGATATAAAAACATGCAGCACAGCCAAACACACAGTCGAACATCCAGCAAAGGCTACAGAAGAATGGTTTAGAATCAGGGGTGTCAAACTCCAGTCCTCAAAGGCAGGTGTCCTGCAACCTTTAGATGTGCCTCTGCTGCACCACACCTGAATAGAATAATTAGGTCATTAAGGCTCTGGAGAACAAGGAGGAGGTAATTAAGCCATTTCATTCCAGTGTTTTGTAGTTGTAGCACATCTAAAAACTGCAGGACAGTGGCCCTTGAGGACTGGAGTTTGACACCTGTGGTTTAGATCAAAGTTCAATGTTTACCACCCAATCTGCCTATGTTGTTTTTGCAAAGAATATGTAATTGTAGTGTCTAGACATATTCCAAAAGACCTGCAGCTGTGACTGCAGCAAATTGGAGCTGAATACAAACGGAGGCCACACCTTTAAGATTTTCATGTTATTTTTGTTAGCTTAACAATGAAATGTAAAACTGTGCATTAGTCTCCTTCCTTTTAACATTTATGTGTTGCTTTCCATCTAATCTAATGTTATCTAATTTAGTCACATAAAATCTCAAGAAAATACAGCGAGGTTTGTGGTTGGAATGTGACAAATTGTGAAAAAGTTAGAGGCAAATCAAAACCTCTGCAAGGCGCTGCATATTACCACTTATTTGAAAACAACGTACTTCCTTCCAGAAGAAGCAAAGAAATGTTGAAGGAACTGTAGAGAGGGAGAGGAACAAGTAAATGAAGAAGAAAATTGTAACGTTCCTTCATGGTATCCTTCTCTGTTTTTGTCTTTGTGTCATGCTCAGGGCCCCCGCTGCTTTCCCAAGCTGATTTCATTGCAAGGCCTTGGACTCGAGCCAAGCACGCAAACTCTATAGTCATGAGTGCGTGCTCAAATCTGTGTAGGAAACTTTCATGTATGTGGCTGTCATACACAATCTGTCACAAGTCTGGAAATTACATTTCACCATCGCACACTTTCTATGTACAAGCCATCTCATGTTCAGTCCAATGCTGTCTAAACTCCTCGTCCTCATTTGTTCCCTTCTCCCTCCGCCCCCCACTCACCATTCCTTTATCGTAAAAAAAGAGGACGGATGTGAGACAGTACTGAAACTGGTATAGACATGGGGCCAAACAGGAACTGAAGGGGGATACCGCAAACAATTATTTCTCACAGCACATTTCTCTGCTTATCAAGCAATTCCAAATATAACACATGCATCACATTGTTATATTTCCAAACCCACACTTAGCAGTGCTTATTACTGTCTTGGTAATTTACATCAGGGACCTCTGATAGTCTGTGTGTCTGACGACAGTACCACTGGGGTGGGTACTGGAAGTAAGCTGATAAATATTACTTTAAATGACATCTCAAAATGTTTGGTTTCATACCTCTATTGGAACTTTTAGAAGTTTCCATTGTTGCTAAAATATTTTGAACAAAGTCATGACACCCAGCTCAGCTGAAGACTTTATGTATTCATGATGAAATTTGGAACCTTAAGCATAAGTGGTTGATGCATAAGGATAATTTCGATAATTTCTCAATTTTTGTTCTTCTGAGACCAAAATAATTTGCAAACTGGATGCTTTGCTTTTCCTAAAACAGATGTTAAAAGGTTTTTCTTTTTGTCCATATTTATAAGTTTGACTGGTTTCTTGATCAGAGCTGTCTCATACCAGGACAGTCCTAAACTTGTGTCACTGTGGTTAGTGGTGCTGTTCCAGCAACTTTCTTCTGGCGACAGTTGAGTCAGACATTTGAACCATTGATGTGAATGGGTATTACAGCAGAACACTGATCCTAAACAGCATCAAGAAATGATTTGAAGGGGATAAAATCAAACTCTAGAATATACTCTTTCCAGTCCTGAGTATAGCACCTCTAAAAATCTTTGGATGACGCTTAAAGGCAAATGATGCTGACCAATTCTGCCAATAGGAGTGGACAGATTTTCAAAGTATGCCAGAAGCTTTTAAATGACATTTATCTGGGTTGAATGTAGATATTTAAGCCTACATTTGTGATCTTGAGCATATGTTGATCAATGATGATTCAGTGCATGAGTTTTCACGCATGTCAATTTTATTTAAAGTAGTGTGACCATCGCTTTCTGTAAAAAGATCAGTTTCAATGCATCATCAAAGATACCACATAACATTCATGCCCATGGTGTGAGTGAAAGTAAACTTCTCACTGCAACTGTTAAACGCAGCAGTTCTTACAAATGCCAGCGGAAGGAAGCTCTATACCCGGTCGGCATTGTCCTTCCCTACTCCTTTCACCCGTCAAAAGTTTACAAATGACCAATCCTCAAGGTTTAGGTCAAGGCTTTTATTGTAAAAGATTTCAGACTCCATTGGTGTTTATTCCCTTAGCCTTAGTTCAAAAAACAAACCTGGGAAACCTTTCAACAATGCTGCCTTGTTGAAAGCCAAGCAATCCTTGTTAAACATCATCTAAAAGGGTGGTAAGTCAGCCAATTAGAGGAATTACTGCCTACAAACTTTTTTTTTCCAGCAAACGGTTGACAACACAACACATTAATTGGCTCAATGAGGTGGGTGAATAACAAAAGCACAAAACAAAAGAACACAACTCCCATGAAAAGGGTGTTAAAGCAATGAAGTATCAGAAGTATCCAGAGAGTCTCTGTAAACCGGTCTCTGTCATTCTTCTCAAATGGGAAAGAGTGTCTTCGTCTCCTCCTTGTACAGAGGTGGAGCATCTGTCGGCCATGGACTTGTCAGTCCATTCTCACAACAGATACAGAGCACCCCCTCAGCAGAGCTCCTGACTCATGCAGAATCTGCTCTCAATTACCCTGCTGGCTCCACACAACAATCTGCGCTGCCAATTCATTCCAGGACACGTTTTCAATAAACTGCTCTCACTTTGGCCCTCATCAGCCCGTTTAACACTGCTTCTGTTATATGCAAAGAGCCACGTTTGTTTCCCTCATATCTGTAAGACCAGTGCAGCTCCAGCCAACAACCGAGACCTTCACAGGATTTTCTTTTCCTGCCCAATAACCACTGAACATATACAGCAAGCGGGTATAAGCGGGACAGCCTACTTTGGCCACATTTTGCCATAAATCTTTGACATCCTTTTGCCTGGGGTACCGAGTGTACAGTTAGTTTTTGTCTTGGGTAGAGAATTGACATCAAATCAATTAAACAAAGCTGTAGCATAAGATTTTATGAAATCTATTTTAAAACATGATCATGTCAATTCAACATTAAAATTGATGTTTGCATTTCAGTTTCACTGAGGCTGTAAAGCATGGTAGTTGTATATGAAGACCTTATTTCTACCTTATTTATTGGATTTCTACAATAGTCTGTTTAATTTGAAAAGTTGAGATTTTTCTAAAGCCACGGTGTAAATGCAGGCTTCAAAAAACTTCATACTTCACTTGAAGACATTGTCACTGTTGTTCATCAGATGAGAAGCCCCGCCACATGCTAGTATTTGAGTTTGGAAAGCCTCCTTGCAATCACCCTAATCATAGCTCCATCCTAAATTCAAGTCGGGACTCTGGTGGGGCAACTACATTAATATTACCTTGAGATGAAACATGTAGGTTAAATTAAAAGATTACTCTAAGGCTAAATCTGCAATAACTTTGGGCTTACTAGCAAATGCAAGGTCGCGGCAGGCCTAAAACCTCTAAGATAGAGTAAATATTGATTGGGGAAAAGAATGGATAGCAATTTTTTAACCTAACCATAAAACCCAAAAAGCTTAAGTCTGACGAAAGTGAGCTCACATATTTTTGCAGCCATAAACTGGCTACTTCAACATACAAACATTAACTTCAGGGGTCTAAATCAAGTTTCACCTCCAAGCCATGGTCTCTGAGTTGAGCTCCAATTTCAAAACCCTCCTCTCTTCATCTCTTTCTTGATTTTTTTCTTGCTGGTATATATTTAAAGGATTCCAATAGAGAATTCCCAACAGAGCTCTACTCTCTCATCCAAGCTTCCCTGCTCCTCTGTATGCTTGCACAGACATATTTTCATAATTCACCCTCCGGTCCTCAGGGGATCTAAACAAGGCGAGAGCTTGGGAAAGTGCTCTTCCGGAGCGTAAACTCAGAGATGATGCTACTGACATCCACACACCCCTCGACTGAGAACTGTGAGCCAGGGTCAAGGCCGCCGCTGGACAAATATGAGTAAAACAGAGTCTTTTGCTTGGTTTCCCCTCATACTAAACGAATGTAAAGAATTTACTTTAGAACAATAAAATTTGTTCTTTAATAAAAATTAAAGCTATTATCTGGAAAAAACATAAGATCTGAAGCTAAATATTTCTAAAGAAGAAGAAAGAATTACAAGTACAACTCAGAGAAAACACATCACCAGCAATGCCACTGCTTTCCCTGCTCTACATTTCAAACAAGACAGTGTTTAAATGTGATTTGTTATAATCCAGCCTCCTCTGTGTCTGCAGTGCGTCTGGGGCATCTACTTATTATGTTGTTAAACTTGGATGAACTTAAAGATGCAGAATTGTTTTAATTGCCGTTATCCAAGAGATCCTTAAATTGACAGGTAAACGTCATTCTTTTCGCTCACAGTCATGTCTGCAAGAGGGCACAAAATAATGGAAGAGTGGAGGAAAGAGAGAAGGCTGTAACTTCATGTGAGTAACCTTCTGGCAAGATAGAATGGTAATCACTAAGATAGTAAGAAAATAATATTAAGCTCAACTGTAAGTTAAAAGGAATAGCTGGGAACTAATCATCTTCTGTTTTAGGTTAAGTATGCTGTCTATTAAAATTCCGCCTAATGAAAATAAAACCAAACTATTTAATTGTAAGAACAAAGGAAGAGGTGCAGGAGACTCTTGTGGGCTCTATTGCAGTCTTTAGTTCAATCATACAGAATTAAACAGTTAAGGGTTAGTGTCAAAACCTTGTATCAGAAGTTACTGATGGCATGAACATGTATTTTGTGGTGAAAAAACAGCTAATTTTGCTGTGAAACATACATCACTATAGTGACAGAAAGCTGCTGCACAAATATGCACAGGATTCATTCATTCAACTGATGCATTCCAGTGTTTGAGTAGTACATTTTTGGTTGAATTTTTAAATTTAATACCATTCTTTATATGACAAAGTCCAACTGTGTACAGGCAACATTAATCAGCACTGTTTTGGAGTGAATGTTTTAGGAGACATTTAATTTATGTCAAAAAGAGTCAGAGCATTTTACCCTCAAAGGCAAGACAGTGGTGACTGTTGTGTCTGAGCGCAAATGTGAATTGGACTGAGACAAAGGTCTCTTTTCATAGTGACTCCTTACCTATACTTTTCCCCTCAAATTTAACTGAACGGTCAAACTGAAGCTGCGATGGACTGGTGACCTGTCCAGGGTGTACCCTGCCTCTTGCCCATTGACAGCTGGAGATAGGCACCAGCACCCCTCACGGCCCCAATGGGATAAGGGTGTCAGAAAATCGATGGATGGACAAACTGAAGACTCAGACAGGACAGTTAATTTAGCTTAAAATTTCTAGGAGGTAAACACAGAATGTGCGGTAATTTAGTTTTAATCTAGCTGAATTTAGTACACTTGACAATACATATATAGAATTGATAAAAATTTGTTTGGTTGCCGTTGGTTTACCACCCAAAGTTCAACAATCTACATTGAAAAGTGTTAATATAAATTAGTCCAACATTGCAATGTGATGGCATGCAGAACTAATGCATGATTTGGTTTGACTCTTAGATGTACAAGATTTAACCACGCGAGTGCTTGAGAGGAGGGGGCGAGACCTATTTTTGATCATGACAAAAATCCATGACCCACTAACAGTATTACACACTAAACACCCCCATCATAGCAAGAGGAATTCATGGACCATAACCACAGGAAGCATTCCTTCAGTGTAACACCTCCCAGCCCCCAAACCCTGCTGTCCGTCACCATTCTGAGACAAAAACAATAAGCAGTAAAACGCATCAACCTGTAGAAGCTACAGCAGATAAATTTACACAAGAACTTTCTATGAATATACATGGATATCAGAATAGTTCTAACTTTGTAGGTCTGTGAAAGTGATTCACATTATGGCGACAATTTCACATGTAATTAGAGTTACTGTTATCATTAAACCAAATTATTGGTCATACCAATCACTTAAAAATATGCTCTACACTTGCAAAACCAAAAAACATCCCAAATTGAGAAACAACATGATAAAAAGCATTTGTTGTAGAATTTTCTTCTGATAAGAAACAATATTCTGTTATTTGTTGATATGGGTTTAGCTGGTGCTTATTCGAACATCTTGAAAATGCTGTATTCAGTGTACAACAAAAATATTAAGGTTTTTGTTTAAACATAAAAAACAATAAATAAAGCCTGAGAAAATGTGGAAATTATATGCAGTATGTAAGGCTGATCCTAAAAGGAATCCAGGAAAAAAAAAAAAGACAGAAATTGAGTCAAGAACAGAAAGTAATTTTCTACAACGGCCTACAGTGACTTGCAAAAGTATTAACACTCCTTGAACTTCTTCATATTATTTCTTCATGTCACAATCTCAAACTTCAATGTATTTTATTGGAATTTTATGCAACAGAAGACAAAGATAATAGTGTATCACAGGTTTCTTACTTCTTCCTACTTCTTTTCGAGCATGTTAAGATTATTGTAGTACACAAAATGTGTCTTTTGCATTCCTTGGTCATGTGTGTGATTTTACACTATCATGTTCGAAATAAATAAAATAAAATAAAATAAAATACTGTCAATGGCTGGACACAATAATGAAGTGGAAGTTATTGGATTTTATTATTATTCTTTTTAAAAAATAAAAATCTGGATGTTCATTTCAGACTGAAGGGTTAACATAAAAGTATTGCCATAGACAATATTAGGTCTGGACTTTGACTGGGTCAGTTTAACACATTATCTTGCTAGGCTTGATGTCCTGCTGGAAGGCAAACCTCAGGCAAACTCAGACTGAAATCTTTTTGTAGCCTTTGACAGCCTTTCTTCCAATATTGCACTTAATATAGCTTCATCCACCTTCCATTAGCTCTGACCAGCTTTCTTGTTCCAGTTGAACAAACGGATCACCATAGCATAATGCTCCCACTATTATGTTTCACTGTGGGGATGTGCTTGCAAAACATTTTTTAATTACCAGCATCAGAGCAAAAAAGGTCCACCAACATCTTTCTCAGACCTTTATTTTTAAAAATATTTTTTAAAACTATGTATCATTTTGTCTGGTAGAGCAAAAGGATCACCAACCCAATAAAAAAACATCACAGTTTGTGGCTGCAATACGACAAAATATGGAAACCATTAAGAGGTATGAATGCTATTGCAACTTTGCTGAAGAAGGTTTACCTCTGACCCTGACTCCAAATGCAAATACTTAACCCAATCAGCCAGAACAGTGGGTGTATGATAGCCACAGAAAACCACATATAAACAGAGTGGGTTCAGAGGACAGGATAGCAGTCAAGCCTTTACAGTTCTCCAGACCAGCAGACAAACCGTCACCATCTCTTTATCTCAAGCTCTATAAACCTTCTCCGTGACTCCGGAGAGCCAGCTTGTCTCTGTTCAATAAAATCTCACTCCTACTTTGCTAGGTAAATAAAAGACAGGATCAGGCAGACACGGAGGATTAGAGGATCAAAGGAATTTTGATCTGTGATCTGCTTCAGCTGCTCATTTGTCTAATTATGAATATAAAGGAGAAAATATGATACAGAAGATTTTTGTTCTTGTTGCAATTAATGGGGAATTGTTACAGGTTTTGTTCTTGTTTCTAAATGAAACTGTTTTAAACTAAACACACAAGGATGGATGTATTTGAACACAAAATGTGATCATCAACAATAAAACAACATTCAAAAACCCTTGATGCTGGCTGAATGCTGGGAAGGGTATGTCATTATCTGGTTGAAATAAGTCCAGTACCCAGTGGGGCTCATAGTAAGTAAAGTATTTAGTTCAAAAGTATCACGAAAAGCCAGATTGAACACTCTGCGACTGATCTAAAACTGAAGTGTTCAGGCATAATAATTGTAAGATAAGGAGAAAAAAAGGGAGGCTAAAGTGGCAAAAGAAGAAAATGAACAGGTGCTTTTTGAAAGTAATATAAAGCTACCAAAACTTTAAAAAAAGAACGAGAAAGTGTTTGGTTTTGCAATAGTTACGAAAGCAATGCAAGTTTTAATGGGAAAAAACTCACTCAAAACATCTGCTTGGGCCATTTTCTCTTGAGAAATCCTCAGAAGTTGAGCCTGTTTACAATGACAACTCTACAAACTCCATTAGCAGATCATCTTCACTCTATCTGTTCTGTGTGAACATTTCAACCTCTTTTTCTTTAATTGGTCTTTTTGGCCAAGTTGTTTTTCTAGATTTTTCACAGTGACCCATTGATAATTAATGTTGTGCTTTTTTTGACAAGAGGTGTAATTTTCTGTTTTTGTACTATTTATAGAGATTAAACTTAATCCCTCTGGCAGAGGTTTTTTCAGTATCAAAACATCCTGACAACACTTTTTTTTTTTTTTTTTTACCCTTTCAGCCCTCTTTAGCTAACTTTATTCTGACTGGAGAGATTTTTTTATGGATAGCCACCTGTAGGTGAACTCCTGTTTCCTCCCTGAGGAGGTTTCCATCCAGGCAAGCCCTTTCAAAACAATACAAGCAATGCATGAAGAGGTGCTTTTGTTCACATGGAGGAATGCTCATCTCTCTATCTCTGGGAACATAATGGTATATATATGCCTCCACTTGGTGCAATCACAAACAGCTCAGTGAAGAACAAATGAGTCTGTTTTGAGCCCCCAGTGTAAGTTTTAAGAAAGTCTTAAAGAAGAAAAAAAATCAGTCTGGAAGAAACAAAGCTAAAATAAAAAGAGAAAACCAGTTCATAGCATTTTCCACTAACATTGCTTCTTCACACAGATCAGGGTTTCCCCCAGAAATCTTGCTAAGCCCAGTAGTCGGGGTGCCGACCACTGGGCGCCCCGACCAGGTGGTCCACCATGTTTTTGTATTAAAAGATGTCAAGTAGACAGGAAATGTAAAGATACTATTGGGTAATTATATATTGCAGGAAAACGCCAGTGAAACGCTACTTAAACCCACAACAAATCAAAAAATACAATTAAAATGAATATCAATTATTTGCACTTCTGTTTAATCCAAATAAAGTCAGCAGCTCCATCAGGCCTTGAGGGGCCCATAAATGCTAATATTGTAAAACAGACCACAGATACATAAATGTAACATTTGTTTATTCAGATTATCAATGCTGCTGAATTTGATTTAATGGTTTCAGCATACATAAATTAAATGATTTTAAATTGTTTAACATTTATATGTAAGATTTTAAGGAGCTGGCAAGTTTACTTTGTAAAAGTTAAAAGAATATTCATAGTTAGATTGGTTCGTTACCACAGGAACAATCTGATGCTGTGAGTTTAATCTTTAAGATTGAGCTCTGTTTGCCCACAAATAAAAACTAGTAAACTGCGATTATAACGTATTGCTTTTTAGGTTGTCCAATTAAATTACTCCCCCTCTTCCAGATTATATCTAACACAGAAGCTGTTAGAGGTGCTGATGTTTTTAGCAACAAATGGGGCCCCTAAGTCAAATTCTGCTTAAGGCCTCACACAGCCTTGGACCGGCCCTGCATGATGAGTTAAATCCACTATACTGCGCACAGAGATGCGCAACAAACGGAAGATTTAATTTAATGCTATTAGTAGCTCTTCCATTTCCTGTCTGTTGAGTTTTTAACAAGGGGACACAGAAGCGATTTTAGTTGGTCCAGTTTATGGGACGAGTTTCTCAGATCTCCACGCGGCCACGCGCATTAACTCTGTTTGACTAAGTGGACAAAGCATTTGATATGGTTTGATGCTTGTAACTGGAAAAATAACACTAATAATATTAATAAAATAATATAAACCAGCGTGATGCGTGACTGCGAGGCCGCACAAAATTCTTTGTCCACAAATATAAATCATTCTCACCACTATATCAACCTCTGAAAGCGCCACCACAAGTTATTCCTGCGGTTCACGTAGAGCTGCGCAACCAGAGCTAACGCGCTGGGTTTAAACTCCTACCTTGATCAAAAACTCTGGAAAGAAACATAATTCCTCACAGGGGGTTGATGTAGATATCCATATAGGTCAGCCTGTGTCCAGTTTGGGTGAAAGGAGGCGCGCAGAATCTACGCCTGAGGTAAACTTAAGGCAACGCGCAGAGGCAACGCGCAGAGGCAACGCGCAGAGGCAACGCGCAGAGGCAACGCGCAGAGGCAACGCGCAGAGGCGCCAGCGGTGTGATTGGTCCGGATTTAAATGCATAAACTATAAATCTATCTTCTATAAACATATCTTTTAGCTTTTAGCAATAAATCTGATCTGCCAGTGAAACGCTCAGAGCAGCAGAGACGCCTGTAATCTGGCTTAGAAAAAAGAAAAAAAAGAGATTATTTTTATTTTTTTATTTTCCTAAAAACATAAACAAGAAAGGCTTAGCCTGGCGGTGGGGGTGGTAAAGCATGGCGGGCCGCCAGGCCTATAATACACTGGGGGAAACCCTGCAGATAAAGGAAGCCTGACACAACTGACACAATCAAGGTCAGGCGCAGGCAATTACACTAGCACTGCTGAGAAGAAGGTAGAGATGCACACCAGCACAACCTCTAAGAAACATGCTTTTGTACAACTGTAAGAAAACTTACTTTTTGTGGATTTAAAAAACAAAACACGGTGACAAATAAAATCTTTTAGATTTCACTGTACCTTTCTGAGCTGGTTGAGCCCCGATGAAGCTCTCTCGGTGTAGCTATTCATTTTGTGAAACCCGATCCCGCAGAGAAGAGCATCCACTTGCATGGCTCCTTTTCTTCCAAACTAACTAGCTTTTTCTACCCCTTCTCCCCTCTCTGCCTCCGTTCCAGCGCCCCTACCCCTGCCTCTGACTTCTCTCGCTCTGCATAGCTCCTTCCCGAACCTCCTACAAAGCCACAGCCGAGGAAGCACAACAAAAGTTTGGGAAAAGTGGGGAGCGGAGTGAAGGGACCCCCTCTTTTCCCGTCCAGCCTCGAGGCTAAAACGGTTCGCGTCTCAGTCTGCACGCGCTCACAGTCCTATCCATAAATGACACTGATTTTCTTCTCTCCCCCTCTGAAACTGTTCCCACCCCTCCTTTCCTCAAGCCACCCCCTTCCTCCTAACTTCTCTCTCCTCCCTCTCCATTTTCCATCATCACCGCCCCCACCCAGCTAAACCCCCCACCGCTAAACTAATCTGCAGCTGGCCGGGTGATTGGAGCTCCGGTTACCTGGGAAACCAATTGTCCTGTTCGGTAAAAGAAAGACAGGGGAAACGGAGCAGGAAGGGGGAAAGGCTTAAAGAGCGACTACACATAACTAAAAGCTCCTCAAGAGGGATTCTTACTATCTCAGTGAGACGACAACATGTCCATCAGTTTTATCTCTTTGTTCAGATGCGCCAACTAATGACAGCAGCCACAAGAAAAAACACAAACAAACGTTGTATGGAAGGATTAGCTTGATTGAGAAGACACAAACAGGGGAGTACACAGCACGGGGATAACTCAATGGACCTGTAGAAGAGAAAGAGAAAGAGAAAGAGAAAGCAAGTGTCCAGGAAACAAGGTTGGACATGCATACTGATGGCTGACGGATTAACAATTAACCTTCACACCCCCAAAGGGATTGTTTCTAGGGTTGCTGCACAGAAAGGATGTGTTCAAACAAAGAGTATTCATAAACCTTGAACTCTTTGGCATACAGTAAACCACAAATTTCTACGTTTTTATTGGGACCAAGCAAAGACAAGGTCGTTATTGCCAATACCAATTAGCTCAAAACTATTTACAAAATTATACAATTAGGTCAGTTTTATTAAACGGTGTCAAATTTAAGAGGGTTGACTACAAATGCAAGTCCTACGTTTCAGATTTTCATTTGAAATGACTTAATAATACCATGTAATTGTCATTCTCCTTCAGCTCCCAATAAAATACATTGAATACATTGACACCTGTGGTTGAAACATGACAAATATGTCTGCATGCCACTGCCTCTCTCTGGTAAAAGTAGAGGTATGCATTTGCTAAAGCCAGTGGTACAAATCAAATCCTTTCTAAGATCTTTTTATTATCAGCCTCAACAGACCGGTCTACAAGGTTATTTGCTTGAGATCAATGTTGTGGCACAGACTGAATAATGCAGCGCTTTACCACCATTTTGTTTGCAACATTTTCAGAAGACTGCACTGAAAGCCAACATACAGCCGATGCTACATCCAGGCAAGATTCTCAAAAGCTGGGAAAAAGGAATGATAAATGTTGTGGTCGATGGATCTTGGAAGCAAACAGTGACATAAATGACACTTAGGCTTAATTTCTTCAGTCGTTCCACTGAGCAGCCTTCATAAAGTGCCTAACAGCCTCAATGTAGCAGCTATGGAGCTGACCTCTGAGCCTGAAGCCTGACCTCGTCTTTGAAATGCAAGCACAAACTAAAAAAGCCTGGCTTGTTCATCAATAGCAGTGGGAGGCGGAGGCCAGTGACATCTGTTTGCCGTTTATCTCAGCTTTTTGTGTTCCTTGGTCCTCTATCAGGCCTACAGCTGGGATCCTGGGTGTGTACTGAGCTCACTGTCCAGGGGACTCACACTGTGACTGGGAACATGGTGCCAGCAAGTTCTCAATCACTGACATTGCTGCCTGAAAGAGCTCTTGTTTGAGCTAGGGGAAATTAAATCTCACCATGGGTGTGTTTGGTTCCTTACCTCCTACTTCTTCCTGTGATCCAGAGTCTTGATTACTCATGCATTAGTAAAACGGTAAAGTGGTTAGAATGAAAGCAATTAGAAATCTTATTAAGTAAAAAGTAATAACACAAATGCACCATTATACCAACAGGGATAGTATAGCTTAAGGTACAGTTTGTTTTGTCTTGAACTTTTTTAAATTTTCTTTAATTGAAAATGTGTGGTTATTATGTTATTTTATTTGTGCATTTTATTTTATTTTATTTTTTGTAAAAATTCCAGACGTTGACTAAATTTGAGTTATATTGTACTTGTATTTTATTTTATTTTTTTATTTTTTTTAAATGTGCGTCAGAATAAACAAGCTCTTGTCAGAGTACCATTCTATCAACTGGCTTCCTCTGTGATCCACAGACATTGGGTGCACAGGATTCTTCTGCCTGTGTGCCGCTTGATACTGGCTCTGATTCCCCCAGATCTGGTGCTGGTAACACACTCGCATCGCATGCACAATTGAGAAACAGTTGTTTTATTTACAAAGAGGTGGCATTTCCGGAGGATGCACCAGAAGATTTAGGTTTAGCATCCAACAGTCATGCAAAACAAGAAAACTAGGGTCACCAAATAAAAACATCTGTTGAGCACTGCATTGACCAGCAATACCAGCAGAGTTTGATTATGAGGATGTCTGAGTCCATGAGGCAAGGTGACTGCGCAGTATGGAAACCAGATTTCATAGTGATTCACATGTACCACCAAACAACCCGTCATCCCGCACTATACTGGAAAGAGTAAACCAATACTCACAAAAAAATCCCTTGATCTTATGAAGAACCATAGGCAATTTGAAGCAATGTCAAGTACTGCTAGGGAGGGGAAGCCTCTCATACACATTCCTTCTGAGGGCTGACCATTTGCTTTTAAAGTGTAGCTGTCAAAAACCAACATACTACAAAATGCTATAATAAAAAATACAACAACATACCATCAATACACATGGTAGAGCAGTTGTTAGCGCTGTTAATTACAGAGAGAAGGTCGTTTACATCCTGGCTGGGGATTGTATGTGAAGTTTGCATTGCACTCTCTTTACATGTGGCACTCTGCTATTCTCCCACAGTCCAGGCATCCATGTGAGGGTGGCTGGTAACTCTGAACTGCCCTTGGATGTGAGTAATTACGTAGGTCTAGTTAGTTACCCGTTGATGGACCCCAAAATTCAATAACAATTGAGTGAAGACCTGTAATTTTGTTTCATATTTAAACGTGACATTTGAACACATTTTTATGAAATTTATGTTTAGATACTTTCTAAACCAACAATACGCTTATCTAAAAACAAATGCTTACTTTTGTACCAGTTGCTTGAGCCTTTTCATCCTCTTGCGTCGAACTCTCATCCTTAACAGACACAAAACGTCCAAATGGAATCGAACACAGGAAAGTATAAGATTTGTCTCCACCTGGTGGCCACATGACCTCTCTACACGACCTAATTTTGCTTCCTTTATATATATATACATAGTCTTGTATCAAAAATTCCTATTTAATGTGTCGCTTTTAACATGAAGTTCTTTGAAGAAAAAAAAAGTAATTACGAGGGACGCTTCATTCGTAATTTGTAATCAAAATTTGATCATTAAAGGTTAGAAAAACAAGAAATAAACATTGGATAAAAACTCGAGCAGCGACACTAACGAGATTTGAGTAAAAGATAATACTCAACTAAAGAAGTAGTTAGTTATTCTATCAGCATCGCTAGCTAGAAAAAGGAGGTTTGGCTACGCAGCGTGAAGGTCACGTGACCTCCCGGCGAAACGTCATACCCGGAAGCGAATTGTCATTGCAATGTTTTCATGGGAAGCTCTGTTCTCAGTGGAAATGAATGACATTTTTAGATGCACATTCCTGCCTGTTGGCGTGTGAAATGTGTTTGTTATCCACGCGGAGAGTAGAAACACACCAAAGGACTTTCTGCTACAGGAAACCGCAGCTGCTGCCCTTCTGCACCGTATGTACAGGTAACGTCAGAACAGAGACATATTCGTGTATTTGGTTACAGACGGTCTTAGCCTAAGCCGTAGCTTTGTTCTTGAGGTGAAATATCTGCATTACAGCGTCGGATATTTGCATGAGAGGTCATATTCTCCTCGTTTTGGTATACTTTATTAAAAGTGGAGAAGCGAATGTGGACTCTTGCACCCAGCTAAGGGGATAGCTGACAGCATGGCCACGATGCTGGCATTTGGAGCCAGAGGACTCCTGGTCAACCTGAGGTCCACTCTGCAAAGAGCGGGCTGCTATGCCAGATGCAGGCTCGTGCATCACCAGCGGACACGTTTGATCAAAAGAGGACAGATCCTTACTCACATACCCAAGGTCACGCTGCTGTGTTGGGGTGCTGTCAGTGCTTCATCCTTTGCAGTCAAGTGCCAGGAAGCAACTCTTCCACCGAAGGCAGCAGACAGGAAGTCCCTTGCAAAAGTCCAAGTCCACAAAGTGGTATTCTTTCTTCGTCTCACCCTTCGTGCTTTGGTTCTTCTCTGCAAGTTTGGTCCCCTTCTTCTCCTTTACCCCTTAGCCCTGATGTCCACCCACTGTGCGTCTTACTGGTTGAAGGCCCTGCTGTGGGTGACCGAGACCTCGGGTCCCACTTTCATCAAGCTGGGTCAGTGGGCCAGCACCAGGCGGGACATCTTCTCTCGAGAGTTTTGCGAATGCTTCTCCAGGCTCCACGTCAAGGTGAGCCCTCACTCGTGGGCCCACACCAAGAAGTGCCTCCGCTTGGCCTTTGGTGAGGCCTGGAGAAGAGTGTTGGTGTTTGACAGCAAAGAGCCTGTGGGTTCAGGGTGTGTTGCCCAGGTGTACAGAGGCTGGGCCAGGGCTGATCAGGTGGAGGACCCGTCCTTCCAGTCGATTGTGGAAGAGATGGAGAGAGAAGACCTGCTGGAAGCCTGGGAGATCCCAGGCCTTGGCGGTGTGGGTGCCGCTCTGCAGCAGCCTGGGGAGAGCAGCAACGAGAAGGAGCGCCTGATACCTGTGGCAATCAAGGCAAGTCTGAAAATACTACACTTACAGTGCCTTGCTAAAGTGCTCATGATACCCCCAGTGAAGCCTCTCCCATTTTGGTTCATTGCAAGCAAAAACCTCATTGGATTTTACTTAAGAGATCAACACAAAGTAGCGTATAATGTAGTTTTAAATTTTTTTTACAGATTAAATGAATAACAGTGACATCATTTATACTTATCCACCCTAAGTCAGTACTGTGTAGTACCGCCTTCTGTGCAAACCTTTTGTCATGCGGGCCGAAATTGTCGGGTCAAAATTACTCAAAGCCCAAGAAAATAAAACTAAAATCAAGTAAATAATCCAATTTTGTTTGATTGTTTTTGTATTCAGTTTAGAACCAAAGCTAGCAAAGAATTTTGCGTGTTTGCTGTAGCAAAAGAAAGGCATCTAGTTTTCAAAATTTGAGCAAATTTAGCAGCATCAAATTTTGAGGCAATTTCAATCACTTTTTTTTCAAAATGGTTGCCATGTTTAGTCAGGTTTATTAATTAAATAAAAGTTGATTTGGGTGCAGCAAAGTTGACTTTTCAGCAAAAGTCCCTGAGTAAACATGGTTCTACTTATTATTCAAGATGGCTTATAAAGAAACAAATACGTTAGTGTTGTTCTTAACTTTGAAAGAAAATCATGTCAGTAATAATTTTACCCTAAATAAAAATAGAAGGTCTCCATCTGCACCAACCACCTGTGCTGAACAGGCCAAATTTGTATCATTCTTGAGCTGCAGTGGAAAATATCAAGGGTAATTAATGCTTTTGCAAGACGCTGCATATTTCCCTCTCGTACCTCATGTTTTTTGCAAGTGAAGGAGAAGATGTGATTAATTTTTTCCTGCTTTTCAGGTGGTCCATCCAGGCGTCAGGAGGCAGGTAGAGATAGACTTGCTGCTGATGAAAGCAGGCAGCTGGCTTCTGCACTGCATGCCTGGACTCAAGTGGCTCAGTCTGTGTGAAGTCGTCGAGGAGTTTGAGAAGCTAATGACCAAACAGGTGCTTTAATTAGCATCTGTTTTGTTTTGGTTTAGTTTATTACAACAAATTACCAAACCAAATTTCTTTTTTTGCATAAACAGAGCTTAGAAATTTCCCCGGCATGTATCGAAGTAACCTCGCTGGATGTATTTTCGCTTACTCTGTGTTTACTGCAGATTGATCTCCGCTTCGAGGCCAGAAACATCGAGCGTTTCCAAGAAAACTTCCGCGACGTGGACAACATCAAGTTCCCGACTCCGCTACGACCGTTTGTCACCAGGAACGTTTTAGTGGAAACCTTTGAAGTGAGCATGTGGTTTCTGAAGACAGCTGACACCTCAAGCATTGTTCAGTAAATAGAAAATGTTAGAAAATTTATCGTTTTTTTTTTTTGTAGGAGAGTGAGCCCATTTCCAACTACCTGAGCTCTGAGATTCCTCAGGATGTGAAGCAGAGAATAGCCAGAATGGGTGTTGACACCCTGCTGAAAATGGTGAGCTCAACAAACGTTACGACGTCACTTGACTTGTGTTTACATTGGCACATATTTAAAGTACTTCACCACTTTTATCAGCCATCTTCACCTACATCTCCGCTGCAGGTGTTTGTGGACAACTTTGTCCACGGAGATCTGCATCCTGGCAACATTCTGGTCCAATATCCGAAGTCTCTCGCTGGTTCCAGTGACACAGTTGGCGCCACGGGGGACCACCACGGAAAGACCACCCTCACGGACTTGTTAGACACGGTGGTGGTCAGCGTCAGACCAGGCCCGTGTCCTCTGCAGCTGGTGCTGCTGGACGCCGGCATCGTGGCTCAGCTCAGCGACCACGATCTCGCCAACTTTAAGGCCGTCTTCACGGCGGTGGTGCTGCGCAAGGTATTAGGAACTTTAACTGTCATTCAGTAGGAAAGTACGTTTTTGATGTAAGATAATTATCAAATGTATATATAGTTAAGAGGACCTGTGGGGTTTTGCAGGGCGACAGGGTGGCGGAGTTGATTTTGCACCATGCCCGAGCCAACGAGTGCAAAGATGTGGCGCTTTTTAAGAAGGAGATGGCCGAGTTGGTGGATCATGCCGTCAGCAACACCCTCTCTCTGGGAAAGGTGTTTTTGCCTTTCGTCCAACTTGTTTTCTCAATCGTAATAGATGTGTTGTAAATAAAAGTGTAATCTTTTTCTAATTTGTTCTAATCTTTACATTTATTTGGGGGAAAATGTTAAAATTTGTTCCATGTCTTAACGCAGATAATTGCATTAGCAGGGTTTAAATGTCTTACTGGCTGGTTTTTGCTTTGTAGCTCAACTCATGTTGCTTTTATTAAAGAGTTTGGTGCTACTTTTACTGATGATCTGCATCAGTAATGTTCATCTTTTGTCTGCTTTTAGATTCAAGTAGCTGATTTGCTCTCTAAGGTGTTTGGCTTACTTATCAAGCACAAGGTAAAGTATATTTCCTTTGTGGTCTAAAGTTTTAAACTTACAAGTTTAAACTTTCTGATTATCTTAATGAAGTTACATGAAAAAAAAAAGTTGAGTTGAAATTATTAAGAGGGAGACTTTTCTCTGAATAATAACATCCAGAAGCCAGCGGGTATCTTTGCAAGAGCTTTGTAAATGACTTTATTTTAGAAACAAAATAAAGTGTTCTGAGTAAAGGAGAGGTATCAAAAATGTTGCCATGTGGGCCAAAACAATAAGTTTTAAAGTAATGAAAAGGCACCAAGTTTAGATTTTTTATCTGAGCTGTAAATCATTGGAAAACTTTGCCTCGATAAAGAGATGCACATTTATTTCTAATATCTTTGGATTTCTTTTTTGTGTTAATTTTGAGCACCGACAACAAGAAGATATATCACTCTATTGCTTTACTTAGCTGAGCTTACTACCGTAATATAT
Organism: Alfaro cultratus; assembly: GCA_903066825.1. Lineage (NCBI taxonomy): Eukaryota > Metazoa > Chordata > Actinopteri > Cyprinodontiformes > Poeciliidae > Alfaro > Alfaro cultratus. The sequence continues at coordinate 40,116 of CAEFZX010009536.1, read as the reverse complement.
TTATACCACAAAATACACTTAAAGGAAACATCAGTGAGATTTTTTTTCTCGGTGCCTCATTGTTTGGGTTTTAAGTAACACACTGTGTTGCTACCTGATATTCTTCATTGATGGTGTTTTTCAGGTGAAGCTGGAGAGCAACTTTGCGTCCATTGTGTTTGCCATCATGGTGCTGGAGGGGCTGGGAAGGTCACTCGATCCCAACTTGGACATCCTGGATTTGGCCAAACCCCTGCTGCTGAAGACCTGCGCGTCGCTGCTCTGATGCACACGCACTCTATCAGCAGACGCACAAGACAGGCAGCTGTGCAGTTAGTAGGTGAATTTTCAGGTACTATGTTTCTACAGTACGTCCTCTTGGTACCGTTTCAGTGCGTTTCCTTCAGAATTGCAATGCAATGTTCCCCGGTAGATCATGAGATTTCATTACATTTCAGCAGAGTCCAGAACGTAAATGCCTCACGGTGGAGTCTTTTATTTTTAGTGGCTACAACAACTTTGATTACTTTTGTTTACGCTTTGTCTCCTGCAGTCTGTATTAAGTAGGAGCTTTTCATACATTGACATGAACTTTAAAAGCACTCTCACAAATGAGAGTTGATACATTTTACAGAAATAGTTTGATTTTTAATCAATGAGTCAGACGCATGATGTAATCAGAGGGCATTTCAGAAACTATGTAAGATGAAATAACAGAATCCTAAAAGAAACTCAAGCTGCTTCTCAGTTACCTGGTTTTCTTTTTAATTGGTGCCTTGCTAAAGTATTCCTATCCCTTAAAACACTTCTTTCCCCCGATGTTAAAACCACAAACCTTTTCGTATTTATTTGGAATTTTGTTAACTCAACCAAGCGCAGAATAGTGACCTAAAATCACAAGATTTATGTTTTGTTTTGCCTTAAAGCGCCCAAAATGTGAAAGTGTGGTGTGGATTTGTATTCAGTCCTCTTGAGGGAACATCTTGAGACTAAAATGTTTTCCAATTCTGTGTGAAGTAGAAATCAAAATGAATGAATGAGCATTATTTTCAAGTTTCAAATACAGAAAGGCATATTTTTTTTTATTTTGTTGACAATTATGCACTACTGTATATTTGTTGTGGTTGAAAGGGTATGAATACTTTTGAAGGCACTGTGTAGATGTCTTTATCCCTGCAGTGTTTATCTTCTTTTAATGTTTTAAGGATTTTGAGTTTATCACAAAACTGTAACATTTGTACTGATAGCTAACTGTACTCAGTTTTTTTTTGTATTTTAATTGCCTGTTATAAGACCTTCTCTCTTCCAACATTCATGCCATTAAAAATATAATACAATCTAATTTAGATTATTTTCCTACTTTTGCCTGTGTGGTCTCTAACCGTGACGACCTCCAAACCAAAACAAACGACTACATTCATGACAAAAGAATCCATTAATCTACAATTTATTAAATCTGTCAATGAAAAACAGACAAAACTCAATTCTGTCGATGTCATCAGGAAGAACAGTCAGCATGGCTGAGCGATGAAGATCGAGAGGATTCGGTGCAAAAAATTGGGGGGGGGAAAAAAAACTCATCACATACCCTTTATTGCGAAACAGTTTTTCTTTTCATCACCATCAACGGCCCATAGAGGGCAGCACTGTTCAAGTAAAACGGGAGGGGAGAGGTGTTTTTTTTCTTTTCTAAAAAAAAAAAAAGTTCGATAATAATATTAATAATAATAATGACAAAACAAATAAAAACATCTCTAATAGACAAACACAATCACCTCAGTATAAGACAATTTTCTGTTACGGTCACAACAACCAGAGAGAAGTTGTTTGGTTTTTTTCCCCCCTATATTTTTAATGAATTAAATAGTTTTTAAAAATATCTCACCATTTAATTATAATCATCTTTTTTTTTATTTATTGCGAAAAATAGGCAACTGGATTAATTGTGATGATTCAAGATTTGTGTGTGTGTGATTAAGTAGACAGAGATGGTGAAACTTCTCAGAGTGTTGGCACTGAGACTAGCATTGCAGTACTGCCATTCTGCCACCAGGTGGCAGCACGAGTCAGTTTGAGCATTGTTTAGTCGGAGGCAGAATGTCCCGTTCCTGTTTCTCCGAAGGGGAAGTCAAGTACTGCCAACAACAATAAATTTTTTTTTTTGTTTTTTTTTGTGTTATTTTTCTTTTCTTTTCTTTTTTTTTTTTTTTGGAATGATACTTGGGGCTTTTGTCCACAGTCGCTTATTTGCGTTGCGAAATCTAGTTCTATGTACAAAGGTTTCAAATCCCTGAAAGACATTTACAAAGACAAGTGCAACCTTCCACGTTACCGCCCCCTTCCTGGAGAGGCTCAGGGATAGTCGGGGTTCCTCCAGAGGGCAAAAAGACGGGTGGGTCGGTTGGGGTAGTACCAATCAGATCTAGTAAACGTGCCACATAAGGATTCAAGAAAAATTGTTCCTAGGAATGAAGTCAGAAGAGAATGTCAAACCTCGGAGTGAAAAGTGTTGATCCTTAATAGGAAGGTGTTGGAGGTCACCGATATTTCCTAAAGATGAACTGAAACCAGAAACTGTCATTAGCTTGTCATATTCCTTCCTGCCCATTCAGCAGTCTCTCCATGCATTTCAAAATAAAGTCCTTTAACCCCAAGCAGACTCTTCTCCAGGTTAATACTGATTGTTTTGATTATAAACCTTTTCTGCATCAGTGTGATGTCCTCTTTTCTTCCCCTTGCAGTTCCAGCTCAGGGCTGTAGAGGATGTTAAAAAGCCATGTTGGGTGAGATGAGCTTTTCTTTTTTTCTTCTAGGACTGGATCCATGGAAGAAAGCACGCTGTAAACTGTAAAGTCTGATGTTGGTACTCCTTTAAGGTGGCTATATATAGGGGCATAGGCACAAACGTTCATTCTCTCGCAAATTAACACACACCCACACTTACGGGCTCCAGTTGTTCATGGAAGATGGAGCTCTGGGTCGTCTGGCAGCAGTGCAACAAAGGTTCTTGTTGACTCTTCTTACTGTGGAGGTCAACAGCTTTCAATAGTTTAAACTAAGAAGAAGAAGACAGATGAAGAAGAGGCTGACGTCTTGATGCCGGAAGAGGCAGCGACATTTTTGTTCTCGTCGAAACCCATCCTCTCATTCTACGGTTTCTTTTTGTTGTAGAAAGTGCCAGTAGCTTGTTTTTACATTCCCCATGTAGGAGTAAAGCCTGGTTAGGTGCGCTTGGAATGAAGAGGAGGGAAGCGTCTCTTTACACGACGGTTCCACTTGCTGCCAACAGAGGTTGATGTTTGGGCTCAGTTGGGGGGGGAGGTGGAAGGTGAAAGGAGACAGGATGCGATCGAAGTTTGCGGCTATGAGCTGAGCCAGGGGTGGTTTAGGCATTCCCCGGCCGAGGCCCTCTTCTCAGGCACCATCTCCAGCATGGGCAGCAGGAACTGCGTGAAGTGGCCAGCGTCTTCGTGCGACCAGCCGTACTTTTCGACCAGCACGTCGAACAGAGACCACGGCTTCAGCTTGGTGATGTGCCGCAGCTCGCCTGCAGGGAGGCACACAGAGCACAGTCAGTATTGGCACCCAAACAAAAGGGATAAATATAGACTAGATCTCCAGCCTAATCCATCAACTTTAGCTTGCCCCGGCCATTCGTACTGCAAAGCTTTGCACATTTCACATTAAACATTAAGGTTTTAGAAGTTCAGCACCGATTTTCCCAAAGAAAAACAAGGGTAGACCCTCATAGGTGAAAGAACAAAGATGTTTTCAACACTATTGATAGATGCTGTGACATCTATTTGATATGCTAATAAAGGCAGTATTGTTACCTATAACAAATCTTTTTTTCTTTAGAATTGTAAAATTATCCGATAAGGGTCTGTAATAGAAACCTGCATAAACATTTTGAATAAACATGTTTGTGGGCAAGGTTACTCCCTAGTTGGATTTGTTTGGTTACAGGTAGCAATGTTCACAGCGGTTTTAAAAGTTATGGTGTCAAAAACATTTTTTCCATCATACCGTTTGGGATTTAAAGAGCTTTTAATGAGATTCCACCTCCCGAATGGACCTTGGGGTCACACAAGGCTGCTATCTCTCCCATCTCTTACAGCACACTGCTGGTTAGCTGGCTGGAAAAAGGCTCCTACATTTTTCTCTTGCATCAAAGAAAAATTGTTTGGAAATATTTGGAAGTTGTGAAAACCACAGACAGCCATGTTAATACTAAGAGCACCAGCGGACAAGACAAGACAATTTTTAATACGCTGTTAGTTAGCTGCTACTTTAGATTTTTTTTCCTGTGTGATCATGCTACAGTACTATGAAACCATGACTTTTTAGCCAAAGTTATACCGTGAGAATCTCATGATGACCCACACCCACTCACTGATGTAAGAAGAGCTCAGGAATTATAGTTTTATCGTACTTGAACATCTAGGACAATGGTTCAGAACTCCAGTCTTGGTAGGGTGCATTCACTGACCCCAAAAATACTGGATATTGGGATTTGTCCTGCACCTTTAAAATGTCAGTTGGGCCAAATAATTTTCAAGTCAAATAAAGGCAGCAAAGTTCTCATTCTAAATCCCTTCGTCTACAATTTACAAATGTGATACTTTTAAGGAAACTAACGAATAGTAATAGAATGACAGCCCACTTTTTTTATGGATTAAAACATATATTTTATGTTTAGCATTAGTGAGCAAGAGTCTCAGTGTAGGGTAAAGAGTTTACATCCAATTTATTGTCACATTAACATCACTAATGAACCATTTTTCAAGGTACAGAAAAATGGTTCATTGTTTAGATCTTTTTCAGTTTTACTTGTATAGTTCCAGTCGGTCTAAAATAATCAGAAACTTTTCTCTTTTTTGGGTTGCAACGTTAAACATAACCAGCATGTGACAAAAAGGGACGTGTGAGCAGCAGCTCTTCTGCTTACCAGCTGCCTGCTTCTCATTTTACGTCACAGATATCATGTTATGCATTAAGATATTTACTTTTTAAAGAGACTCTTTGCATTGGTCTAAATTATTTCAGCACAAATCGATGGTCTGCCTTTTTATATAAAAAAGCGACAGGCACCTTTTCATGGGCCGCAGTTATTTTACAATCAAACAGAACAGCAGCTGATTTCACTAATTACTTCACCTCTTTCTATTTATGGGATTGCTAATCAGTAAGGTGCTGCATCATTGTTGTGAAAGCCTGCAGAGTCTTGGCTGAAAGCCAAACGGACAGAAGGCAGATGGACAGAAGTAGAGAGAGACAGGACGATGACCAAAAACAAAGACGCAAATAACATGTTCATTATTGAGGAAAAGATGGAAATAGTTGGCTGGGAACACAGCTCTGACAGGGAAGAAAGAGCGTTGAGACTGGTTAATGATGGGGCTCGACCAGTAGGTTCGCTTAAAACCACGGCTGCCATGGCAACCTCTTCACACGGTGGCAGAATGTCATCTATTTATCAGGCATTCTGGCTGGAGATTAACAAAAATATTTTAAGGGAATTTTAGCTTATGCAGGGTTTCTTTAAGACCTTTTTTAAGACTATTATGGATAAAATTTAAGACTTTTATCACCACAGAAATGTGCACAAGAAAATTGTACATTTTATACAGCAGTGCTAAGTGTTTTTGCACAGAATGTACATATCATCACGGTAACACAAGTGAGCCAGTGGTGAAGACAAACGTCCAGCCAACTGGACAATTACCAATGATTGATGCAAAAAGCTACCTAGCTAGCTAGCCAGCAGGGATATATTAGCAGCTAGTTACCATTAGCCTCAACTGCCTCGAGTTACAGAACCTAATCAAGATGTCTGCGTGCAACTCAAACTTTCGCCCGACTTATAAGTCGGACGAGAATAATAAATTATATTTTGTGAGATTAAATAGTCCTGCTACAGCAGCTTTAAGACCTGTGATCAAAGTATTTAAGGACAATTTGAAATTTCTTCTGAAAAATTTAAGACTTTTTAAGGATGCATAAACACTCTGCTATGTATTCGGAACAGTTCAATAAGAATTATCATGAAAAATAAAAAAACAAGGTCAAGCGGCCGACCGAAGGCTTTCTGGCCCACAGGCGAACCCCCGCTTCCCCGAGGAACAGAATGGGGAAGTCAGTTCAGATTAACAGAGCGCCGAGAGATAAAAGGGTGAACAGTCAGACATCAAGTGCATGCTCAGAGACAACTTCAAAGCCAGAAGATTCAGATCTCATGACACACAAAGGAAGGATTTATGAGCAGAAAGGAAAACACCAAAAAGAGAACCTTAAAAAGCGAACGAATGACAGAGTGCAAAGGTTGTTAGCTTGATGGGACACAGGTCTGTCCACTTACCAGGCTTAGAGAGAAGCAGCGCCACAGAGGAGTGAGACATGCTAACGGCAACTCTTACAGATACATTTATATTTCTCCAATAGTGACGTAGAGCCCGTCAGATTTTTATCTTAGTTAAAGCCCTGGTAGTTCTCAATAAACTTAACATCTTTACAGCTTATTTCACTCCCAAACAATCATTTGACATGGACATAATATCTGAAGGTTGCTATGGAGACTGGCTGATCTCTACATTAAACTCTCAGTGATCTTTGGAGATACTTTTTTTCTCCACATTCCCCATAAAAATGGATGTTTTTTTTTTTTTTTTTTTAAGATTTCCTCAAAATTTAAGCATAAGTGTATGATGCAAAAGCTGCAATAATCTAAAAAGCTTTTATGCATATTTCTCAGGGTTTTTTTTATTTCAGGCCAAATGAGAAAATGAGTTCAAACTGAGTTGTGCAACAGGGTAATTATTAGGGCTGCAACTAATGATTATTTTAGTACTCAATTTTTCTGACGATTAATCGATTAGTCAGAAGGTAAAATTGGCACATCCTGCAGATTTTCCGTCTAATTTAAATATTTTATAAAAATATTTACAGTATTTTGTACAATATTAGAAATACATTAAAAATACAAAACAAACAAGCAATTTAATTCCATTTTAAGTTAAAAAACCCCCATCTAATTGCCTAAAATGCAATAAAAGCATTCCTTCGGCTACGCGTGATCATTTGTAGCAAAGCATGCAAAGCTGAGCCCTTATTGCTTAAACTAACATCAATACAGTGCAGGACTGATCTTTTTTAGGATTAACAGATTAGTATTTGGGTAGCAAAGGGAGATTTTTCTTTTTTTCTTTTACAGAATTTGAACCAGGTGAAGCTAAACATGCCAACTGAGTTTTGACTAGAACAGATAAAGACAAAGAAGGTTTTTTTCTATTTCAAATGGAAAAAAAAATATATATATATATATATATATATATATAGTACAGTTTTGGCTTAATTGTTGGTCTGATTGTGTTGTTCTTTCAACAATTGGCTTCTGTTGACTACAGTTAGCGATTAATCGATTACGAAATTACTTATTTCAATTGATCACGATTAATCGTTTCAGCCTTAGTAATTGTAAGATTTGCTCATCAGTTTAGTTATACAATATGTGTGCTGCAAGTGGAAAAAAATCCTTACATCTAAGGATTTAGCACAAAAAAACCCCCCATAGATTTTGACCAGGTTTTCTAAACTTTTGAGGGCCATTCCACATTAACGGCCAAAAGAAAACCTGCCGTGACTTCATACTTACCCGTACTCTGCCTGAGAGTTCCTATGAAAAACAAAAACTTGTCCAGCTTCTGACCCCCCACATTCACTTCCTGCTATCACCCAGGATGAGGCCTCCACCCACGGTTCAGTTTACCTTTCTTGGAGAAAAACTCTCGGCTGAACTTCCCAGCAGCTACCACTTTGCGCGGGACCTTCCCGAGGAGCTCCGTGACCAGAGCGATGTGGTCTGCCCCCACCATCACATACGTCACAAAAGGGAACAGGCACGGTTCAGCGTGACAGCATGCACACACACGTCAACACACACATGCCGTCGGCTGCACGGCCGCCGAAACACACTGCCGCCCGGAGGGACACGTTTGGAGGCCGAATGCTGATCTTTCCCGCTTTTAATCAATACGCCCAATTGGTGGCAAATTGAAACAGTCTACTAGTGTCCGTTTTCTGTCCCTCTTTGACATCCGTGTGTCTCAGCGCCACCCAGCTCTCAGGCCATCACTACCTCTTCTGTTGAAGAACTCCCGGGAATACTTTCCAGAGAGCGCAAAGTGCCTCGGAATGCAGCCCAGCAGCTCTATGATGTGGGCTATATGGTCTTTTGGGGAGGGAAGAGGAGGAGAAGAAAGAAGGGGAAAAGCAAATAGAAAAAGTTGAGTGAAAGACAAAAAGTAAAGGGAGAAACGGAATCAATAAAGCAAGAGAGTAAGGGTAAGAAAGTAAAAAAAATCAACGGGGAGGGACACAAAGAGAGGGAGGAGGAAGAAGGAAACAGAAAACGACAATCAGATTATGAAGAAGGACAAACACGTTAATAAGCTGCGATAACACGGGATGAAGTAGTGAGGAAATGAGACGAACAAAAAGCAACATGTCCTGAAATAACGATTCTGAAATAATGCGGGCTCAGTGGTGGGGGAACAAAAGTTGTTTCTGTGGAAATCGGGATAAAACCAAGGGCGACTCGGATCCTGGTGTCAAAAAAAACAAACAAAAAAAAAAAAAACGAGTAGAAAGTAGCCAACCGAGCGAGGCGAAAAACAACAAGATAAACGAAATCAGAGCTGGACGAGATGAAGAGATGGAGGATGAGGAAAAATGTTTCAGCCTGCATGCAGATAGAAGAACAGGGACGTGACAAACTAATGTGGCTCTGAGGCGAACGTTACAATCTGCTACCTTTTTGCTACAGGGTTCGTACGTTTTTCCTGCCGTAAAATTCAACAACTTTTCAAGCATTGTACAGGTAAGTTTTTAAACTTTTCCCAACACAACACTTTTGAGATTAGAACAATATAAACCATCTAAACAAGGACAATTTTAATTCACTATTTTACAATGTCATTTATTACTCTAATTTATATCTTGTGATAGTACCCTATGTTATGGAGCAGAATAAGATTAACTAAAAGAAAGCTAAATTTTATGTTTTTAAATGTCTCTCTCTTACACGCCTGACTGGTCCAAGAGCAAAACACTAAATTAACAAAAAGTTCCCCAATTTTAATAACGTTAAATAAATAAATAAATAAATAAAACATTAGCCAACAATCTTTCTTTCAATTACACAAATAAGTCACAGAGCCATTAGAAGTAATAAATATTATTTCCACATAGTGTCTTTACTGAAAACAATTGAAGTTAATTAACTTAGAAAGTTTAAGTTTGGATTACTTATGTTGAAGTAATCCAAAGAAATCGTGTTAACTTAAGTGACCAAATTAAATGCTTTAACACAATATACAAAAGTATACCTAAAGTTTTCTGGCATTCAGTAAAATAGAAATAATTTTGGTAATTCTGACCGACCTAAACAACATAAGGTTTAGTCTGATTTAACTTCAGACAGCGAGGGGAAAAAAAATTGTATTAGCTGTAGCAAAATGTACAGCTAATAAATAATCAAACCTTAGATTGCTCTTTAATACAAACCCGTGGAGCCTAAATTTCAAGGAGTTTGCACAGAAATGAAGAATTTCCCAAACCCTGAAAACACTTAAGTGATATTCAAGCATTTTCAAGGATTTCAAGCACCCGTATGAACCCTGTTGCTAGGTTTCACATGGCAGGAACAACAGGACGCCAGCGACGTGAGCTTTCTTCGTATGAGAGACGTGAGTTGCGGTGAGCAGTGAGATGAAGACAGAGGCACAGTGGCAGAGTTCAAGGTGAGGATTTAAAGTCGACAGTGGACAGGAGGATTTGGGGAAAGGGATTCCTAAACTAAGCTTACTTCATCAGTTTATCCATTTACAACTCATTGCTAAAACGATCTCCATTGCTTGGACTGATCATTTTGCAAAAAAGACAAGACATCTTAATGTCCACGTAGTTTCTTTACTGAAAAACTGTTAAAGTTAATTAACTTGGAGAGTTTAAGCCAGGGGTGGGCACTCCAGGCCTCGAGGTCCGGTCTCCTGCAACTTTTAGATGTATCTCTACTTTAACACACCTGAGTCAAATAATGAGGTCATTAGCAGGATTCAGGAGAACCTGACTGCACTGAGGAGGTGATTCAGGTGTTGGATTCAGGTGTGTTGGACCAGGGAAACATCTAAGAGTTGCAGGACACCGGCACTCGAGGACCAGGATTGCCCACCACTGGTTTAAGCTCTCATTCGAACATGAGAGACATCATGAAGTCAGTTTGTAGAATGTAAGACACTTTGCTGATGATGTGGACGTACAGTACAGGTGAAAAGCTGACAGACTCTTTAATGGTGCGTTCTGACGTTCTTTTTTCAGGGTGTGCGCAACAAACAACTTCAGTAAATTTTCTTTACAAAACTGCACCTAGCAGGCTTAAGCATAAACCCCTCCCCACCTAATATTTAGCTAAGTGAATCTTAGAAAGTCACTCCTGTTCACACACGTTTTATAGCCACCAGCAAGAATCTGGTTTACAGAAGAAAAAAAAAAACAGATCCATCAGAAAAAAATAAGATCCATCCTCTTCTTTGCTAAATTTAAATTCCTGACTTTTTTTTTTTTTTAAGTCAGGGAAAATAGAGATAAGATGTTGGTTCTTAAAACAAAAAATTCTGAGAATAGATATTTAGTGAAAATTATAAAGTTGTTTATAAGAAAAAAAAGAAAAGTCATGTGAGATTTAAACATCTAAATTAGTTTCACTTGGCTGGCCTGACAGCAGAAATGGCTCTTGAGGCTGTAAATTTGCAGATAAAATTAAGCTTTTGAAATGGTCTCAATCACAACCAACCTTTTCTTTTTAAAAAAAATTTTGCTTAACAAGCTAGAAGTAAGTAAAACTATCAAATGTAATTATCCAGGAGCTTGTTGATGGCTAGAAGAAGTGTTTGGTTGATGTTCAAGTTGCTAAGGAACACATAATCAAATATTAGCAGAGCAAATGTATCTATTTGAGTGTGCAGGTATAATTTTAACCACAAAAATATATATATATATAAATCTAACTTTGAAGCATCCTACTACAGCATTTGAAAATCTCTGGTGTTGTTTGTTGTGATTTAATCCCAGCCTGAATAAAGAACGATCCAAATGTATCTTCAAAAGCCCAGATTTAATAAAACATTTACTAAATATCCAGAACAGATTTCAATAGTCTGGAACACATAAAATAAAACTAATTCATACAATATTTTACTGAAATACTCACCCTCGTCCCGAGAGTAGTCCTCTCCAGAGTGAGGCTCAAACAGATAATCTCCTGTGGCCAGCTCAAACGCCTGACAGAAAACAATATTATAATAATAATAGTAATAACAGAAGGGAAGTCTGCGTTTTGGACTCGGTTCTGTTCACCATGCAGGCGGTGCTCCAGATGTCCGCCGGCGTACCGTATCCGGCTCCTATCAAGACCTCAATGGAGCGGTACTGTCTCGTCTGGATGTCTTCTGTGAAGTGCTTGTGCTGTTCAGGAGAGGACAAAAACAGGAGAAGCATTATGTTGGTGAACGTTTCTGGATCGACAAGAAATCACCAAACATTCTCCCCCTACTGGAGTGTTGCTTTCTATCATTATTATTATTCAAGCGTGAGACACCGTTTCTGTTTTCTCATCAACCGCTTTCTGCGCTTCTGCTTTTATTCCTGCATGTCGGCTTATGTAAGACCAAAGATTTGTCAGCCGCTGCTGTGTTTATAGCTGCTGGATCGCACCTCCTGCCAGCGCATTCAGCTCAGCAGCCCGGATTTAATGAGTTCTGCTGGCTGAAAAAAATAAAAAGAGGCCAGACTGAAGGCAAACAGTACGACTGGAACGCTGTCTGATGGCTGCCGTGTTCCTGATGCTCTTCACCTCCAACACAGACGAGTTTGTTCCTGGTTTATTCTGCATAGTTTGCCAATATTTGAAAGCTATGTTTCTAAAGGGAGTAATTTGGTCCAATTCCACCTTAAATGTTAAATGACTTGTAAAACTAATAACTCCCTTTACAATTTTTTAGATTGTGCCACATCATATTGAACAACATAAATGTGATTGTGATTTTATTATAAACCAGCACAAAATAGGGCCCTATTATGAACTTATTACTAATTATCAATATCGTTATTAACACATATAACAATATTACCAGATAAAGCATTTTAAATTCTTATTATCAATATTAATAATGACATTCATGTTATGTTTTGGGAAGGAAAAGTGTACGTGACTTTTCATTTCGCAAATGCAAATCCGAAAAGTGTGGTGTGCATTTCTTTTCAGCCACCCAGGGTCTCTATCAGCTTTGCAGACTAGAGACGGAAATTTTAGCCAGTTTTTGTCCAACTGAATGGATATAATCAATTTTCCTTATCTTGCCACGAACTTGCAATTGAATTTAGGGATTGTACTTTGATTGGACCACTTTAATACTCAAGTGTGCTTTGATTTAATTACATTGCAGCGCTAGCTGTTACCTTTCCCCAGCAAAAAGGGGACAACTACAAAGGTGTCCCACACTTTTCAGATTTGTATTTCTAAAATCTTGTTTTGCTTGTGAGTTGTGAAACACTGTGTTTAACTATAACAAAATCCTTACAAAGTATAATCAAATTTGTGGTTCGAATGCAGCAAAACATTTGAATTTTAAACGCAGTACTTCTGCACCTTGGAAATATTTACACATTTATCCTACAATAAAAAACAAAACCAAATTATCTCCCATCATAAGCAACACTACACTTGCTTATGATTTGTCTTTTTTTGTTTTGTTTTATTATTTTTGTTAATTTTAGATTCGTTACAATACAAAGAAAAGACCTGTGCTGCCTTACAAAGATATGTCTTTTTTAAAGTATCTGATCTTGATATTCAGCGCCAAACGTTGGAATGTGTTTTCCATTTTCATTTACTGATATTAAAACGTCTACAGAAAAACAAACATGTCTATGCAAATGTTCTGGCTTTTTCAAGCATAACCCATTAAAAGTCCAGTTTTCCTCTCACCACCCAGCAGGCGTTTCCAAGGTCAGCGATTTTGACTCTGATGGAGTCGGCGTTGCGGGGGTCTAGCGGGTTGATCAGGAGATCTGCAGCTCTGGCCCTGACTGGGTGTGGACAGAGCGTCACAGTTAGCGCACAACGTTCACCACATTCACTGGTACATATGAAACACTAATCAATTCATCTTGTCTTGCAGATGCATGAGAAAATTTCAGAAAAAAAAAAAAAAAGTCCATTCTTTAATTTTTGTACATTTATTCAGCGCGATTTAAAAACAATAATTGCTGTTTTCACTCTTAGTAATTCACATAAAATTAATGTAAATTAATTGTTAAAAAAAACTATTTGTTAAGATTATAAAGGAAACAATAAGGTGTTTGTTAATCTTTACAGTCACAAAATGGCCAAAAGAAAAAAATTAAATACGGTATTTTTTGGACTAGAAGCCGCTACTTTTTTCTTTGTGCCATGCGGATTGTAGCCCGGTGCGACTTTTCTGTGGATCTTTCTTCAACCACCAGGAGGCTCTTTAGCAGGAAATGAATCATTGGAAGTCAAAATTGGAAATCAAAGAAAGTGCTAATTTTTATTTAGAACAAGCACAAGCTAGCAGCAGGCACAACGGAGAAATGTTTTCAAACTCACACCCCCTCATCATGGAAACAACACAAAGAAGTTCATATGATGTCGCTTTTAAGTTGAAGGCTACCGATCTGGCAGTACAGGAGGGAAACGGAGCCGCTGTACTTAAGCTCGGTGTGAACGAATCCATGGTTCGGCATTGGAGATGCAGGGCTGCATCTTTAATAGCACATTTATCAAGGACACAGGCCTCTGCTGCGTCCTTGAGAGCGGCGGAGATACCAGCGGCTTATAGCCTGGTGCGGCTTATACATGTACTTTTCTAGTTTTTTTTGTTTGTTTGTTTGTTTTGTTTTTTTACTTTGTAGGTTCGGCTTATAGTAAGGTGCGCTCTATAGTCCGGAAAACACGGTACCTAAAGCAGCAATAATTAACTGCAACTGTGATGAATAAGGCAAGGGGAAATCCCAGGTTTTCTCCAAAATGCAGGGTTTCCTCTACATGTAACTGTTCAAAATAAAAGCTGCCACACCTTCAGAATTAATTTTTTTCTTCTTTAATATATGTTAAAGCCTACATTTGAGCATTCATACTAACCATAGTCACTGAAACGAATTGAAACATCATGAAACATTAAAACTGACTTTATTTAAAATAAAAAAAAAACACTTGGTGGTCTCACTGTGAAGATGGCTACTGTGCGCTGCGCTCCTCTCAGGAGTGAAGTAAACTAGAGACGACAGTCCGAAGTAGAGGAAAAGGCGAAAGATAGGTACCTAAAGAAGGTTAATTTGGATGTATTTTTAGTTGACGCTCAAGTGAAAATGTCCCTTATCTTACATATTTTGCATTTGAACGACAGTAACGTAGTTAATCAATAGAGTTTGGCCTTCAGACATCTTCAATAACTGAGACAACTGCTGCAGACAAAAAGAGCCTCCACACCAACAGACATGTAATCTTACATCAAGCAGCTGCTTCAGCTTCTTCAGCAACAGTTCAAGGTAATGATAGTAAAATGTCAAACGTAGGTGGATGAGTAACTGGTACTGAGTCATTATAAACAAGCAGAGAGGGACGAGTTTTGGTGGAAAACTTTGAATCAGCCTCTAAAACAGAGATTGTTTGTTCGTGCAGTTATCTCACATTAGTTTGCAGATTCGAATGTTCTGTCTCTGTAGACATTATTCTGTTATGTGTTGATGTAATCTGGGAAGAAGATTATTATTGCAGATGAGAAAAGGTGACGCGCAGTAACCTTACAACAAGGTGTTTGACAGTAATAATAAAAACTCCGCCTGGATCCTTCAAAGCTTTGAGACTCATGCCTATACTCGTGACCATTAGATGTCTTTTGGAACTTTATTTAATAACTGATCTATTATCTGTATATATTTTTGGTATGTTGTTATAATGTGATCTCAGCACTGTAATGTGGTTCCCTGTAGGCAGGGGTGAAAGTAGCTTTATATTCTTGAGGGTACTATGACAAAACTGTATTATATATATATATATATATATATATATATATATATATGTAAAAATAATGGAGCCATGTTGCCCTCATCCCACTGGCTGCAATATTGACACCTTGGAGATGCCATGAGACCTAAATTTTGAGCATTATGGCACGGAGTGCATCCTGGATTTCCATGTCTGGCATATAACTATTCATTTTAGCTTTTAAACTGGTTATATTGATCCTGTGTCCAGACAGAGGGATAATCAGTGGGCCTTGCATCATGACCTGTTTGTTCTGAAGATCCTGCAGCTTCCACTTCGTCTTCCTGACATGGCGCCTCCTCACCCTGACTCTCATACTGAGGAACCACAGAGCTCTGTCAGGTTAAAGCCGCATCTTCTGAAGTTGGGATATTTTTCCTCCAATAGGATCCAGAGGAATCACCTCAAGCCAGATGTTGGACTGGGATTTATTTCAATGTCATTTGTGAATGTTAGAGCCTCATTTTCAACTGTGGAGCTATAAAAGCTGAAAAAGGTTATCATTTTGGAGAAAGTATCAACATCAACATTTCCACTAAATAAATAGCATGTTTGATGGAGGAAAATCCTCTCAGGCTCTGAGCTCAAAGCAAGATGCCAGAGAGCACCAAACTATGTTTTAAAATATTAGACAGTTAATTTAATTTCACATAAATTACCACTGTAGAAGCCATTTGTTTGTTAAATACTTAATGAAACATATTGACCGTGTTTGATGTTTATTGTGAATGACGTATATTCGCAAACTAATGAGGTAATTGGTCCAAGTTTGTTGTTTATTGAACGTTCAGAAACTACAGCGGCTGTAACGCGCCAGAGCAAAGGTAAACAAAAATAAAATAACCTGAAAAGGTGATCAACTCAAAACCACTCGTACCTTTTTTATTCTCCGTCTCTCTTTGTCGTTTTATCACACCTGTTGCCGTGGCAACTGCCTGCGCTCCGCAAGCCGAGCAGAGATTACGTTAAAAACGTAACATTCAGTTCATTTTGATATTAGGTTTTCAGGCTCGATATTTATTTTGCAATTATTAATAAGCGCTTTCATGAACACAGCGATGGTTGATCAGTTAATTTTAAACTCCTGCTCTGCTCATAAAAAAGTTGCCTTTTTTATTATTTAGGTAATGGAACCGAAAAGCAGAGAATTGCACAACACCTTGTTGAAATAATAATTACTGACATTATTATTTTTGTTGGGTCATTCATTTGAACACGTTTTGTTGATTTTTTAATTTATTTTTTTTGTTGCTGTTCTTTAATAAAGTTACCAATGTTTTGCAGAGATCGACGTATTGAGCGTCCCTGCTCTAGCAAAGCACAAACATTTCCGAAACAATATGAAATGAGAAAAAAGTTATTAATTAACTGATTAAGTCTTGTTTTAGACTGTTCTTGAAAAACTAATCAGTCACAGTTGATTAGTGGGTGCAACATGGCTGCATGTGCACTCACTGATTCTTTACAGCAGACACTCCACTCTCTTGCCGGTACTTCGTACCCCGCTAAATCTTTTAGTGGTACGCAGTACCCGACCGTACCCGTTTACTTTCACCCCTGCCTGTAGGTAAAAATAACCATCACAATATCTCACAAATTCTGCAGCTTTTAAACAGAATTCACAAACCCTGCATATGCTTGTCAAGTCACTACGATAAACTTTAAGATATGTTGCTGGTATTTCATGTGATAAAACAATATAAATTAGAGCAAGAGCAAAGCAGAAGGGAAATAAAACATGATTTGTGTCAATGCCTTCTACCTTTCGGCGTGTCTCCTGTGCTTGACGATGAAACGGTGCGACTGCGGTCCGCAGTGGGGCTATTTGTTGCGGGTTCTGTCCCAATGTCCACTGTCCCCACGGGAACCGGGTTTCCGGGCTCGGGGTCCAGAGGCAGGTCGGGGAAGAGGGGCACAGTGGCGCGGTGCTGCTCGTTGGAGCCGTTGGTCAGCACCGGCTCGACCACTTCGCCGTTGTACATCTCGTACCCGGAGCTGAGCGAGATGTCCCGGTCCGTGTAGCTGAGCTCGGACTCCACCAGGGGGCAGAGGACGGGCTCGGGCGTGGGCGAGGGAGTGGGAGGCGTACCGGGGTTTTGTCTCAGTGACTCAGAGACCAACAGGACGTGCCCGTTAGTTTTAGCTGAAATGGTTTTAGTGATCTGCGGTTTAACCGGAGAGGTGCTGTCCGTGAAGAGGTCCGCTGTCGTCGTTGTCGTCGTATCGTCATCGTCGTCTTCGTCGTCGTATATCTCCTCGTACTCCTCCCCCTGCCCCTCCTTTGACTCCTCCTCCTCCACAGCCGCCTCCTCCTCGGCTTTACTCTCAGTCTTTGGTGCCTCTGTTCCGATGTCTCCATCCTCCTCTTGCTTCTCCTCTGCTTGTTCTTCCTCTACCTTTTCCTCCGTCTCCTCCTCCTCTTCCTTCACGTTCTCATTTTCTGTCACTTTCAGTGGCTCTTCCTCCTCTCCCTCCCCATCTGCTTGTCCTGAATCTCCATTACCTTCTTCTGAGGCGGGAGGTATGGGGGCGTCTTTTTCAGCGACAGGCGTGGGCTCTTCTTCTTCTTCCTCTTCCTCTTCCACCCCCTCCTCTTGTTGGTTATCAGCGGGGATTTGTGGTGTTTCGTTTTGCTCCTGGGGAGGCGCTGCACCTAATACGAAGACAAGGGCAGAAAAACAGCAAGTGGGTGGAAAGGGGATAAACAGTGAGTCCAGTCAAAGACGATGTAGGCGAACAGAGAGGCAAACTAAAGCAAGTACGAACATGAAAGAGACGGGGGACGGAGGAGGAGGCAGACGGAGAAAACGTTTGTTTCTATGAATCAGCTTGGAGCCGATCCACATCCTTCCCATTCACAGGCAGCACAAAACTGCATCTGCATTCTTACAGGCTGAATCACAAGCCATGCCTTCATTCCAGTTGTCCAATTTCTAGGCGCATTTCTATCACCTGGTTTGAACCGAATCAAACACGCCACAGAAAGCATAATTCCATCAGATATAAATATCAGAAATATTTACATTTTTGTGTTTACGATGAAAAATAATTTCGGTCTATGTTTATATGAACTTCTTAAGTGGCATTTTTAGTTTCGCCTCTTTCAAATTCTGTAAAAAAGGGGGGAAATCCCCAATTGAGCACCTTTTGCTTTCCAAAATAACTGATTAATGCCAAAAAATAACCAATAGATTAGCTCTACACTGTATTTATTTATGTTAAGTCAAACAGAAGGGACTTAGCTTTTTTCACCATGTTGACAATGAACTTAATTCTTTAGCCTTTTCTACAAATGGTCAAGCAAACACTAAAGGAATGCTGCTATTGCATTTTTGGCAACAATTTTATTTTCATTGTTTTAAAAATAAAGGCACTGAATCGTTTATTAGCATTTGTTGAATGTATGTCTAATACTGTATAAAATACCCTTTAGTGGTTAAATGAAAAATCTGCAGAATGTGCCAATATTTTAATCCAACTGATCGATTAATTGTTAGAATTATCGATTAGTAAAATAATTGTTAGCTGCAGCTTTATTCGAAGGCATCTTGTTGACTTCGTTATGGCCTTTTCCAGGTCGGAAAAAGGTTTGAACCTCTGTGGGTCTGGCATTATTCTTAAACATCCCAACAAATGATACTTCACAGCTTGATCATCAACGGAGCAGTGATCTTAAACGCTCATTAACACTGGTTCAAGGAATGGACTATGCTTTAAAAGCCAGGTTTGTCTCAGAAAACCAAACGATTTCACTGTTTCCAATGAGAAAAGATCTCAAATGTTCAGCCACTGTTAGGCAAGAAAAAAAGCATGAGAGATAATCCACAGTAAATTCAAACTTGTGCAACTATATGAGAAATGTATGCCAACAAAGGATGTTCGCACATTTCTGACGATTTACCAACAGAACTCACATGTATGATTCGTCAACCTGACGGGTCTTTCCCTTTCTCCTCCCTCCTCCTCTTCATCCTCCCCATCCTCCTCGTCATCATCGTCGTCGTCGCTCTCTCCCAGAGCCATGCTGGGTCCCAAAGGCGGCTGCTGCTGCGGCGAAGGCAGGCTGCGTTCTGCGTCACTTTTATCGCCGCTCTCTTTGGCTCTCTCCTCCCTGATCTCAGCCTCTCGCTCCAAGGCTTCGATCTCCAACATCCGCCTCTCCAGCAGCTCGGCCTGCCGTTTCTGTTTCTTCTTCAGCTTCTTCTTTTTGTTCTTGGAGATTTTTCCCACCTGGGAATAGAAATAAAAAGTAGATATGGTGAATTATTCAGTTATTATTTTTGACTGATGAGATGTGATGCCAAACTCCACAATTGAAGGCTGTTTGTTAATATTGCGGAATTATTTTCAATCAAATCTGAGCAAACCACACAGGAAAATAATCATGTATATTCTTCTTATGTTCCTGAGTTTCATAGTCATGTGAATTTAATTGTCTAAGAAGAAACTTTTTAAAAACTCCTTCCTTCTTTATAAGAGGTCAAAAAGTTGCCGATATGCAGAGAGAAAATGATAAAACGATGACTTTGTTGTTTTAATTATCTTGCTTTCTGACTCCCATTCAGCAGGGGGCAGCATACATCTTTCTTTTTTTAATCAATTCCCCCAGGCTCTCTCAATACTGTTTCATTTGCCTGGATCTCAGCAGCTTGTGAGTGAGTTCTGCTGACCATGATACAGACAAAACCAAATGCTTACAAACCAAAGCATGGACAAACTGGATGTTTTGCTTTTAACTTTGTTTTATGTTGTGTGTGAAGTGTGTGTGTGTGTGTTTTCTTCTTAGTTCATACTCACATCAGACGTACTCACCGGTTTGAGCTGGGGCGCTGTGCTAACTGAAAGACACGGACAGAGAGACAAAGATGAGTGGCTTCAGATTCTGATCGTATAGCAATCAGGACCTTTAGGTAAAGTGCTGCTCACTGCAAAACAACAAACTTCCAAGAACTTTATTGAGATTTTATGTGACAAACCAACAACAAGAAGGTTTTCCTTTCAGGATTATGTAGCTCCATTCATTTTACCTTCAGCTCTGAACAGCTTTCCGTTCCCTGTCAGTCCAATCTTCCTTCATATTGAGACAGGACTTCTTTCAACAATTGTTAAATGGATGTAAGATTTCTGGACATCTTGGCTGAGAGTTATGCCAAACATTTTACATATTTTATTGAACAGTCCTCTGTAAGATGTTGAGATAAGCTTGACCCAGTTTTTCTAAGAGGGTCAGCTTAAAAGAAGCCGAACAAAAAAAACAAAAAACCTGTAGGCTACACTTTTCACATTAGAAATTATGCACCACTTTGTGTTGGTGTGTCACATAAAATCCGGGAAAAACGCATCAGCTTTGGTGGGTTTTGTTGGGAGTTTAAATGACAAACAAATGAAGAAGCATTACTTGTGCACACCCACTGCCTTCCTTCCTCGTTGCAGATCGATGAAAGCCTTCAATTATTTACTGCAGTCTTAAACACATTAGATACCGCTGGTCCTACCTGCTTTGCAAACATGGAAAATTATGAATGTGCAGTCTCTCATATTTTTCCCTTAATGGCTCACAGACACGCACACTCTGGATTGATAGACAACAGAAACATGTCGTTATTTCTAGAAATCCCTCTTCTTTTTTTTGTGACCTGTAGAAGAAAATCCTCCTTATTAGGGGACAGAATCTTCCAGCTTTATAAAATATTCTGCAACATTCACTCTATTTAAGCCTTCAAAACTACATTTGATCAAAGAGCCAGCAGCCAATGTTGTACATAAGACGAACGACAGGCATTTATGTCGGCATAAAAAGAGTAAACTTGCTCTGTCTCTTCAGTCGCAGACTGACTCTGCCACTGCCATCGAGCACGCTTTGTTTTCAATGTCGGTAGTTGTATTCCCTTTCAAATGTACAAATGCAAGCTGCTGAAAAAGACTGACTGATGCAAGCATCTGATAGCTCACACTGGGGTTCAGCAAGAGGACAGGGTTCATATCCAGTTTTTGGAACATTTATTTTTTTCCAGTGGAGGAAGTTGTTGTGAAGAAAAAAAAAATCTTCAAAGCACCAAAAGGGAGGCAGCCGAGGAAGCACTAAAAAGCTCATTCCTTTCTGTGTAACAAGAATTTTATGATCCTTTTGCAAAAAGAATCTGCTTCATAGATTTAACAGTGTTTTTTTTTTTGTGGACTCTTGAATATTTTCCTAAAATGTGGCTTTCAAATCAGAATCATCAGCTATTCTACTCAAATGCTTTCACATTTCAACAGAAGTAATAATTATGAGGAAACATGTCAGTGACTAATCTTAAAAAATCTGAAATAAGTGTTTTGTTTTTTTATTTTATTATGCGTTTAAAGAGGATTATCTCTAAAAAGGGTCTTGTCCTAAATGTTTTGTTTCTTGGTATAGAGAAAAAAGAACGTTTCAGTCTTTCCAGCTACAAAAATGAGAAATAGGTCACTCTTTCTTTAAAAAAATGACTACTGCATTTGGCCAAGTTTAATAAATGTGAGCTTTTAAACAGAATGCTTGTGCTACTATTTAAAATTAAACTAAAGCGAAATTAAGAGATAGACGACTAATACTGTGTGTTGCCCCTATTATTTTAACAAGATTTTAATTTGCAAGCGTTAATCATGGTGTGCAAAATTTGCACCAATGAACTGCGGTCAGAGTCCACAGAAAGTCCCTCTTGACCTTTGACACACCGGCATTGAAATACCACTAGTTTGATGGGGTTTCGGTATTCAGGCCCAAAGTATTATGTTTTATTTGTAACTTCAATAAAACTGATATACTATATACAATTTGATTAAAAGACATTAGAAAGAAAACACTTAATGACAAAGATTTAGCAACTTCTATATTGTGTTAATCTAACTTAACGACATAACAAATGCAGATAAGAGGAAATACTCCCTGCAGCTCCCTTAGAGGAACCTCATATGTTTACCATGCTGCTGCTAATACTTAAACATCAACTTGTCTTTGCATGAAGCAGATTTTAAAGAGCAGACTGTTCGTCATAATAATGTTTTGGTTTAAATCTGAGGCTCAAATTTGCTCAGAAAACCCCTGACTTGAAGCTACCACAAGAAAAAAGTATGACTTCCCGTTTTTAGAAATTAGCCAAGCTGTCAACTAGTGAGGAACCCACAACTGTGAGGACAGGAACAAGGGCTGGGGATTTTTGGCAAAACATGTTAGCAATACACGAGGGAAGCTTACACAATATAAAAATCATACGTAGATCTCATCACATTCCTGTGAGACAACATAGAATTAAATTAATAGAAGACAATATGTGCTGGACATGTAAATTAGAAGTAGGAACCTTTCTGCAAATGGGTCAATCCCTTCTGGGCTAAAGTAGTAGATTAGCTGAGTAACTGACCAAACACACTGCAGTATGTCCCAGATGGTGGACGTACCTAAAATAATACTTCTTGTTATCATGGTTGATCTAACAACAGCTTCCATGATTATTTAAAGACAAAATTGAAAGTCTGGATAAATTCATAAAACACTTTGCAATGCCAGATTATATTCCGTTCTTTTGACTATTTTGATTGCTCAGTTCCTGTGCCTTCATATTTTACACTGGAACAAATGTCTATACAGACGGTAACAACCCTGCACCAACAGACCAAGTTTCATTTACATTTAATTGTTCCAACAATGTTCATAAATGGGGAAAAAACAAATACTAAAAATGTAAATGAAAGCAGTGTTTGTGTTGGTACCAGCTGATCCGGATGGGGGTGGAGCTCCAGCTTTCTGCCACTCGGTGGCCTCCATGGCCATGCGCCTCACGAACACGTCGTCCACACACATCAGGATGTTCTCAGGCTTGATGTCTGTGTGGATGATTTTACACTTCGTGTGGAGGTAGTCCAAACCCTGCAGGACCTGCACAGACGTTTAAATCAACAGACATTCATAACAACGCTGATTTTTCTCTCCTTCAATACTTTCTTTTTTTTTTTTTTTTACATATTAACAAAATATGTAAGAACTTTAAATTAGTACACTCATCCAAAACCAAACAGTTAATCTTTTGGACGTTTTTTTTCATATCGCTTTCTTTGCTTTTTGGATATTGAAGAGGAAAACAGCCTCATTTATCACTCTATTCATCGTCTGGGCAGCTTTCAAGAGGCAGACTGAAAGAGTTCAACAGCTTCACATGCTGATCAGGTGGCTGATGGGAAAATGCCCCCAAGTCTTGTGTCTGAGAATAGCAACGTTGCTCGGGTCTAAATTGAACCACTGTCTGCATCTCTTGTGTTTGACCCAACTGAATTATAAACCTTGTTGTGCTGCCTCGAAATCGAGGACAATCAACCGCATCAGGAGTTAACAGAAGTTGTGCATCTTTGGATATTTTAAGCAGAAAAGAGCCAACAACAACATTTTTGCTCCCAGGCGAGAGCTGGCTGGCTGTTGTGTGTGTGTTTGGAGTATTAATGGGGACCCAGTATGAACAGTTGTTGCCTCTTTCCTTGCTTTGCAAACAACTATTATGCCTTCAGCTCAGTAATACATGTAAGAATATCAAGAAAATGTTTGCTTTGTGCCATTATTATCATTTGTGAGCAAAGATGCAGCGAAGAAGCTTCCGATGCATTCAGACTTCGGCCATTTCTCAGACCACGGTCATCCTTAATTTATTCAACTGAAGATTTTACCAACCGATGTGCTTAAACAAAGTCAGGTTTTTATTAAAGAAGAACACCAACCATGCAGCTAGTGCTTCAAAAGTAGTGGAAACGGATCCATTTTTAAGCCAACATTTCTGGCTCGTTTTTCTTTCTGGTGACAAAATTATGTAAACGATGACAGCAGCCGTTTTGGGGAAGATCATGTGAAATATTTACTCATCCTACTGAGTGACACAAAGATAGCAAAAGTCCTCCTATTAAGTCCACTAAACTAAAGCAAACCTCTTATAAGGTCATCAGGTTACATTTTCTTATTTTGCTTTATAACAAGATAGTAAAAAAACCCTCTTGGATGAAAAATGATCAGACCCACTTCTTCCATCCATGACAATATGCATTTTTTCCTGTAATTGGCCTGACACATGGATGAGTCCCTAATATTAATAACGCCTACTGAATTACCTTGGTTTTAACACAATAATCCAGCCAATAATGTTCTGTAAAATGAGGCGGCAAAAAGCTAAAGCTTCCCTTTTATACATGAAAATAAAAAATAATTCAGATTGGGGAAAAAAATTATGAATATAAAAAAAAACCAGCATGGTACTAATTCATGTTAAATGCGTATTAAATGTGATTCCTCAAGGGGATAAAAGGTGTCAAACTGGGATAATTTGATGAATTGCCATGTTTCGGGTGCTTCATCCATATTTAATCGAATCCACCACAGTGTGTTGCTGCATGTGTATTATCACCTGTCTGATAATGCTCTTGACACACGGCAGCGGCAGACCTTGGTAGTTGGATTTAATGATCCATTTCAGCAGGTGATGACCCAGGACCTCAAACACCATACACACATCTGGTTAGACGAGTCAAGGGCTGCCAATATCACATCTCTGACGGGAACGCTCGTAAAAACATGAAACGGGTAAAACGTCTGAAGAGGATACGTATGCCGTTGACGCCAGAGATCTTGAAGTCGTCTATCAGCTGCACTACCATGTCTTTGTTCGGGTCGCCGGGGTCGCTCTCTCTCACCTGGAGGTGAAATGGACGAGAGGGAATTATGTTAAAAAGAAGAAGAAAAAACAGAGGCAAACGTAAAGAGAACATAAAGAGGTGAATAATTGCAAGATCAAAAGAAGAAAAAAATACTAGAAATGACAAGATAGGAAGGATAAAAACCCAAATACTGATAGAAAAAAAATTAAATAAACCAATCAGATTCTCACACATCGCAACAATTTGATCTCATCCAGGGCCGTTTCCGTGTAGTGCTGGGCGCTCTTCACTACCTTCATCGCCACGAAGTTCTTCACTCTGTAGTCCAACACAAACACAGACGGGCAAAACTGACTGACAGACTGGAATCCGAATCCCTGCTTGGTTTTCTCTGGGAAAACTTGTGTCGTTATGCAATTATAGAGCCGAGTGAAGAGATATCCAATGTGGGGTTCCACAAGGCTCTGTTCTCGGGCCATTTTTAACTAATATGTAAATCCCCCTAAAAATCACTCTGAACGCCCAGGAGCAGAACTAAACAAAAGGGAGGAAGGATTTAGTTACGAAATCAGCTTCCTTGAACTCCACAGAAACCGCTGGCTCCTTGAAAACATTATTGCACATCGCAGCTTTTATGTAAGTCATAGTAATATTTTTGTTTTTTAAATTAATGCATTTTTTTTTACCTTTGAATGTAATATTTTATTTTGCCCTACCTTGTTTTGCTTTTTTCCAGTTTTAATTATCATGCATGTACAATCTTGCCTTCTCTTGCCCTTGCAGTACATTTATTCATTTCTGTGCTGTTATTAGCTCCAGCATGCTGTGAAAGCCAGCATAATAATAACTAATGAGATTTTGAGAAATGGAAAGACTCATTTCTTGGCAGATAGACTTGCATTAGGAAGCAAATAATCCAACTACTCAAAGTAATACTAAAAAATATAAATGATAAGCTGCTGGGCTTTTTATTATAGGAAACAACAATTTATAGTTTACAGTTATTGAGTCTGATAGGAAAAAATCATAAAGAAAACAATTTATAACTGTAGATTTAAGCTCAGAAAAGGTGAGACTGATGTTTCTAAGTATGTTATGATATCAGTAATGTTTTTATTTATTTAGTAATTTACCCCATTATATTAAAAAAGTACTTTTCCAAGCAGTGAAAGAAAATCAGAAGAAAATAAACATTATATGCCTCAGTATATAATGACAGAATGTTTCAAATTTAAATCAGAACCCACAATTACAATCTTAATTTTTCGTTTTAAAGACAAAATTAAAGAGAACATTGTAAGAAAGGATGTATGTAGAAGGAATTAATCCATTGTTAAAATTAGATTTACAAAAACAGAAGGCATACAGCTTATTTGTCTAACACCGTGTTGGAGTTTGGTTCCAAAATTGTAACCGAAATCCAACTTATTTTCAAAATTAGTGTAATTAACACCAGCGGCCCGAGTAAATGAGTTTGTGAGTCGGTGAGAGGTTACTCCTGGTTGCTGATCCTGTCAGCCATCTGCCCTGGTTGCCACGGCAAACCGAGTTATAGTTCAAGCTGACAGATTCGGTTTCCAGCGAAGGACGGTGTTGTTTGCAGTTGTCAGTGAGGAGACGAGCCGGATTCTGTCAACAAGTGCATGTGTGGTGTGAGCTTGCGGTGCGTGTGACGTGCGCTTCAAAGCCAGTACCTGTATGTGTCAACTTCAGCGCTATGAGTGAGTGCCGTTTCTGGGTCACGTCTGTGTTTGTAGAGGATGTGCAGACAGAAAAAAAAACAAAAAAACAAAACTCTGAAAGGGCAGATTGTGCTGCAGTGAAGGTGTTTGTGTGTGATGAGACTCACTGTATGTCCCAGCACAGCCATACTGTGGAGAAGTGGCCCCATCCCAACTTCCTGATCACATGGTACCTTCCGTTGAATAAATCCCCGATCTTCACCGGATGGTATCCTCCTGAGAGAGGTGAAGCAAGGAAGGTGAAGGTCATACAGAGAGCTGCATCTGATACCGACACAACAGCAAGCTAGGATTTAAAGGAGCACCTACGTAACGCCACACAGAAACACAACGTTAAAGATATTTGTTTGATACAATATCAAACAAATATTTTTCACACAGAAAGGTGGGTTTCATGAAGAGTATGTTTAATAGTAAGAATAATTTATTTAGTCCTAACTGTATATCTAACATATGCATCACAATTTACAGGAATGCTATACAAATTGGCTGGAAACATTTCCAGTTACATGCTATGCTATGCAGGCACTCTGTCTGCGCTGATGAACATCCTTCACCTAAAATAACTGACAGACTATCAATCCATCGAATAACTACTTTAAGTACGGAAAAGCGAAAAAAGCAAAAATGATTTTCTCCGTCCTGTAACAAATTGTTAAATTTACACTTTTCATCCTAATACAAAAGCAATATGTCACCTGAAAAGCAACACATGTAATAAGGTTTTGATTATGTGGATGATGTGGATTTGTTTCTTTACTATTAAAATTCTTTTACATCACCAGGTATGAAAAATATGTGAAACTGTAGCTTGAAACACATCAGTATGACAGTCGCCATCAATAAGCTCTGCAGTAATGCAGTAAAGACATATTTTCATTAAATGGAATATTTTCACCACAGCACTTTGATCAAATCAATCCATTACAGATTTCAGATTTATTCAAGTCTCGAAAGGGCAATTAATGTTAAAACAAGTATGTGACTATAAAAAGACATAAAAACTAAAAGTATCAAAAGTTAAAAAGTAAAATCAATAAATAATGTCTTTATAATTAAACAGGCAGAAATGCTATTGAGCTCAAACCCTCTTTAGGATTCAAAAACTGAAAATACAAATAATCACCACTTTCACTTCCTTTATATTCTTACATATTTTCTGCAGAGATTACAATGGAAAAACATTGATCAAGACCAAAATCTGAAAAATTATCCATTAATACTACTATCTAAACATTAATCAATTTATGGGCTGGATTTTTAATATGCCAGGAATTCAACGTATATATTTGTTTTTGTAGAGTGCTGTAAGCATGATTTGTTGTGTACAAGAGTTTATTTGAAGCATGACAGATGAGTCAATGAGTGAAAGCTCAAAAGCCTTCCCACTATCAATGGTGAGATTTCAACAGGCTTTCACAACAAAAGATAAAGAAAAAGGACAGGATATAAAGGCATTGTTAAGTTTAAAGCTTCAAAAAGAAAAACCTCTACTCATAAAATACTTTTATACTGCTATAAAAGACGCTGCAAAGTAAACAGTGTGTTGAAGTTGCCAAATTAAAAACATATTTTTCTTTTATCAATGATTTGAAAGCAAAGTATATAAAGAAATTTTATTATTTCACTTTTCTGATGATTTCTTGTCTTAATGAAGTGAAAACTGACAGTTTGACTGTTTCCTTAGAAAAATAAGTCACTGTCTCCAGTCAGAAAGCTTTTGTAGCATTGATAGAGTTTGATCAAAATTCACCAACACTGCTAATTATTAAACTAATAAATAAATTCGTAAAGGACAGATATGTTGTTTTAGAGCTAGGAAACCTGAACATCTTGTAAATATGACATCTAAACACACTATACCTGGTCTTTTTTCTTGTTAAGTGCACTTCTCGGAGATAACAGTTTTTTTTCCTGCTCTCCATGAAGCCTCCTTCTCAACTCCTCTGGGATTTGAGGTCAGGTCATAGTTCAGATATTTGAGCTTTTAAGATGCTATTCAACTGCTCTCAGTTGGAAAAAACAATGCCTTTTTTTCTCTACCACAATTATTTCTCATAACTACTGTCCAAAAGTAGCATCCAAACCAGAAGGAGTGATTTGTGCAAACTTCCATGGCCCCAACCAAAAAAAAAAAAAAAAGTCTACAAGAACAAATCAGAACTAACAAAACAACAATTCCACAATGACAAATAGTTCTGGGGAAGCAAAACTACAAGGTGACGTTTGTGAGCACAAAGTTTCATCAGGGTTTCTCCCATTCTATTATAAGCCTGGCAGGCCATCAGACTTTACTTGTGCCCCCACCAGGCTAAGCAGTGCTTATTTATTTAAGTTATAGTTGGTGTTCAGGTAATTTTCCAATCACACATAATTATCAAGTGATGTATATAAATTTTCTGTCAAATTAAAAAAAAAATTAACTCAAAAACAAGACGGGCCGCTGGATGAATGACTGCCCTAGCACCCAATCACCAGGCTCAGCAAGTTTTCTGGGGGAAACCTTGTTTCATACTTAATAAAATGTGCAGTTATATCTTGTTTTCTCATTTTTATACATGTCTACCAGTTCAAAATGTCCGCTGCCATTCACAGATTGCATTACTAAATTACAAAATAACTACTTTCTCAAAACATTAACTGTGTTTTTGTATCCACAATAACTAGCTGCAGCTCAGACTTGTTTCTTTTTTCTTTTTGAGGCAAAGCAACCAAATTAAAGAGATTTTTTAACTTCAAATGTGCTCTGACCTTCCTTACAAGATACATACAGTATGTAGTAGCTTTATGTGAAATGTTAGGGTTGAGGATGTTGAAAACTCAATGCAGACAGACTTGCAGAGTTTATCGCGGGTCTCCATAGAACATCATTTCAACACCTTTGTTGCGATAGTGCAGTTACACTTTAATGAGATTAACAGTGACTCAATTGGAAATAATATGCTGACATGCATTTGAACATAAATACTGGTCAGAATGGGAGCAGAAATTACAGGATCTTCCTGAATTCTGCAGGAATTCTTGTACATATTTTTTCAAATACAGGTTTTTTCCTCTGTGGCAAATTACAAGCAAACTGTGCCTTTTGGTTGTTTTTCAAACTAAATGCTTGCATGAAACATTTTTTTTGCAACTTTCTCCTATTAACTAGATAAATCTGCACATATATGTAAGCCCTTTGAACTTACATTCAACCTGGACACTTTGCTTTCTCTACTTTCATTTTAGGTGGCAACTGCATTACGCTCTGATCCAGAATTTTTTACCCTTTTTAAATGTTTCTTCATTTCAAACATGGACATGAATAAAACTTGAGTTTTAAGCTAAACCACAAATGAGAAAAGATAAGTAATAATGAGTAAATATTTAGAATTTTGATATGTAAAATTCTTACTGCAGCTTATTCTTTACAGAATTTTGAATGATTTATATAAAAAATAACGCACTTAAAAGCATGAAATGAATTCGTCATTGTAAGCTACAGTTGCTCCATTCTTGCAGGAGTCAAACAACCTTGAATTGTTTGAGACACGCTAATGTTTATATAATGTTATATTTTATAACACTGTTGGAAATCTCAACAGGACGTAACAGAGAGAGGAAAGAAAAGGAATGGAGGGGGAAAAAAAAAAAAAAAAACACGCCATTATCGAGCTCTGAAGGACAGATGTGGAGGGAGGAAGGTCCCAAACGGATAAATTCAGCATGTGTGTGTCTGTAACGCTGACCTTTACAGTAGTCTGCTGGGTCCTCCTGCTCCTCATCATCAGAGCCCAGGATCTCCTCCTCCGGCTCGGTTGGCCCTGCCAGCTCAGGTGGAGGTGGAGGAGGCGGCGGGGGAGGGGGCGGGGTACTAACCGGGGCTTTCTGCTGGGTTTCAGGCCTGTGAACACAACATTGAAACAAAACTTAGAATACCTGAACTGTATCACTTGATTTTTGTGTTTTGAGCCATGACTCACAAGGACGACTGTAGACTGAGCTCTAAGAGCAGATGACTCATTTCAAAGTTAGGCGTGCTTTCATTCAGATATCAGCTTTTTCAACTGTATTAAGGGATTGAGAAGGGATGACACTGTCAATAAAAAGAAGCGTTTTTATCAGCGAGCCCATCAGACAGAAGCACTATTTGGTTGTACTGACAACATTTTTGTTTTGCGAGTGAAGAAACCTCAAAGTTAGCGACTTTCATCATCAGCGAGGTGGTTAAAATAAATTCACAGAGATGTAAAATGCTATTTAGAAGGAAATTGTATTTTTCAGCGATTCATTCGGCTGCAAGACAGCGAGAGAAATCAAGGCATATAGCAAAAACAACTGAACATCAAGTTGACGTTTTATCTTTCTGAGTTTTCAACATCTGTCTGTCATGAGACATGATGGATTTGGAGAGGTTGGTAGAAATCTAAAGTGGCCAAATTTATATTGGCAAGTCAAAACTTCAGCCACAAAACTGGTCGCTCATTTTATAGTAAGAACACAACAGACTCCGGTAAAATCGAACGATTAAGGCTTATGAGAATACGTTTGGAAAGTTTCAAGGTAGTGACAGTCAAAATGCAGCTTAACATTTCCTTATTGAGGAACAGTCACATCTTAACTGTAAGTGTCAAAGTTATCTCTAAGGCCTTGTTCACACATAGCCGGGTCTTTATAAAAACACGTGATCAGTTTCAGAAAAGTTTTTATCTGCACAAATACAGACCTAAGCGTTGTTTTAGACATGCCAGACCCATAGAGGGCAGTGTAGCGCAAAGCAAAAACCTGTCAGCCAATCAGATTGCGTCAAAACAACCATGACTTCCTGTTAGGAATTAAACATGGCACCCGAGAGAACATTTGTATTGACAGATATTCAGGTTGAACTACTTTTTAAGAGTGCATTAGAATATAAACTTTATAAAACACAAGACGATGTTGATTGGAAATTGTGTCAAAGCAAGAACATGGATGTATCGATGCATTATTTGACACAGACTGTGATGTGCGGGACCCTAAATCTCCGCTTTCCCGTAGGTGCACATGCAAACACAAATAAGTTGGTGGTGAGTCAGGTCTGAGTTTTTTTTTTTTTATATATATAAAACAATCATTTGAATGATATTAAACAGTTTTTTTGTGTGGATGAAAGGCAAAAACGCAAAAAATGTGGACTAAGCCTAAAACAGAATCAGGCGACCAAGAAGTGAAACACTTTGGATTTTGCTAGACTGCACAAAATCTGTGGTTACAGGATCCAACAACCTATCTGTTTGTTGCCATGGCAACACCAGAAAAAAAGGGGGCCTGATGGGTTTAGGTCTCAAAACCTTAACATTTTGACGATGCGAAGACACACACACGCACATGCAGACAGGATTTTGGGGAGGGAGAAGGGTGATAACTTGACATTGAGATTTCATTGTGATTTTACAACTCTATCAAGCACTCACACGCACACACACACAAATATGCAGGCTGTCAAGGATCTCTGTCCTTGCAGCAGGATATTCCGTCCCTCTTTACCAAAGCAGTCACGTAGAGTGTCATACATCACATCTATAAGCTCGGTGCTTTTGTGAGACTCATCCTGCTATTGGCTGTACTAATACTTACCACCTCCCCCACTCTATAACTTCCTGAAGCCAAGCTTAGCTGTAAGAAGAATTAAAACAGTCTCTTTAAGATGGGCAGAGGAGGCATGGTCGCAGGAAGAAAAGAAAACCCAGCGGGGGAACAGCTTAAAACGGCTGCAGAAACAAACAAGACAGTGGAGGGCTGAGAAACACAAAGGTGAGACGGAAAAACGCGAACAGAGATGTGGATAATCACAGGAAAACAGAAGTCACAGACACAGGTCTGAGGCGGAGACCAGAGGGGGAGAATAAACAGAGAGATTATTCAGGCACAGAAAACGTCCAAATACAAAACCTGCATATGGAAACGGGTCGACACGATCGGACGCAACAAAAAACAACAGATCAGGAAAGACAAAAGATGAACACCAACCACCGACCAACTGAAGGTAGATTTTTGACTAAGAATTTGAGTAACTCACAAGCCACAGTGGCAGATTCACTACTTAGAAAAAGAACAGTGGCTGCTAGTCTGATACTAAGGCAATTATCAGTCAGGAGACATAACATGTCTGGTGAAGAGTAGGGTGGCCATTTATTATATTGTCTATCATTTGTCATTTATCGTGATAGATGTCTTACAATACGAATTTTGATTAATTGTTGCCACAATTAATTCCAATTAATGATGTTTAAAATAATCCTAAAAATGGTCAGTATTGTTGGGATTGTTTGTTCAATGAGATAATCAATAATTATCAATACATTTTAAAACTTATTAAACGCAGTTGCTGTGTGCAGTTCAGTGATATAAATCATACTTCTTTAAAGAAGCATGTTACAAATGGGAATATTTTTCAAGAACAGTTTGTGGATCTACAATCGCTGTGTCTCACAGTCACAGCCATACGGTTACCTAAAAAAAGTTAATCGTTTTCATCCCTTTTATTTGTCATCACAAAATATTGTGCTTAAAACCTGAAGTCCATATCACCGTTCCCTACTAAAGCATTCTGCAGAAACCAACACATGAGGTTACAGCATTTTATTAATAAGGAGTGGAAAACAAGTGACGGTGATAATATGTGAGATCAGTCTTTGTTCTGCTCCCAGTATCAATGCTGGTGTTTTTGTTTGAAATTTTTTTAGAGGTTTCAAACTCTCCCTTGAAAATATGATTAGTCAGAGTGACACCTGAGTAACCAGGTAGGTTGTTTCACAGAAATGTATTATTAACCTAATAAATGCCTATGTCTATTTAACTGTGTGGAAAAATCACATGGTCCAATGGTTAGAAATAACACATCAGGTAAATACAGACATTGTGAGTAAGCATCAGCTAATAGAGGCAATTTTCTTCTTTTTTTTAAAGGTCCCTTTAATTTTCACGTTGCCATAGCGCCTAAGAGTTCATGGTCTTATCCCATTATATTCCAACTGTGTTCACATTGTGAGCTAAAAGCATAAAATAACCCTACAATTAATAGCTGCAAGGCAGAAACCACCCTGAATATCAAGCTAGCTTAAAGACTGCTATCCTCCAGTGCCTTGAAAAGTGTTCATGCCACTTGGCTTTTTCACATTTACTTATGTTACAACTGCACACAATGTATAGCAGTGTATTATAAGTCTGGCAGACCGCCAGGTTTTATTTGGGCCCCCACCAAGCTTAACATTGCTTATTTATTTGAGGTTTTTTTATGTTTGTATTTTTAAGACTTTATAGTTGGTGTTCAGCTATTAATCTTCCAGTAACACATAATTATCAAGTGATATTTTCAAGTTTTCTGTCAAATAAAAAAATAATAATTTACTCAAAAACATGACGGGTTGCTGGATGAATGACTGCCTGAGTGCCCCAACCAGCAGGCTTGGCAAGTTTTTTAAAGGGGAAACCTCGTTTCATACTTAATAAAATTTGCAGTTTTATCTTTTCTTATTCTATATATCTCTACCAGGATGTTTCAACACAGAGTAATGCAGAACTGAAACGTTGGTACATTGCCTTAGAATCTAAACATGCTGTAAACCTGCTTTCTACCTCAAGATGCTGCCTACTAATGTTCGCTTATCAAACAGCTGAGGCGTTTGCAGAACAGCTGGATTTATATTGACATCAAATTAGTTTTGGAAGAAACTGTATAGCAGCAGTTTATTGGGTTGGCAATGAACATTCAGAAACACTGTGTGTTTAAGTTAACTTTTAAGCATGTTTTGCTCAAATGTAAATGGACTGAGCCAGTGTTTATGTTGCTGAGTCCTTAAACCTCGACAAGTAATCCAGAAATAAATCCTCCTCGCTTCGATATTTGAAAGCGCGCTTTCAGTCGATGTAGCTGTAAATTGCAAGTCTAGACAAGAAGGTTTCAGCCAATAAAACGGCACACGCCGTGAGGGGAAACTACCGAAGAATGTGTCATCCATCCCTCAACTTCTTATGAGTATTGACATGTCCAGACTGCTTCGTCACACCTTTTACGCCGGCGTGAGTCTGTGTGTCTGCCTGTGCGCAGTTTCCCCATCTCTCTGCTCACGCCCTGTAATGGTATCTCCAACCATTACAGGGGAGAAAAAAAGAACAAAAAAAAACAGCCCAGCATGTTTTTCTGGGTAGTTTGCTGACAGGAAAGCCTGCCTCCTCCTGCGAAAAATGAGCTCAGTACATATCAGTGTGACAAATGTTCAGGTAGATGGAAAGATGTCGAAACCGTGTACATTATTCACACCTGAAAACCAGCTAAGTCATACCATGTGATGAAGTTTATGACAGCAAACTAATGGTCAGATGTAATGAGGAATGCAGAAAATGCTCAACACGATGTAAGTTAGCGTTGGTAGAATAAGTTTGCATGTTCTCCCCGATCTACAAACATGGCTAAATTGCCCATGTCTCTATAATAAATTTTGCTGGGCGATAAGTTATCCCAGTAATTCTAGCAGTAAATGATAACACTGTTGTTTTGAGTCTCTCAAAGACTAATAAACCTTAATTTTGTAAAGAACTTAACACTGGAGCTGGAAGATATTTTAAATGTCAGAAAAACACAACAACCAATAATAAAACGGTAACAAAAACCACTTACGACCAAAACCAATAAATAAAACGGATTATGACGTCTCTAAACAAATTTCCCTCATTTTAATTTATCAAGTGATTAATTGATTAATTGCTTATTGCGACAGGCTGAAATCATAACAAATCATCACCAAACATAAATGGTCAAAAAAGGAAACAGTGCTTATTAAAACAATGGGGAGATTTCTTTTTAATAGTTTGAGACGATTTTTCAATTGATTTTGGACAAGGGTATAAATCATTCTCAACATGAAATTAATATAACGTAAATAAAAAATTTTTTTTTAAATCAATACTGCTGGTTTAACTGTATTTCGCTCTCTTTTCAGAATGATGCTTTGTAATTTTCTATGGTTAAAATTAAATTTTCATCTGCCAGGGGTTTGTCTAGATAGACACATAGACGGACAGAGAGATAGTCTATGTAGTTGTTAATGCTGATAAGACGAGATTTCCTTATAATAAACAAATAATAATAATTATTCTGTTGTTGTGAGGGATCCAGAAGTCTACATGCCTGGTCTCTGACTTGCCAGTTTGTGTTTGTTTTGTTTCCAGCTAAAAGGCTCGGGAGAAGAGGATGACGCATTTATATTGAAAGAGAATGACGTGTGGCTCCGAATTCCTTCGCCTACACAGTTTTGGACTTGGAGTCTCCTTTGTTTTGTTTTTTTTGCAGCTTATGAGCTGATCAGCCATCCACAACACACATGCAGCAGTCTTCGTGGGCATGTGACCTATAAGATCAAAGTGAAGGTTTTCCTCGTTTTGGTAGCAATTTTGATTGGCATGTTTGAGACACAATATGCCATTAAAATATTACTCAAGTATGTTTTTGTTACACTGCTTAATGTCTCTGGTAACATTTCTCACTTTGATGGTTAAAATTGAAAACAAATGTACCAAAAGGGAGTATTTAGAACCTTTTCCAGCTCTCCGAGTTTGTTTTTTTTTCGTTTTTTTTTTTTATCCAACAGACAAAGCAGCAAGTACATAAAGCTTTCTCTGTCTTACATCATCTTCCTTCAATTTATTCTGGTCTAAAATTTTCTGCATCATGAAGATGCAGAAAGGAAGACGTCTTCTTGCTAATGACAACCAGAGTCACAGGGCATCGCTAACACATGTCTGACTGATGACAAGCCACGCAGAACAGCTGATTGCTCTCAAGTTCAAACTCGATGACTCATTCTTAAACATCTTTCATTATCACCAAGGTAACAGGTATTCCTTAGCAACAAGAGCCCTATCCTCCGCTCCCCACATTAAGGCGTGGGGTTCCTAGACCAGTGTGGCGATCCTTCAGCTCCGGATCTCCAATGCGGCGGAGGTGCCTATCTATACCTCTGATTCATTCACGGTGCATCTTTCTTTTCTCTCCATCTTGGCCGTGTGAGCCAAGACAAGCTGAGTCATTCTCTCCGCTCCTCCAGAGGATCCGTCTGCTTGCAGAACTAAGATCTCGCAGCTATTTTCAGGATGCAGCCTGACGTCACAGGCGGCACTGTGCTCCCACGTCGCAGTCTAAGCTGCACAGCATGGCTTAGCAGGATTCCTCCCATTCCACATACTGTACTTATGGGTTTTGGACGGACTGTCGGTGACAGAAGGCAACAATAACCAATGCATTCCAAAGGCATCAGAAGAAAGAAAAGTTGCAGTAGTGTAGACGGTCAGCCTGAAGCTTACAGATCAACTTCTAACATGCAACTTATTAAGCTTATATGCAAATTATTTCCAAAAGTTTTCAAATAGAATTTTTTTTCAACTATTTCTACTTCATGTATTTATTTTACTTGCAGAAACTTTGACATTTTTGAATATCTGTTTTTCTTTACAACAAATTGAGCTTATTCAGGTTTAGCTAATTCGCAAAGACATGTTGCATGCTATTGTTTACATCCGCAAATTTAGCGCATGCGAACAACACTGGAGGGCAATAAAACTGTTCTTTTACTTGTCACCCATTGCTGCCACGGAACAATTCTGTTAACATAATGAAACGTAGAGATGTAGGTGTTATTAATTTAGAGCAGAGCGCCACAGCACAGCAAAATCACTCGTATTTTTTTTCCCCCTCACTCTGTTGGGTATGGTACGCACAGACTTGTTGCTAACAACTGACTGACAACAACAGCACTAGCGTATCAGGATTCAACACCCAAAAATGCACAAACATTCAGACAGTTACAGTATTATGTTTTCAGGCTTGATGATTATTTTGTAATCATTAATAAGTGATCGTCTGAACATTGCGGTGGTTGATTAGCCAATTTAAACACCTCTTCTACTGATGATTGGTCAGAGCTGGTGTGTGGGTAGCCTTTTATTTTTATTTTATTTTATTTAGTTTTTTAAATTAACCCAAAAGACACCAAATTCTGCAGCACATCTACATGTTAAAGTTGTCAAAGTCAAGCTAACTTAACTGACCTACTTCCCTCTAACTTGCTATTTTTTCTTAATTAAAACTTTCCTGACCTTGTCATCTACTTTTCGTAGTGTTGACAGTTAGTAGCAAAGCACTGCATCCTGTTTTCTTTTACATTTCACGCATACATTTAAGATTTACCACATTAAAGGTGATGACAGCTAAAACCAATGGTAATTAACAGCAGTAGGTTTTTTCCCCACCAGCAGGGAACTGGAGGGGGATCTTGCGCTTATAATGTCATGTTGCAACGCATCTAAATACAGCGTTTATCTAGTTTTATTCGAAAGTTGTCTTACAAAACATTTGAAATCCTTTACAAGTACAATAAGTTTTTCTTAAACCCCATATACTTTCTAGAATTGCGCTCTTCATGGTAGCAGCATGCTAGTGTTTCCCTGTTACATTAGTTCTCATTTGTTCTTTTTGTTGACTTTTGTTTAGATTTTTTGGGGGGCTTGCATGTTTACTCTGGGTTTTGGATGCTGTGCAGCTAGAAGGAGTTTTAGTCATACGTTCTTACTTTACGATATTTATCGTAAAGTAAGCGGTCAAAGGTCAAAGGTTAAAGATGGATCCGGACTGCTTTGAAGTGGAGACCCAACAGACCACTATCCTTGAGGCTGCTGGTCAGTTGGGTGTTTGTCACTGCAATTTACAGAGACTGTATTGATTGTTGGGAAAACTCCGCAGAGGGCAGCGGATACGAGTCCACTCACTGCATTATATTGACTCAGCTATATGGTACATCCATTATTAGCTGCAGTTCACACATGGGCGTGATGCTAACACACAAACGCAACATCCAGCAAAAACCAATCCTAGTATGAATTGCCACAAAGACCTAATATTAAAGTTGGAAAACTTACAAGCTGTCATATACTCAAAGCTACTGTTCAGGATTTACCTCTCTAATAAGGGAAGAAATGAACCACAATCCTAACACAAAATGCTGCTGGGATCAGCGGCGCTTTTTCACTTTGCAGTCCTCTCCTCTCTCTACAGCGCTCTTGTTCTCGATGTTCTGAATGTACACATTTCAGTGCAGTGAAGCAATCCAGCTACAAAGCTGTTTTATTGTTATAGTTGCCCACACCTACTGAGGGCGTCCGCCATAAGCCATGCGCAAGTATGTAAAGCACCATTATGAACACCTACATGGCGCCTCTTTTTGTAATGCAGTTAACTGTGTATTTTTAATGTATATAATATGCCTTTGAAAGATAAAACAAAACATTAAATAACTTTGAAAGATAAAACAAAACATTAAATAACTGCTGATATGCAAACCAGTTAAATCCGTTTAGCTCAGTTGAGACATGCATATTTGGTGCTTGAAGCAGGTTTTTCTGTGACAAGTCTTTTAAATCTGACTTCTTTTCTTTTTTATTTTCTGTTTTATTATGTTTGCATAACTGGCAGTTATCACAAGCAAGTTTCAGAGGCTAAAAGGGTGTGAATGTAAACACATAAGCGACCAACTTTTTTTCCCAGGACACTTTCGGTTCTACAACACTATTTTTATAAAGGGATAGTGCAACAGAAGAGCCTGTTGGACACACACCGACCAGAGCTTATGGGTCAGTGCAGTACTGTTCAACAGCTATAAGGGAAGTAGCTGGTTTTATGTTGCATACTTGAAAATGCAGCAATATTAGGATAACTCCATGAGTTTTTAAAAGCAGCTGAAACATTCTGTGGTTGAAAAACCCGTATTTAAACTCCTGCTGAAAGCAACAGAGGCAAAAATGTTGCTCTGGTCAACATTCAAGCTAGTTGACCAAGACTTATCGAGCTTATGCCATTTCCCCTGCCACTGGTAGTAATGTTAATCATATATAGCTAATGTTCTAAATGTTTACTTTTATATTTGTATGTTTTTTTAGAGAACGTTTAATTGTTTTCATTGGAGAGGACAAAAATACTTGTACACAGTATTCACATTTGAATGACATTTGGCTTCCCCTTATAAATTCTAAGAGGAAGCAGTCTATTGTGTGTATTTTTGTACATTTCAGGTGGGATTTAAATAATACCAGAACCTGGTAAACACCTGGTATTCACTCTGGAAGTTACGGAGGGAATACTTTTTTAATTATATATGAACCTGACTTGGTCAAAGCACTGTGATGTCACATCCATTTCTGTAAAATAGAGTCTATAGCAACTAATGAGCCATCAGCTGCTTGGACAAAGTGATTTGTGATTTAATCTGTAATGAAAGGTTTGCCAGGGACTACAACAAACAGACTGTACAGAGTTCTGTACAGTCTGTTTGCTGTAACATGTGGTAAAGACAAGGTTTGCCTTAGGGATTTTTTAAGAGTTCAACAGTAAAAAATTGTTGCCCGGTGCAAAGAAACAAAACACGGTGACACTTCCATGACAACCTGGGAGACAAAAATGTTTTCACTGGTTAATGTTAGAAACTGCGTTGTGCAAAAAAAAAAAAAAAAAAAAAAAAAAAAAAAAAAAAAATTTAAATTTTCAAAAAATGGGGATATTTTATTTTTGTTTTCGAGGTAAAAAAAAAATTAAACAAAAAAATGGTG